>JAJEKV010000001.1:13113789-13436810 GCA_021234155.1 Isoetes taiwanensis | reverse complement strand
ACCCGTCCTCCTCCTCCTCCTCCTCCCTCCTCCCTCCTCCTCCTCCTCCTCCTCCTCCTCCTCCCCCTCCTCCCTCCTCCCTCCCTCCTCCTCCTCCCCCTCCTCCTCCTCCTCCTCCCCCCTCCTCCTCCTCTCCCAAAACCTTTGCCGGCAAACCGATTTCCACAATCGTGATGATCCGCCACGTCCTCTTCACGCGCTTACGATTGCCCTTGCCCAACCACAGCTGATCCGCATTACTTCATTTACGGTCACCACGCTTAATATGCCTTCTTAACCTGCCAAGCCTGCGCTTCGATCCTCGTGATCCGTCACCGTCTTCCCTCATCCATAAACTCTTTGCGCCACTTTGAAGCTGAAATCATTTATATGTATCGGGTCACCTTTGTCTTGATCCTCCAACAATGGTATTGATTTCCGGGCGTAGATGTCAACAACACTCAAGAACCTGCGAAGCTTTACTGTTAATACCGCACGTACCTCTTTGTCATATACAATCGGTCTTTAATGGCAACCGCAGTAATAGAAAGAAGAGAAACAGAAGGAATCACATTTTGAACCGTAAACGTAGCTCGCCTATGCTTGTCTCGACAGTGCTCTATCTTTGTCGAAAAGCCGCAAGCATCTACTTTTGCATATAACTGCATCCTCTTTAGCAATTTCTATTTCCTTTCTACTACCGTATTAAGGGTTGAAGCGGAAACCACCGCCGGTGTCCAAAGATGATTTTACGAAACAGAAGATGTAAAGAATCGGTTATCCAAAGAAAGAATTTGCTGATTACGCACTAAAAAGCCGGTAATAATCACATAGAAGTACTTTTACTTGCCCTAATCAAACAGCATTATGGTGTATGGAAAGTTAATGTTTTGATCTCTTTCTACCAAGAAGATCTGGATGTCATTAATCTTCCGTGATAAAGTAACTTAAAGTTGAAGATCTCAATCTCCAATGTTGAAGGTTCAAGGCAATTCTATGGCTTAAACATGCTTTACGTCTTTTAGATGCAACCTATCTTGGTTGATGTTTTGTGTTTAATGATTTATTAAAGAAAAATATTATCTCTTAATGGTGTCAATCTTTATTGGTTTTAGCTATACCGGGAAATGGACTGTTATCTTAATCAATATCTTTGAACTTCCCCGTGACGTAGTATTAAATATGTTTTTAACTGGCCTGCGAATCAATTTCCGTAATTTCTTTGAGTCGGTTTATCAAAATCGAAGCTTATAAAGTTCTATCCTCAACATACCTTTACTTTGACATTTTGAGGAATGCCTAAAACCGATGTTTCTATGCGGAATTCTCCGACGGTTGGCATGGATAAATAAAGCCCTAAAATTTTAGAAATGCTAAATTCAATATCACTTATTATTGCCCCTTTATTTCTCTCGCTATGACTTTGTAAGTATTCAAAAGATGCCTTTCACCGAACCGGGATTGTAGCGGAAGTTCGAGGCCGGTTACTGGAGTAATGGATTGTTTTAATATGTTTTTGCGGTAGAATATAAGTCGATAAGGGCTTTAATATTTGCATTAAAGATCAGTTAATCTTTGTGGAGCATCCCATTCTTCTCCTTCTTGTTATACTAACCGTATAACCTACCAGCTTCAAGATAATCTGACATGCTAAAAGATATCGGCGTTTGGTGGTTAATGTTGACTGCGCCTATGCAAATAGTTTGCCTCGCGGAAAGGTTGCCAGTTGGTGGCAATATTTGATTATATTAACCGGTCACATATATGCCACTTCCATCCAATTCAGCGAAACTTTAAAGAAAACTTCCACTTTGAGTTCCATAGAAAACTAAAACTTGGTTTTATCGGTGCCGAAATAAAGATAGCTGACGTGAGAATACCGCTGGAAGCCCTATCCGTATTCAAGGGCCTGGAGGTCAATCGGTTCCACGATATTTTGAAATATCTAAGCATGTCAAATAAATGGAAATTATTTGTCCTGTTCAATTTATTGATTGAATCATGTATCGAACTCCCGTAAACAACCTTTATTTTTTGTGCTGACAAGAGGAAGATCCAAAATAATCTCCCAACTGCAGCAATAACAAAACAAAATGTTTGTTTTTATTGCGTAATATTTCGGTTCAACCGTTAAGCGGGAGTTGTTCAACCGCTTCAATTTGATATATCACGTGAAATGCTTAATTTTAATTTGTCGCTTGTGAAACGACCTAATCTCGACAGGTATTCTAAATAAATCTGGCGAAGAGGACATTATTGTTTCATGGATGCCTTAATGCTTCTTTGTTTAATACTATCCTCACTTTAAGCCATTATGATGAGGAATACTCACTTAACATCCTATTATCTGGTGGAATCAAGGAAAGCGAGCGAATTTTATAATTTCTTAAGTTCTTTTATGGTGCAATCCATTATTGATGGCCTCACTTAAAATAACGTGGTTGTTAGTCGATCCGTGATTTTATGCATACCATGGTAGTTTCTTGAAAGCAGATCACCGATTAAGATGGGCTATGGCGTTTCGAAGGAAATTCGCGTGATAATATTATTTTGTGATCTCCTTTGAGTCTGCTTACCATGATTAGCCGTGGAGAATATAAATCATATGCAAGTGATTGATCCAAATTCCCTCGTAATTCTGAGTAATCTATGGTCTCGACCAGTAACTTTGTTTAGCTCTAATGTCATAATTGAGTAGCTCTTAATGCGCTTATGAGCGATAAGTTATGTTTTTCAAGATATGTCCTTTTGTAATCGGGATTAGATTTAAATGCACTAGACCTTGATTAATATTAAGTAACCAATATAGTTCACGGCGAATGCATCGGTTGTGGATATTGTTTTGCCTTGGTATAGATTTGTGAACATTTTAATGCATGTAGAAACATGGAAGCGGAGTAACGATATATCAAGTGATCTAAGGGTATGTTAGCTAAAAGGCATGTGAAACAATTATATCCAATGTTTATCTTGAACTTTAATGGTCATTAAGTTTCGCCATGGGCTTAATGAAATTAACTACATACGAACAATAACTCAAAGGTTCCATAATCAAATCATAGGACCCTACAACTTTTAATGCAATTATAATTGGAAGTGAAGCCACATGATGAAAAATTTTAGATAGTTATTCGAGCTAGTTAGGACTCTCAATAAATCTAGTGTTCCACATTGATTCAGTTACTTTATTTAGTAAAAATAATGGCCTCCCTTATTCCCTCACTTGCATCATCGCTGAAATATCAAGCAAAGCACTCACATCAAACCACGGCTCTATATTTCCCAATGTTATGATCCCATCGCTCTTAATGGTTTTACCCCCATTTCTCGCGATGGTCTATTTTGCATGCATCTTTAATATGTGGTTAATCTAGTTAAGAGGGTGGAGACTTTACAAGACCCCTAATTTTCCAAGCAGCTTAACATGTTCAAATCCCAACTATGACCTAGCCTGCTATTTTAATTTATCCCATCATTTGCTATCTATGTCATTGTTGTTTAGCTCCTCATGTAGAACTAGAGAGAAGTTTTTCTTCTATTTCGACACTAGATTGCCATAAGTCGTAAGAGGTTCTTTGAAAAGAAGATGGTAATGTGGAATGTCCCAAAGAGTGTTTTGCATTGCGAAAAATTACATGTCACAAGCATATGTCGTAAACATTTTGTTAAAAAAAATTATCATTTGACAAAAAATTAGGGAAACTTTCTTACATTAGGGAACTTTCGCATGGGATCCGCAGAAATGTTTACATCAAGCATTAGTTCGACTGCGGGTGGATAACTTTGACTTTCTTATTTGTCTAACCTAATAGGATCATTAACATAGACAATAAAACTCCGCGCTAAGATCTTTATCGTAAATTCCTCTATACGTAAATTCATCATAAATGACCGGGTCGATTTGGTACAAAATTCTTTTTAATTTAATTCAAATTTAACCTCGAAGTCTTCACAGAAGTCTCTAATAAACGATGGCTATTTTACTGAATGGCTATTAGTCAAGGAATTTAGTTTTAACTAGATGCATACAACCATTTGTGTGAGAGGATATGATGACAATAAATCAAGATTACGATAATTCCTCGAATTTGACTTTGAACAAGTGATTTTCACATTTACCGGCTTACATCTAACCTAATTCTAAGTTACCTAACTCTTTAATAACTCAGATTTTATTCCTAGATATTCATAAACTATAGTTGATAGACCCATTGATAAGATAAAAAAACTCAGAGTATATATATATATATATATATATATTTCATTAATATATATACACGATATCACATGCTATGGGCATCGCGGGACATTTTATATAAAGTCAGTATCATTAATATATATACATCGTGATATCACATGCCAGGCATCGCGGACATTTTATATATAAAGTTGTCATCTCTACCGCTGCTCAATCTTTGGGGAATAAGAGGTGGCGCACTGTGGCCCCCTCTCGACATGATGGCATGCATGGAGTACGCATGGGTCATGAATGGGCATGCACCACATCCTGACCGTTGGATCAAAAAGGGGAGGATAAATCCTAGCCCTTGGTTTTATGAGGAAGGTAGCGGAAGGTCCTTTAAAGTGACTTTGCGTGAGCGATCTTTAACCGCTAGATCAGTAAAGGTGAGCATAAATCTTAGCCATTGACTTTAATATTAAATTGATTTTTTTTAAAGGAGGTGAGGTGTCACCTCATTAATAAAAGGTAACAGGTGGCAAAGCATTTATGAGTGGACTTTCTATGAAGCTTCCTTCCGCTTAATCACATTCAAAGGTACATAGCTTGGCAAGAGGGGCTCTGATGAAGGTGGGATCTCAATGCCTATCGACTCCTCCTCAAATGAGCCTAAATGAGTGGTGGTTTCATACTAGCCCGCTAGAAGTTGGAGCCAATGATCTAACTCTAAGGGAATCCATAGGAATCCTCGTGAGAATCTAAAGGAATCTTCATAAATACTGAGAATCTAGAGTGAACTCCGACAATCTTGGAGAATCCAGGGTGAATCTTCATAGAATCTAGAGAATCTAAAGGAATCTCAAGAGAATCTTAGGGAATCCATGGGAATCCCAAGAGAATCTTTTTTGGGAATCTATGGGAACTTCAAGAGAATCTTGAAATCAAAAGGGAATCCTCAAGAGAATCTTTGGAAAATCAATCTGAATCTATATAGGAATCACGAGAGAATCCTTTGAGAATTTAAGGAACCAAGGGAATCTTTATAGAATCTTTAAGAATCTAGAGGAATCTTTTGATGGAATCATGTCAAGTCCAAGGGAATCTTCAGCTAGATCTTAGAGAATAGAGGGACCTTAAGAGAATCTTTGGGAATCTAAAGGAATCTTTCAAAAGCTTGAGAATCTAGTGCGAAATCATGATGGAATCTTGAGAATCATGGAGAATTTTCCTAGAATTTAAAAGGAATCTAGGTGAATCCTATCGATAGTATTAAAAACTTGTATATATATATATATATATATATATATCATTAATATCATTAATATATATACACGTGATATCACATGCTAGTGGGCATCGTGGACATTTTATATAAAGTTGTCATCTCTCGGGCCGCTCAATCTCTTGGGGAATAAGAGGTGGCGCACTAGGTCTCTCGACATGATGTAGCATGTATTTTGGAGGCATGCATGGGTCATGCATGGGCATGCACCACATCCCCGACCGGGTTGGATCAAAAGGGAGGATAAACTCTAGCCCTTGGTTTTTTATGAGGAAGGTGCAAGGAAGGTCCTTAAAGTGACTTTGGTGTAGCGAGATCTTAACCAAGTAGGATCAAAAAGGTATATGTAAATCTTAGCCATTGACTTTTTAATATTAAATTGATTTTTTTTAAAGGAGGTGAGGTGTCACCCTCATTAATAAAAAGGTAATGAGGTGGCAAAGCATTTATGAGTGGACTTTCTATGAAGCTTCCTTCGCTTAATCACATTCAAAGGTACATAGCTTGGGTGAGAGGGGCTCTGGCTGTGAAGGTGGGACCCACGCCATTGGACTCCTCTCTCATCGAGCTTTCCAATGAGTGGTGGTTTGGGTGCTCGGCCTGGGTTGTAGTCGAGAGCCAATGATCGAACTCTAAGTGGATCCATTAGAATCTCGAGAATCTAAAGGAATCTTCATAAATACTGAGAGAATCTAGAGGAACTCGATGCACCCTTTGGAGAATCTAGGGTGAATCTTCATAGAATCCAGAGAATCTAAAGGAACTTCAAGAGAATCTTAGGGGAATCTATGGAATCTCAAGAGAATCTTTGGGAATCTATGAATCTCAAGAGAATCTTGAAATCAAAGGAATCTCAAGAGAATCTTTGAAAATCAACGGAATCTATATAAATCAATGAGAGAATCTTTGAGAATTTAAGGAATCCAAGGGAATCTTCTTTTATAGAATCTTAAGAATCTAGGAGGAATCTTGATGGAATCATGTCAAGTCTAAGGAATCTTCATAGGATCTTTAGAGAATAGAGGAATCTTAAGAGAATCTTTGGGAATCTAAAGGAATCTTTCTAAAAAGCTTTGAGAATCTAGTTGAAATCATGATGGAATCTTGAGAATCATGGAGAATTTTCCTATAATCTAAAGGAATCTAGGAGAATCTTCATCAAATCTTGAGAATTCAATAGAACTACATGTAATTTTTGGGGAATCTAGAGGGAGTCTCTGGGATAATCTTGGGAAATCTAGACTAATATCAAGAGAATCTGGAACCTAGTGTGGGAATTAAGGGAATGTTCATAAAATCTTAAGAATCTGATAGAATCTTGGGAAATCTAGGAAATCTTCACAGAATCTAGGGAATCTCTATAGAATCTTGAGAATCTTGGACCTGATCAAAAGGGGAGGATAAATCCTAGCCCTTGGTTTTTATGAGGAAGGGGTGCAAGGAAGCGTCCTTTAAAGTGACTTTCGTGTACAGATCTTTAACCAAGGGATCAAAAGGCGAAAGCATAAATCTTAGCCATTGACTTTTAATATTAAATTGATTTTTTTTTTTTAAAGGAGGTGAGGTGTCACCCCTCATTAATAAAAAGGTAATGAGGTGGCAAAGCATTTATGAGTGGACTTTCTATGAAGCCTTCTCGCTTAATCACATTCAAAGGTACATAGCTTCTGGCAGAGAGGGCTCTGGATGAAGGTGGGACTCCACGCCATTGGACTCCTCTCATCGAGCTTCCAATGGAGTGGGTGGCTTGGCAATGGGGCCCGCTGTAGTTGGAGCCAATGTGATCAATCCCCTAAGGGAATCCATAGGAATCTCGCAGGAATCTAAAGGAATCTTCATAAATACTTGGAGAATCTGTGAGGAACTCGATGCAATCTTGAGAATCTAGGTGAATCTTCATAGAATCTTAGAGAATCTAAAGGAATCTCAAGAGAATCTTAGGGAATCTATGGGAATCCAAGAGAATCTTTGGGAATCTATGGAATCTCAAGAGAATCTTGAAAATCAAAGGGAATCTCAAGAGAGAATCTTTGGAAAATCAACTAGAATCTATAGGAATCACGAGAGAATCTTTGAGAATTTAAGGGAATCCAAGGGAATCTTTATAGAATCTTTAAGAATCTAGAGGAACTTTGATGGAATCCATGTCAAGTCTAAGGAATCTTCATAGATCTTAGAGAATAGAGGAATCTTTAAGAGAATCTTGGGGAATCTAAAGGAATCTTCTAGTGCTTTGAGAATCTAGTGAAATCATGATGGAATCTTTGGAGAATCATGGAGAATTTTCCTCATAATCTAAAGGCCAGAATCTAGAGAATCTTCATCAAATCTTGGAGAATTCAATAGAACTACATAGAATTTCCTTTGGGGAATCTAGAGGAGTCTTGGGATAATCTTCGAATCCAGACTAACATCAAGAGAATCTTTGGGAACCTAGGGGAATTCAAGGAATGTTCATAAAATCTTTAAGAATCTTGATAGAATCTTGGGAAATCTAGGGAAATCTCATAGAATCTATAGGGGAATCTCTATAGAATCTTGGAGAATCTTGGCATAATCTTTGAAATCTAGGAGATCTCTAAAGAATCTTGTTAACATAGATTCATAAAGAGCCTAGGAAATGCTTATAGAATCTTCATTGAATGACTCCGCGATTGGCTTCCTATCGAATTTGTGCAATTCCTCATAGTAGAACTGATTTGTATATATATATATATATATATATATATATATATATATATATATATATATATATATATATATATATATATATATATATATATCACATAGCCGGGCATCATGAACATTCTTTATATATAGATGTCGATCTTGGCCGCTATTTTGCTTGGGTGGCATTGATGTTGGATCCTAGCCATAATGCGGTGGTTTACGTGACTTTTATTTATGTCGGGGTTGCAACTTTGAATCCCAAACGGCTAGTGTTGAGGAAGCAATCTTTACATTCACATATGCATGGGCCCATGTATGGGTCATGGATGCATGAGGTGGCAAAAGCACTGCATACAATGCCGCGGGCGCAAAAAAATGACCCTTTATATAACGTGGCAAGATTTGCATTAATGCCATTGAAGGCAACTTTACGAGTGGCACCGCAAATTATTACGACATTATAATGACATGATTTAATTGAGTAGCGAAACAAGGAAATTTCCACAGCATTCTTCGCGGCGCTTTTGGCAATGCCTTGCTCCCAAGAACGCTTCCATGGCAATTTCTATTTGGTCTCGAAAGTATTGGCAACCCGAGTAAATCGAAGCTCGATTCTCTCGCAGATGATATGGCTCTCGTATCGGATCAATGTATCTCAATATGATCTCGCTAACAAAGAAAAAATACATGTTTTAGAGGGTTTATATTGTGGAAAATATGGCCACTGGATGGTCAGCAAATGCGATGGTGAACAGGATTTTCTATTGCTCGATTTCCATTGCCTAGATCGAGGAGAAAATGGTAAAGGAAAAATGTGCAACATGGCATTTGGTAATCACATTTTGTCCAAGCGTACTTAAAGAGGCATGCATGAGTTGCAGATTTTGAAGTCTTATCTCTTGGGGTCCCGCAAATGATCAGTCCTTTTTCCTTATCAAGATCATACTTCATTAATCGCTATTCGCATCTCAACAGACGCTATGGCAAAATCTCGTAAATCGTGACAGAAAATGCGAGATCTTGTGATATGATCTACTTAATTATCCAAACCTATTTGGCTAAGGAAGCCCGTGAATGCAAGAGAACTCGATAATCCAGACAAAGTCTTCTTTCTTATTTTTCTTCTCGAATCCTTTTAAGCTCGTTTCTACTCTATTTAATTTTTATTATCCCTTTGGTCCGAGAATAATTTAGTTACGTGCATTAGGAGCATGTGGATCTGAGAACTAGGTTACCAAACGGCTACATGGCGGCCATATCTTTGCTAAAGAATCCGGATTTATGGATTAATGGGATCCTTTTGTTTTACCGTGATAATCAAGAAGTCATTTATCAATGGGATCCTTTTGTTCGTGTAATAAATCTCTCTTCCAGGTTTAAAATCCGGATCAGAAATGCCAGATCTTAGCAAGCTTTGCAGACTTTATAACGGACTTTTGGTCATAGAGAATTATAGGAGCAAGATCATTAAGGTAATGAACTGAAGCAGATATTTGATCACGTGTGGGCATGCTGAGGAAGAACGAGACATTTACAATCAAGCTTTAGTGGTTGCTTCGGCACTAAGGTCAACGGCTCCATTTGAAGCCCTGAAAAGTAAGCTGCTATGTTAGATATCAATTTTTATTTATTAATGTAGGATCGTATATATGCAGGATTATCGCACTTAAAACAGATTCATGGTCCGTCTGTGCCTGTGACTAATCCACAAGACAAAACAGATATTTCGCCCATTCTTTATATCAACTATTTGGAGTGGCTTCTTATTTTGGATGCTGTTGTGTTGTTCTCAAATCATATCAGGTAGTTGCCATTTTTGTGCTCTGAAACTTAGGTTTACTTTTTTCCTATATTTACAATCCAAGACTTGCATTCACAGAGCAGATCGATGCCATATAAGGCAAAAAATGGTGCGTTACTATGGCCTCGCAGTCGGAAATGGGTTTTTTATGGCCTATACTGGATGTGGAATGCTGACCGGCAAAACATTTAAGTTTCAGAATTCATGGCCAGTGGAACAGTTTCGATATGTTCTAGCAGCTTTTCTGTGAATTGCTAAGAAAACTTAATGATCTTCAATTTGACTTATTCTTCTTTGTGTGAGTAACGTCTTGGTTCAGATGGGTAAGATCACACCTACCCCATTTATTTTATGAATTTAATCAATAGAGTCCCACATGATTGGCTCTTCCGCCGCGTAATTATTATCTCGACCTTAAAGCTTGTGTCTGGCATATAGCATCTTGTGAAACTATTGTAGGTCGGTTTTTCTTATTGTGTTTCCAGATCTTGGTTTTCCAAAAAATGCTATGTCCCAAAATCTTGGGTACCTGATGCTTTTTTAGAAAGCATGGTTGTTCCATACGTTATCTATTAGGCTGCTTGAACAAAAGATACGAAAATTATAGCATGGCCTTGGCTCCAGGTCATTGAGCTTTGCCAATTGCATAAGACTTGGGGAATAAGTCCTGCTTCTGGATATCTTTCAAGTATGAAGTATACCATTTCTCGCTAACATTTGCATCTGACGAGGTGCTGGGTTGTCTTTATGAATGCTACTCTATATGTTTATGCTTATAGATTTCCTTTATGTGCACCCTTTCAACATTGAGCTTTAAAATGTCCTATGCAGATAAAACACCAGATAAGACTTTATGGGTCTCAATTGGTGCACATATAAGCCATGCAATGACGCGCAAAATAATATCACACTTATTGCAAGTCATGCATGTAAGTCATGCATCTCATGTATTGTAAGACATGCATTGTTTGATTGCTTTGAGTGTTCGTCATGACCGTGATTCAACATGGCAACTTTTATGCACCAAGCTTCTGTATGGATATAAACGAAGCATTAAAAGTAGCTACTTGAACGGATCAATCTTACATCTAAAAGCCCGTGACAAACACACCCACCTTTGATGGCCAGCAATTTTCAGTTGATTGACACCAAGCATGGACCAGCATTGTCCACACACTCCAATTTTTGATGGCGTACAAGTTTCAAAGGACACACCAAGCATGGACCAGAATAGACTATGGACAATGAGAACCACATTTTCATTCATCTTTTTGTAATTCTCTTACTAATACAAGCTACTACCTTATGGGTGATAGACATAATGCAAAGACATGTAATGTAATGTGATGAGACATTATGTTGAGAGATACGACTACAACTTCTTTGGCATGAATCCCATAGAGGGTACAATCCTGTCCCATTCAAGGTCCACATTAACATACACACCACGTACTTACGTGCCCCCTACTTATGTAGACAGTACCAAGTACATATACATGGAGAGACAATCTCAAAATTATTTTTATAGGAATCTATAGGATCCATTGAGTATCAACTTCATAAGATGGAATGTATCGTGGGCTAGATTAATGGAATGTGCAAATTTATTCTGTGGGGTAGAATAATGGAATGTGCAAATGTAAATGGATACGATTCAATCCAACGTCTCCATTTTAGCACATTTGTTAGGTAGATTAATGGAATGTGCAACAAATGGTTATGTCTATATACCTCTGTATAACATAGTCTTCAATTTCAAATTTGCATTTACCTTGCAGTGGTGATTTATCCTGTATAAATACTAAACTGAAGATCATTTGTGTTTTCGTAATGGATTTGCAATTATAAAGCCTTCAAAATGCAAAGTTTGTGTCTTGCATGTGATCCAATGTGGCTCATTGGATTAACTTATAAGGGTAGCGTGGATATTTTTAAGGGACCAATTTTGTCCTTGGTAAACTAAGATAAATAAAAAGATTAACAAAGAAGTTGATCGATATTTTCTTTGAGTGTACTCTAGCAATCCATCTGGTAGTCCAAGTTGGATGCCAAGCATTTCGCCTAACTGATAGGCGGCTGGTAAAAAATGTTTGAATGTTAGGTTAGGATTCAATCGGCCTAAAAGTTGTACATTTTCACAAAAGTTGACATAATATCCCATCCATGGGCATAAATGTCCTTTTCTATTATTGCCTCATTCTTTAGGCATAACATATATGTTGCAACATATATGATGTTCTTCTAACTTCCCTGTTTTGTAACAACTATGCAACCTCTATACGTGAAAATAGAATGGTGCATTTTCAACATCTATTTTAGTAAATGTGTTAAGCGTGGCATGGACTTTGTACATTTAAAAATTAGATAGTTTGATCTTGACTTTGGCTAGGGATGGAATGCTACAACATCCTGCCTATCATTTTATCCAAAAGAAAGGGGGAATGGGTACCACCGATAATCTAGCCGGAATCTTGGGATAATCTTTAAGAATCTAAGGGAATCTTATTATACCTTGAAGTAATCTTTGAGAATCCTGGGAAAATCTTATTATAATCATGAAACCTCTTTATACTTAACTCACATTTTGATATAATACCATGCTCCTTCATAGTATAACCACTAGAGCATACATATATATATATATATAGTATATATATATATATATATATATATATATATATATATATATACATATATCAAATTAATAAATGTATCCGGCGATCTTGATCAGATATGCCCCGCCCCAGGGAAGTGCAGAAAAGCTTGTAAAAGGCTGCATAGTACAACATGTTAACAACTATCCCTGTATAGGACAGATGATAACATATTCTGGTTTTCGGATAGGCATAGGAAATCCTATTGACATGACAAAACCAAACACAAGAGGGAGAGCACAGCTTAAACTTAACCTTTTAGCTCTGGTAGTAGCAGTCTATTTTTAAGTTGACAAAAGAATGGTAAATGCCTTACCAATGGGCATGTAGCATAGACATGAAAGTGATGGGCAGTTTTGAAGAATACAAAGCCTAGAATATGCCTTTGGTCTTTAGGTCTTATGACCCACTTTAGAAGAGGTTTAAGCACCTCAGCAAAGGTCTTGTAGCACAAGTGTATGCCACATGGTGAGAAGGTTATGATTTCAAATTCTCTAGGCAACAACTTAGCATGGACATGTACGCATGCTGTTTGTGAACATTAAAAAGTCTAGTCCACACCATTCTATGATATATTGCAATAGATGGGCACTTATCCCAGACCACTGATATACACAACAAATGGTAGAGGACCTAAGAAAAAGCCAAGACATGGTAAGCCCCAATCTACTTGAGAATTTGGTTTGGGATACACAGGGCCATTTCTGGACAGAATTTTGGAACAGAATTTGTGGGTTGAACATATTCAAAAATTGGCGACATGACATGTTGCAGACGATGCATTTTGCAGGCATTTTTCCTAGATTATTGACATTTCGTATAAAATATGGTGGATTGGCTTTTTTCCTAGATCACTGATATTTCGTATAGAATATGGTTGATTGGCTTTAGACCTCGAAGGACCATACTGCATTGATCCGGGAAATAATCCCTTTGTATTTCTAAATTTTGCTACCACCATATGATGTTGTTTCTACATATTTTCATCTATCAAGGGCATGATAATCGATTACTAGAGGCTAAATGTCCACACATGAAACACCCTAGTGGGTTTAACACTCTAGGAAAACTTGTAATTTAACATTTAAAAATAATATTACATGGTAGCTTTAGGGTTCAACGTTTTACGTAAATGAGGTCAGGCGGCCGTGGATCCTGTGGTCCGAGAATGGCTTATCTCTAATGGGGCAAATAAAGGAAGAAGATCACTTGGGATGATTACCACACCAACCGGGCAGAAGTATTGTGAATATTTCTACATCATACCATGATATGGAATGCAGCCTCAGAAAGTGTTTCTATTTGCCTAGTTTGTTAACTAAGACCTGCTATAGAATAGCTTTATGTGGTAAGATTTAGCACTCTGACAAATTTAGTTAGCAATGGCATGCACCTAACAAGTAAGATGGTGCCATTCTTGGCGATTTGTTTCCTCAGATAACAGCCTTTGGGCATTGCAAACATGTTTGCATTGGTCAGCTCGCTTCTCATGGCACGTGACGGGAAGAACAGCCAATCCAGCAGTGAATTGTTGAACCCGATAAAGGGGGCTGGTCCGATTTACATGCCTTATGTAAGAAGGAGAACGTAAACTCGGCCTAACCTAGCAAGGGTTCCTATTAAATATTGTGGAGAATACAGCTTACCGCAACCCCGCAAAGAATAACACAAGGATATCAAGAAATACATCTCACAAGGAGATGGATGCGTACCAAAGGAATCGAACTCCAAAAGATCGCCAACGTGGTCATTCAATAGCCGGGCTCATAAGCCGAGGATTCAAATGATGACGACCAATGACTAAATACAACTCAATCAGTTTCAGATTGTTTTCGAATATCTCCTGTGAATTCTGACTTGATAAACATATTTTCACTCAGTGGTATATGGACATACTCATAGATCTTGATTTATTATTGTAAGTATGTAACCCTGTTGATCCGGGTTGCGAAGGGTGGAAAACCGCAGTAAAATCCACGCTTACCACAGCCCTTTCCTCTTTACCATGTTTTATGCTAATGTTGGACCGGTTGGTCGTTGTGTAACCGGGCTTTGCACCTCCAATCGTTGGCCTTATTTTGATGTTTGATGCTTTGGATACAAAGGAAATTGAGAATCAGCTTCTACTCAAAAGTCCGCCTTCGATTTCGTGAATATAATTAGTTTTTTCATGTTAATGTCTTCAACAAAGGTAACAGCACCTTCCTTTTGTTCTTTGAGAGCTGATTTCATAAAGGATCGGTTCCAAAAAGCCCTTTGCACTGTATACAAGTGGATTGCAGTAAGTAAAGACTCTAGAGTATTGAAATAGTTCCTTCTGCTGTTTTTTTGCATGCACTTTAACAGAATGACAGATGCCTCTTGGCACATTATACAGTTCTTATTTTCAAGTTGATGCGCATTTAATGAAAATTTAATCATCTTTTACATTTTATGGTTTATATGCATAATTGATCGTCTTTGAACGACTTACATTATTCTGAGATAGCACGCACATGATAAGATATTTTGTTCTATATTTGCTAAAACATTTCATTGCAAAATAATGGTAAACTGAAAACAAAATAAATTATCCTACCACTCTAAGCAGGGTTTCAATTGCATGATTAATAGAATAGGCAGATTTTCCTTTACTGAAATCTGTATAAACTAACTCCATATTTGGGCTATTAGAAATATAATATGCTGTTTATCCACGTAGGCTTAACAGTCTCCACTGCTAGTATTTTGTTCTATCGTGATCTGCAAGCCAATAAGGCAGTTTCAAGCTTTTGCATGTGAAGAATAATAATAGTAGAAATCTATACGCATGTTATTGGTTAACATGACCTATGTTGTAGAATCGTATATTTAACTCACCAAATATTGATCTGGACATAATACCATTTGCCCATATGGACAATAAGAAATTCGAGTTTGCTTATGAAAATGGCCTATACTTGGTCTTAGCCGCCGCTTTTTGTTTGAAAAATATCCCTGTGATATGTCGCCGGAAAAGAACATGGTTATTGCTACTTTAACATGCATTATGAGTTATGCATGGCAGATAGTTATTCTACTGTGTTTGAATGATTCCAAGGTTCCTAAGCCAAAAGACTGGACCGAGTAAGCCTGGAACTTGGTTTCGAATGTCAAAGCTTTGTGTTCACATGGCAAAGTATATATTCTTCGGAATTTCAGTTGTTCTCAAGGTTTAACCGGACGGCTCCTTTGGAGATTGTTTTAAAATTCTAAACCCGTAGAGGTATTCCAGTATTCAACATATTCCTCGCTCATCAATTGTATTATTGATTTACTAAATTCAACTTGGGGTGTATCGTGATGGTAATAAATATAACGCTACTTGAGCAATACCAAAGAGGCCGCCAACCAGCAAATGGAACTCTCCAGCAGCATCATCAGAGGGTACCGATGGGAGCAATGAGATCGCGTAACCCTCGATATGGATATTCAAGAATACCGCCACCTAACAAGGTCACCCGTGATGGTATTGGGATGCATAGTCAAACCAGAAGTACACAAATATTTCATTAAGAAGGAGGCTTTCCTTGAAGAGGATGAGATTTCGCTATTACTTTTCTAGGTATTAATAATATGTTTGACTTGGTCAACAAGCTGTTACTGGGATGACTGATTGCTTGCATGAAGCTTATTGATGAAGCATACCTCACATTGCCTACCGCACATGCCTTCTAGGCTGAGACTAAGGAAATTTCAGATGCTAACCTTTGTTAGATGCACCAATCGCTTCCTCTCGAACCTGCAACGGTATTCAAGATCACTAACCCCGTGGTGAAGAATAAGATCGCTCCTGTGGAAGTTCCAAAAGAACCCGAACTCATTAGATTGACCAATTGCCTATTTGACATGAGTATACTCCGAGGAAAGAAGAAATCCATCATCAAAACCGCATTAGTACCAAACAGCCAGAGCAGCAAAGCGTAATGTTAGTAGTATACCGATGACTACAACATCGCTACCACCTTAACTAATTCGCGCCAGCTTGTCCAGCTTATGTCCGGAAGACTAGTAGAGCTACATGCTGTCAGTGCAACATGCACTCGAAACCAAAAATCTAGGTATTTTGGCACCAATCAACATCGCTTTAATGGAGAAAAACTTTGGCAAATAGTGATGCGAGGATGGAACAGCACAAAAAAGATGCGTAGTACCTTAATAGAAGGATTACAAAGAGCTGCTAACATCGCCTCGCAAGAACACCTCGCTCTTGGTAAGAAGTGCAATAAAACAATGGCATTTACCTTGGTCGAAGCGACATATGTACAAGAACCAACAAAGGGAACCCTTTACATTGTCAAACTTTGGAGAACGCTCTTTATGAAATGTAAGTGTGATAAATTTGGTATATTGGAAATTTGATGTAATGACCATATTACATGGTATGACCATGCAATATGGTTTATGTTGAAACAACATGGACAGGTTATGGCCTAATGATAACCGCTCCCGCCAGGTTTTATCGCTTTACAATCTCATGAACTCTAACTTATGAGAAAAGGTGCCATGGCATTCATTGCATACCCGCATGTAAGAGAGAAACCGCTTTGCATGACAAGCAGCCGGGTCAAAACAAAAAGGCTGATTTCTTAAGGCGTAATTTGGGACACGAACCGGTAGACATTTTGAAAACCATAAAATGTTAGCTTCTTGGAGGAAACTCCACCAATGGATGCAGATGGAAATGTCTACAAAAACCACATCTAAAAGAAAGATTCGCCAAGGAGGAGGATGATACATACCGCCATGCCTCCTAAGCCCTCGAAGGTAAAATGAGTGTAGCACTTCACGCCACCACGCTGATCAAAAGTCCGGTTTAAATAATTAATGTGGATGCGCATACGTGACATTCAGCGAGCAAAAATGAAGGGTACGCAGCAGAGTCAAGGGGTCGGGTGCGTAACAAGATATCATTCTAAAGCAAGTGTCTTAAACCTTAAATCATTTATGGAGTTCAAGGTTCTTTAAAGCATATTACTTAAATTAAGGTTGAATATGATTGTAATCGCTATACCTTTGCTATAACTACCAATACTAACACGTATAAGACCTCATCATATAATAGCCTCCTCGAGCTATTAAAAGTACTTGGCCTATATGGCCTCCCGCGAACGTAACCGGCTCCATACATCCAAAGACACCCAATATGTATCGGGAAAGGTTTTTTTTACTTTACTAACTCCTTCAATATGATTACCGCACTAACAAGCTACCTCATCAAGCCGCTGCTGGGGTAGATGGGCAATTAAAACCGTATCGGCTAAGAAGAAGAAATTTATCCACTTTAAGTTTTTCTAAAAACAAAGGACAATATTAATGATTCAACAAAGTTTCTACGGAACCATTAGCCAAAGTTTTGGAGTTGTTGGCCAAGACATGATGGAGAACACCACCTTTGGGTGGACATACAATGTAAAGTCTTAAAACCTTTTATATATAAGCCTTAGGAAGATTTAAAAGGAAGAGGTGCATCAGCCCTTTGTAGTAACCTCCTACACTCAAGGAATTTTGTGTCCAAGGAACTGACATATACGCACTACTAACCTTAACATCATCATACATAGCCCTCAAGACTTAAAGTGGCTCCTCGCTATTGGCCCTCAACCATATAATCGGATAAACTCCTTTACGCCCGCAATTCAAAGTCTAATTGGCCAAAACCGATCGCATTTTGAAATTCACAAATACCGCCTTTGATGGCCTATATGACAAGCAAAATTCATACTGAAATGCAAAACCTGATCATGTCAAGGGTCATGATAGCCATGACTTCATTAAATCTAATAGAAGCAAGCCAAAGAAATTCCAGATTATTGACATCGCTGTTACTAAAACATAGCATGGTTGGTGGATAACCTCTATGTTTCTCGAGTAGACAAGGCCACTTAATAACCCCTCGCTTATCCTCGCCCACAACATATTAGGAACAGCCCCTTATTAGCTCTCTAGTAATGATTTTGAGGAGATTTTTACTGATTATACAAGAATTAAAAATTTGGTGCTAAACAAGATGCACTTTTCTAAGGAATTGGGCAAGAACTAAATGACAATTTCCCCATATCTACTTAGCCGCCTACAAAGCACATAAAACAAAGCTATAGATGGATTACAAGCCAAGATGAATCAATCTTTTCACAAATTGGCATCATTAGTGGTCATCATTAAACACATTCGCGGAACTATGGGCCGTAAATTTGTGAAGAAAAAATTGGCGGATTAATTTCTTCCTTAAAAGACAAAATTAGAGCTTGAGTATCAGCCTCCGATCTACGATCTAGCTGCACTTACCGTGGATAAAAGAGATGTGTTCATAGCAAGACATCACTAGATACGAAAACATACCTATCAATGGTAAAGATGGCATTTGCAACATTCTCAATGAACATGGCATCAATCTGATTTGGAAACACCAAAAGAAGAAAACAAACATTACCGTGATGTGGTACAAGACCAAAAGCAATGAAGCGTAAATTATACCGAATGGAAAAGATTCCAGACCTTCTAGCAAAAGCCGGAGTGCATCAAGAAATGGATTTCTCATTACTATGAATACATGGTTGCTCCAAAACTGCTATCCTGGCAGATGGGAGACAGTAGGGTCCGAAGCAAAACCAAAAGGCATCCCAATGGCTTTTCCTCCAGCCCAACATGGTGCTTAATTTTGTATTTAGGATGGTTTGAGCTGGCCTTCATTCTCAAACTGATCAGCTTGGGACAAGTGGATACAGCTCTGCAACATTCAATGACACCCATAGATATATGGATGATTTAATAAGCATTAACTGCCCACACATCAGAAAGTACCTTCCTTGGTTCTAGACGGGAATGACAACCGCCAACCACTCATCTATAATCCCAAATATCTTGAGATAAAGGAGGAAATAATTCTATTGGCCCGGAGCAGCAATAGCGTGACACACAAAGCGACATAAGGCCAATTTTCTTAACATGTATTGAAATTCGATAACCACTAACTGCATCTATGAGACCTATCGGTATGACAAGAGGGATGCTTTTACCTTTCAAAGTTTCAAAATTCTAAGACGCCAATGCGCAGCCATACCTTATGGCCGTAAATGTAATCATATCACAATACAACCCCCTGCCTATATGTGTGCATAGTGATCCCAAGAGGGTTGCAGCAGACTTGCATGCAAAACCTATAACCTTCGGTGGACAAAGGCTTTAAAGTCAATTTACATCCGCCGCATACTTAACATTAAAGCAAGACGATTTTCCCTGACCGAAGTACAACATATCCATTCTCGCTAATGGAATTAAAGACTTCATAAAAATTTGTAGGAATTACATGCAACTTTATATTTTCTTAGCGATTAAGCTAAGGTGAGGATCCCTAGTGTATGGGGATCCTCCCGGCCCCTCAGACATCTTAGGGTTTTCCCGGCCCTATTGGAGGTAGGATTTAGCATATATATATATATATATACATATATATCAAATTAACAAATGTATCTGAGCAAAGATCTTGACTAGGATATGCCCCGCCCCAGGAAGCAAGTAAGTTTGTAAAGCATTGCATAGTACAACATGTTAACAACTATCCCCGTGATAGGACGTGATGATAACATATTCTCGGTTTTGATAGCATGTGAAATCCCATTGACATGACAAAACCAAACACAAGAGGGAGAGCAATACCAAACTTAACCTTTAGCTCCGTAGCGTACCATTTTTAAGTTGACAAAAGAATGGTAAATGCCTTACCAATGGGCATGTAGCATAGACATGAAAGTGATGGGCAGTTTTGAAGAATACAAAGCCTAGAATATGCCTTTGGTCTTTAGGTCTTATGACCCACTTTAGAAGAGGTTTAAGCACCTCAGCAAAGGTCTTGTAGCACAAGTGTATGCCACATGGTGAGAAGGTTATGATTTCAAATTCTCTAGGCAACAACTTAGCATGGACATGTACGCATGCTGTTTGTGAACATTAAAAAGTCTAGTCCACACCATTCTATGATATATTGCAATAGATGGGCACTTATCCCAGACCACTGATATACACAACAAATGGTAGAGGACCTAAGAAAAGCCACATTACGGTAGTTCAATCTACTTGAGAATTTGGCTCTGGGATACAGGGTGGCCATTTTCTCGACGCACTTTGGAAACGACTCAGGTTGAACATATTCAAAATTGGCTAATGATTACGTTGCGCATTTTATGCATTTTAAGTGCATTTTCCCAGATTATCGGACATTTCGTATAAAATATGGTGGATTGGCTTTTTTCCTAGATCACTGATATTTCGTATAGAATATGGTTGATTGGCTTTAGACCTGATGACCATACGGTATTGATCTGGAAATAATCCCTTGTATTTCTAAATTTTTGCTTACCACCATATGATGTTGTTTCTACATATTTTCATCTATCAAGGGGCATGACACTGATTTACTAGGAGTCATGGGCTAAATGTCCACATGAAACACCCTAGTGGGTTTAACACTTAGGAAACTTGTAATTTAACATTTAAAAATAATATTACATGGTAGCTTTAGGCCCTAACGCTTTACGTAAATGAGGTCAGCGGGCCGCGGATCCTTGTGGTCCGAATGGCGATCTCTATCAATGGGGCAAAATAAAGGGAAGAACATCACTTGGGATGATTACTTCACACCAAATCTGCGTATACGGTGAATATTTCTACATCATACCATGATATGGAATGCAGCCTGTGAAGTAAGCCTCTATTTGCCTAAGGTTTGCTAACTAAGACCGCTATAACAGCTTTTTTATGTGGTAAGAGACGGCACCCCTGACAAATTTAGTTAGGTACTGGCATGTACGGCTGCAAGATGGTGCCATTCTTGGCGATTTGCTTCAGATAACAGCCTTTGGGCATTGCAAACATGTTTGCATTTCTTCGGGTCAGCCACCGCCTCATGGCACGTAGACGGAAGAACAAGCTAACCAGGCAGGAATTGTTGAACCTGGATAAAGGGGCTGGTCCTCGATTTTACATGCCTTATGTAAGAAGGAGAACTAAAACCCCCGCCCAAACCAGCAAGGGGTTCCTATTAAATATTGTGGAGAAATACGCTTGCTGCAACCGCTAAAGAATAACACAAGGATATCAGCAAATACATCTCACAAGGAGATGGATGCAGCCAAAGGGAATCGGAACCCAAGACGAACGGCCGGGATTCAATAGCTGGCCTACAAGTCGAGGATTCAAAATGATGACGCACCAATGACGAAATACAACTCAATCGTTTCCTTGTATTGTTTTCAAAGAATATCTCTCAGAATATTCTGATTTTTGGATAAAACGTGAGGGCTTTCACCGGTGGTATATGGACATACTCAGATCTGATTTATTATTGTAAGCATGTAAATCATTCTTGTTGATCTGGTTGGCGAAGGGTGAGGAAAACCGGGTAAAAACTAATGCCACCGTCAGCCCTTTCCTCTTTACCATGTTTTATGCTAATGTTGGACCGGGTTGGTCAGTAGTGCAACTTTAGTAAACCTCCAATTCGCTCATTTTGGATGCTTCTGATGCTTTGGATACAAAGGAAATTGGAGAATCAAGCCACTCAAAGTCTGCTCAGATTTCAGAAATATAATTAGTTTTTCATGTTAATGTCTTCAACAAAGGTAATGAAGACCTTCCTTTTGTTCTTTGAGAGCCGATTTCATAAAGGATCGGTTCCAAAAGCCTTTGCACCGTGATATGTAAGGGATTGGGTGTTAGTAAAGACTCTAGGAGTATTGAAATAGTTCCTTCCTCGCTGTTTTTGCATGCACTTTAACAGAATGACAGATGCCTCTTGGCACATTATACAGTTCTTATTTTCAAGTTGATGCGCATTTAATGAAAATTTAATCATCTTTTACATTTTATGGTTTATATGCATAATTGATCGCCTTTGAACGACTTTACATTATTCGAGATAGCACGCATTACGATAAGATATTTTAATTTACATTTGCTAAACATTTCATTGCAAAAATAATGGTAAACTGAAAACAAAATAAATTATCCTACCACTCTAAGCAGGGTTTCAATTGCATGATTAATAGAATAGGCAGATTTTCCTTTACTGAAATCTGTATAAACTAACTCCATATTTGGGCTATTAGAAATATAATATGCTGTTTATCCACGTAGGCTTAATACTTCCATCGCTATATTTTGTTCTATCGCGGATCCTAAGCCAATAAGGCGCGCTTCAAGCTTTGCATGTGAAGAATAAATAATAGTAGAAATCTATAATGCGATATATTGGTTAACATGACCTATGTTGTAGAATCGTATATTTAACTCACCAAATATTGATCTGGACATAATACCATTTGCCCATATGGACAATAAGAAATTCGAGTTTGCTTATGAAAATGGCCTATACTTGGTCTTGTGCTGTCGTTTTTGTTTGAAAAAATATCCTGTATATGCTGGAAAAGAACATGGTTGCTTACTTAACATGCATTATGAGTTATATGCATGGCAGATAGTTATTCTGCTGGTGTTTGAACATCTCCAAGGTTCCCTGCCGAAAGATCGGGGACTCCATAAGTTCGAACTTGGTTTTCCTGGAATGTCAAAGCTTTGTGTTCAAGGTTTAAAGTATATATATATATATATATATATATATATATATATATATAAATATAAATATAAATATATATCTATACATTATCTAGAGATTCAAGGCCAAATGTGTTTGGGAAATAATAGTGCCGTAGGGGTCGTGAATATAATATTTTGGCCTAGTGACTTTCGATACAAGACTCTAACGTTTGTGGTATTTTAAAAGAACAAAGGCTAATGGCTGAAACATCACTGCTTGTTTAAACTTCCTTTTGGACCGCTTTGACCGGGCTTTGAAGCACTGAATTAAGTGGTGACGCACGCCTTGTGGAAAAACATGTGCCTTAATCTGAAGCCACATGGCATAGCACTCAATCCATATGGCAATAGGTAACTTGCTTATTTGACCATAGGACCTTAATGGGTAAATAAGTAATGATAAGAGTTTTTACCTTCTAGCAATGACAAAATGACACTAGCGAATTAAACTCTGAGGCATAAGACTCATAGCTAGTTTTTGGGCATGGCCGCAATTTTACTCTCACAATTGTTTGTGAGACTCACAAAGATGTAGCAAAGACAAACAATCCGCCAAGCAACCAACGGCCCATACTCAATTTATGACAAAATAGCAATTTCTTTTGGTCTTCTAAGGTAGTGCATACTCTACCACAAGGACTAGATTGGCAAACTAAGACTGTGAAAAGTCGGGTTGCATGTGGGGCTACTTAAGTATATAATAAGATCCTAAGCTCTCTTTCAAGGGCTCAAATGGGGTCGTATCGTGGTTGTTGACTTCAAGCTACCCTTTGATTGCTTAACCGCTAAGTTGGGATGTAGTGTTGGAATGTAACTCCGTAACATCAAACCTTTGTGGAAGACTTCATTAATAAGGCCATTACAGCAAGAAATAACTTTTCAATTCATGAGAACTTCTCTAGCCCTCAGATGGCCACCGTAATTGAAAATAACAAGGATCTCCATTCTAGTGTTCTCAATTATTTTAGGACTATGTAAAGAAAGTTGATAACGCTAAATTAAAAGGTCTTGTGCAGGTTGTTCAATCGCCGCTATGTTTTAATCAAAACAATAGACTTCAATGGAATAGCAGGACGTTTGTAACCAATAGACTTCAAAAGATTTATGGCGAGGTCATGCAGTAGCAAAATTTGACATTGGGCCATTGAACCGGGCTTGCACTTTGCCGCGATAACATTGAGACGCCGTGATGCCTATAAACTTAGGCCAGCCGCAAGATATCCACCTTTAAAATAACTCATAAACCTTTGCCATTATTTTTGCCATTTGCTTTGCGGACCTAATTAATAAATTTGGGGAATAGTTTCATTTAATTTAAAAATGTTTTAAATGGGGGCAAGCTAAAATTTCATCGCTCTGTCATTCTTCACCCGCATCACTTCTATGCGTAAAATGTTCAGCTTTGGTGACCAAGTAAGTGGGTGAAAGGTTGAAGGTTGCGACGAAGCTCGATGTCTTTAAGCCCAAGTGGCTCTAAATATGTGATAATAAATCATTTAACTAAGCCCAGCATAGGACTTGCCCCAAGCCATAATCCGTTTGCTAACTTTGACTTCGCGGGTCTAGCTTTAGATTTTGAAGCTTAGATTTGTGGAGATGTATTTGCTTTTAATCTTAAAGTTGCCCTCGGTGCTCTAAATATGTTACAAGAGGTTTTAACAATTTTATAGGGATGGGAACTTGCCCTATAGCCATAACTAATTTCGAGGCTTCGCCAAGTTTAACTTATCGCCATGCAGATCCTCAAACAGCAAATTGCCCCTAAGCCATACCGTGGTTGAAAGGCTATTGAATTTTGATGTGGATCGAAAGTTAGATCTAATCTACCGAGCTAGTTAAAATTGATGAGTATGGCTCCCGATTTTGACTAACCCTTGCATATGTCTCCTCGCATCTATGGTTTGTCGCGATAGCTAAGCTAACCAAATGAACTATCGCTGCACTTCCATTATGCTGTGTAGCAAAGCATGGTTGCAAATGTGGGAATGCTAAGCAATTTTCGCAGAGTTAACATAAGATAAGTTTTCGCGAAGGGAAATTATTTCATAACCCTTGTATCACCAAAGCATAAAATTCATTGGACTTTTTAGGGTTACGCTTCTTCCTTTGCCTCGAACGGTCAAAAAAGGCCGACCATCGACGGACCTCCGACAGTATGCACTAACAAAAAATGATGACGGATTTGATCCCCGCTCTACCTGCATCACTCACAAAAGAATATGGAGGATGGAAAATAAGTGCCTTTGATTCGAGGGAAGCAAGCAAGTAACTACCTCGGTGAGCAAAATCCGCTCATGTTCTTGTCTTAAAATAGCTGCTGTTTCTACTATGGCTTCAGCTAGATTTGTGAATTTTCTTCCAAATTCGCAGCAATGACACCTCTAAGGGGACAACAACAAATCTGCACCGGAAGCTAACGCAATATACGGGATGTGGCATTAATACACATACCACATGAGAAGTTTATTCGGGTCTACCCAATGGCAGTGGTCTCATGGAATAGCGATATCAAGAGCTTAAATCGCTTCCTCAGCCTACTGACCCGGATCAAAAAGGCCTCGCCTTGCATCAAGTAAGGCTACCGGTGAGATTTCAGACACCGCACAAAGCCGCTAATTCAGAAATAGTTACCAAGTATAACTTTGGTTACGCCTTCTCACTCAAGAAGCGCCGATTAAGAAATTTATATGAGCGCAGCCGCCGCGGTGATTTTCAGACCAACATGTTGAATACAAATGCCGCCAGCTAATTGGTGCACTTGATGTTGATGACCCTTAATGTTATTGTAAGAAATAGTGCATTTGATGTCGAAGACTCAAGAATGCATGGACGCCCGTACCTCAACTGTGTTTTTAGGCAATAGATTTTTTAAAAATGATGGATGTCCGCCACTCTAACGTTCTTAGGGCTGGATCGAAATGGGTCAGGGCCCTCCGTGAAAAATAGTTAATCTCATTTTGAATAACGTTTTCTGGGTTATTTGATTTTATTTAAGCAATGAACTAACAAATTTTATGGTGAAGGGCGAAAGTCAGTAGAATTATCACACCGCCGCTGCTTGTGTCAATACCCTCGCTCATGGCTAATGGCATGGTTCAATCGCAGTAAATCCAATTCTACTCCTCCATTGCTTGGATTTTGACCTAATGGTGCTATCAGACAACAAGGATTGTAACTTGAACACTCTACGCAAGTTTGTGTAAACATTTTTGTTTGTTTAAGACTTTCTACCCGCTCTTAAAATAAGGTAATATGCAAAACACCCTTTAATTGTTCGGCTTTTTGCCTCACTTGTATCGAGCATTTTGTGAATGCTTATATGTGCCGCTTTAAGACACAAAATGACGATGCCGCTTTATGTCCTTAAAATTCTACTCGGGTTTAATTGAAAAATGCAATATGATGGTTACGTCCGAATTTCATTCTTGCCTAGGCTAATAGGTTTATCTTGTAGCCGCTTGTGGGGAATTTTGCCTCTCGCGGGCAATGTACTTTATATGAAAAATGCTGCCTAATATGCATTAATGCTGATTTTTCTGAATTGGCATCTATGTACAAGGAGGACGAAATTAAATGGAACATCCTTAAAAATCCTTGATATTTTTAGCTTTTCAGCTTTTGCACAAGCTTGCTTGAAAAAAAGTAATGGGCATGGTGAGTTGTTTTCTCAGGCATTCCATAGACTTGATGCCATTAACACTTGCATTCAGATGTGAAAAGATACAAGCATATAATTTAAAAAGATGTTTTGGAATATGGCATGACTTGCCCCAATAATATTTCAGAAACCATGTACGCTTGGAGGTATTTGGCATCTCTAGGTTTTTCTTAAAATGACATGGCCTAGTTTGTTTTAGGGGCATGGTTGGAAAAGTTAAAACAATTCATGATCATGAACGTGCGATCAAGTTAATTGGCCTTCTTCTATTCCCATAGCTCTGAGATGGATTTGTGATAGTCCGTGCATAGCAAAAAAAAAAGGTTTTCAGTAGTATGGCATTTGGTCAATGATTTCCAGTTGCCCCTCTAAAGGGGCCTATATCTTGAAATGAGATGAACTATCTCAAGCCGATATCCGCCTCTGCCTTTGCCTTTGAACCGCTTAATGTATAGTTTGCGGCATGTTCTCGCTTTTAATGTATAATTTAATGCATGATCTCATTTAATGTGCAAGTTAATTGCCTTATATTAAAAATTCTTTGGGGTTCTATGATAGTTCTGGGCAAGAAAGTACCTAATGTGTGTTAGTATTTATACCGGGTGGAATTTTTTGGCTATTTGGTAAGGCTTACATCGTAAAATGTCATGAAAATGGCATGGTCCGGGTTTGCAATCAATATGGAATGACATTTTGTAAGCATATTTTAAGATATGGCACTTTAATGTTTTTTGAAGAATTTAAGGGCTGATAAATATCTTTTCTTTCGTTGATGAAACTAAGGATTGATTTTTGAATGCATAATCAAGTGCTTTCTTGGGGGTAATAGATCTTGGACTAAGGCACATCTTCGTTCAAATTTTGAGCAAGTAAAGGAATTTGGTCTAGTCCCTAAGGCCTCCCCTGTGCCAAAGGCTTGGACCGAAAAAGCTCTAAAAATGGTTTTGCCAGTTGGAGCCGCTTCCAGCTTAGGCTTAATAGCTGTGCCGGGGAGACTAGGTATATATTCTTGATTCCGTGATGCCGGGTTTAACCAAAGATGGGTCTCGTGGACTCGACAATTAAATTGGAAAATCCTTTAAATTGTGCCGATATGGCATCTTTTAACCTTTTATTTGTAATTCTCGATGTTAAATCTGAACTGATATTCGAAATGCTTTATAAGACTAACTATTGTTATTCAATGGTGAATGTGAAGTCGCCTTTAAAAGACAAAAGTGACATTTCAGGGTTGATGCCCTTCAAAAACAAATTAACCGAATCCTGTGAATAAGACCTGGCTCATAATGGACTCACGGGTACTGAAGCGCAGCAGCGACCTCGAAAGGACCTTTGTCAGTACCTCAACCGTGCGCATTCAGGCTATGACAACACAAGGATAATTCCTCCAAATAATGCCGTCCGTGATGCTAATCGTTGCATCCGTAATCCCGACTTACACAAGTATTTATAGAAAAGGAACCTTCCTAAGTGAAGAGTAGACACATCAAGAGGTCACGTTCCTGGAATGAACAACATGCTTTACTGCATCCAAAAATCAATGCCGTGAAAAGAATGACCAGATTACCGCCAAGAATATTATTGATAATGTCTATGAGCTGCATTGCCAATGGCTAGGTTTCCTCGTGCTGAAAATGAAAGCGTTAAAGATTTTAAAATTCATAAAGGGCTCAAAAGCTTACGTGATAGCCAACAATGTCAAGGGTAATCAGTACCCAAAGGTTAACCAAAAGCGTTTCGAGCGAAGCGTATGTACCTAAGAGTGATGCAGACCCATTGCCACCACAAACCTTCCTTTTTTGATTAGCATACGCCCAAGATGAGCAAAAGAACTACTGAAAAGGATGAAGCTAATACTCCCAACCTGAAGTTGAGGACTCCATCACATCTTTGATGATTACGCCTTTTAAGGCTCTTACATATTATACAATTGTGGGCACTTTCCTATCATTTCCCAAATTTAGACTAGTGGAGCTGCATGGGGCTAGATGTCACGCACCGTGGGAAACTAGAAACTTAGGGATTTTGGTACCTATCTCTCCGTACCCACCTTAATGAAGCTGGATCGGTATCACCGATAAAGAAGTGGAAAGTTCAAAGATGCCAAGGAATTCGCAAAACGGATTGACAAATTAGATGTGGACCTCCCTTTCAATACACAATTCTTGGAAAAAAGATGTGATAAAGACAATGGGATTTATATTGGCCAAAAAGGGCACATGGCTGTACTAAAGAAGAAAGACATGGCTTTTATTTGCAAAAAGTCCTGAGAACTTATTGCCCCTACTTCAAGTGCGCTGGCTGACAGATTTTCCCGTGACAAGGGATGAACAAGCGAGGAACAGAGTGAGTGTAAGGACCACACACGGGTTTGATCATGGTGTCCGGTATTTGATGAACAAATTTGACGCAGTTTTGGCCGGGCAAATCAGGTTCTATTAGTTTTTCGGGCCTAGACTTATGAATCTGAAGGCCAATGAGAGAAGCCATTTATCATCTTGGGTACCTAAAGGTAAGAGAGAAACCATGTTTGATATGATTACCAATGTTTACCGGGATGATGAAACATTAGATCTAAAGGCTGAATTTGATGGAACCAAAATGGTCGACATCCTTGGAGAAGTCCATCCACCAAAGAAATTCCTACGTGAATGCCTTCAAAAGGAGGAAAATGTAGCCCAGGTCAAACTTTTGGCACTTACAAGAAAAAGAAAGCGACAAGGAGGATGAGGACGCTGGTCATAATGCCGCCAAAGTTCACAGAAACCGGCACCTACGAAGTGTGCGACTAGTAGCACTCGCATCGCACTCTTTGGAAGTCTACGGAACAATGCTGACTCCAAACTCGTAGCGCCATTCACAACGATAAAGGTGGAGGTCATAATCGGATCGCCGACTGACTGGGTGTAAGATCACACATAATCGTTAACCCGAGGTAAAAGACTATACATGTTCCTTGTATTAGAATCTATATAAGATGTAAAGATTAAAGGTTGTATTTTCCTTTAATTTGACTCATGAATGTATTTTGCAATTGCTACCAAGAAAGGTTTTATATATCTTGACTTCTGATGGACTTTGTAATGGTCAAGAAAACGCCATCAATAAATGGTCATAAAGGCCTTTACCCTGAAAGACCTTATAAAGGTCAGCAAGAATTTATGGCGTATATGCCTAAGATTTAAAGGGTTTTTACGCCCATGAAGGCCTTGTTGTCATTCAATCGCTTTTTTCTTCCCTCGATTAACTCTACTTTCCTTCATAACTAATATGGGTTATTAAAAACCGCATCATGCAAGAGGGATTTTGTGCAAAGGGGTCAAGGGAAGATGGTACATAAAAATCGACTGAGAGAAAAAATAAGAGTAAGTTTGTCCACTTCTCATTTTTCTCTCAAGGCAAATGGACAAGATCAAATTTTAACCACATCTTTAAGGAGATTCTCACCAAAAGTTTGGGAAGTTGGGAGAGGAAGCATATGAAAATACCACCTTGATGGAGTTATACCCAAATCCTTGAAAAGCTTGCTATGCAAGCCCAAGAAAGTCTTTATGATGTGGAGGAAATGGGGTGCCCCTCGCCAAACCCTACTCTTTAATAAGTATGTGGATTGCAGAAATTGGCCACATAAGGACCATTAATTCTCTTGACATTGTACACAACAGAATATTGGGAAAAGTGGTTAAGTCTCTGACTTAACCACATACCGGATATAAGCCATTCTCATTTCTCAAATTCAAGAGTGAACTACCGCGAAATCATTGAACAATTTTAACGCAAGTAATGCATTTGCACTTATGGATGTAAAGAAGAAAGTGATTGTGCAATGCAAGAAGGAGATTATAAGGATGTGTTTGCAAATTGCCAAAGCTTTCATAAGAAATAATAGAGATGTGAAACTAGCCTTTCCCTTTAAGGACTCCAAATTGCATTGGGAAATCTTCGCTGGTTGGTAACTAAATCTCTATATTGCGTGGGTTGACAAATCAGGCCAATAACCCGCATTCATATGCCCTAAACATTATCGTGGATGAGGCTCTAGCACGCCTTCTAATAGCACAGATTTTGAGGAATCAATAAGAACCACAACATCTCAAAGAGAGAGAATTCTCACTGACTTGGCTCAAATGTGGTCGGCAAAAGATGGAACCGAATCCATCGATATTTCCTTTATCTTTGGAATCTATAAGGCACATAAAAGGAGTTATAGATGGATAACTAGTGCGCATGCATCAATCTTTCTAGAATTGCAAAACTCCATTGCCGGATAAATTCGGGCCTGTTCGTGGATGCCTAGTTTTAGGATAAGACTATGGCCAAGTATATATATATATATATATATATATATATATATATATATATATATATATATATATATATATATATATATATATATATATATATATATATATATATATATATATATATATATATATATATATATATATATATATACATATATCTATATACATATATCTATATATCCAATGGTTGGCTTAGGCACCATTTGACTAATTTTTGAGGGATTCCACTTGGATCGGACCGGATTTTGCTCATGACATTTTATTCGTCTAAATCGAGCGATGGACCATTGGGGTCTCGCGGATCATAACTCGCAGTCTTCGGTGGAGAGTGCATGCCATCATGACATGTTAACTAGGTGGCTGTGGAAAATCCATTTTCTTATATATCTCTTCAATATTTATTAAGTGTATAGCTCTTTCAATATTTCTCGTGGATGTCTTTGTAACGTTTGCACACTTGGGCAAAATACTATTATGTTGGACTATGGCCCCAAAATAACATTTAAGGCATGCTATGCTTTCTTCTTAAAAACAAGGGGGCCACCACGTGGAGGTTATTGCACTTCTCAAATTTTGGATATGGCTTTTTCAAAGGCCTTTTTTAAAGAAAAAAAAGGGCATGCTTTTTGTGCATGCATGCATTGGACAAATGTCTCTAAACCAACTTACCTCTTTTATGCACTTGTTTATCGTGCCTCCTCCTTGCATTTCGATGGCCGAAATTGGTTGCCATGTGTTTATTTATTTTAGGTGGTGCAAGGCTACATATGTCTAGCCTACACACTTGGTGCAAGGCTACACTCACTAGCCCTTATATTCCTCTACGTTTGGCAAATGCTCACAAGGCCACAATTAAGTTTTTTCATTGCTCCAATTTATCGCACTGTGGCTCCTCGAGAACTATTATTGAACCCATGGGGTGATAAGGTCAACGGCTTCCTCATGACTCAAAGAAAAACGGTATGTGTTTCCTGCCTTGAAAATAAAGGATTCCATTGTTGCATGATTCGTACACAGGCTTTCGGTGCATTTATACACCTTGCTTCTAGTAGTTGGGAGCTGTATATACACTCACGTATGTATTGAGCTAAGGAAGGGGACGTTTTGGCATGACAAAACTAGGTTAGCAGGCTTCAAGCATGGCAAAGCGCTGAAGCACATCCACATACCGTATGTTATACAGAACGGCAGTGAAGTTCACACAGATTTAGAGAAAACCGAGATGGAATGGCACGTAGATGGAATGGAAGGGCTATACTTTACATTGAAATCACCGGGCCATTGCAAATGGGCGGGCGATATGAGCAAGATTTCTTTCAATGGAGTACGATATGGTGCAAGGTTCAAGACCACTAAGGTACTCAGTTATCACCATTTGGGCAAAGGTAATCGGGTAGAAATTTGATGTTCACTTTACCTGAACATAAAGTGGAGGTACCAAGGTTTCGCATCGCTACCGCTTGTTATAATAATCACTTGACCTTCTCATATTTACTCCGCAATTTTCCTCTCTTTGTTCTTAGTAAATTAGCTCTATCCAAATGCAAGAATAGTGGATTCTACCGTGAGCGCCCATGTCACCCTATTCTCCGCCATAGAAAACTGAAAGCTCGCTTATCTTGACCGGCGAATGCTCGAAAGAATCAAGCTTGCAACTGACTTAATGCCATCGAGTAGTTCACTATGCAAGACTTCCGCTTACTATGGAAGCATCAATGCCAGGTTTTGAAGGAGCTTACAATAACATAAGGTTCATGCAAAACTCATGGGTTTATCATCTAAATCGCCGTAAGGCATTATCCGTGGTAGAGCTTTTGGAGCGCATTAACAATCAGGTGGCTGGATGCAACATATATTGAACCCTCAAGCATAAATTTTCAAGACCTTGGGACCTCTTAACCGTGTTTGCACACATTTTTCTAAATTGTTTGGAGAACAAATACATTAAGGGATGAGGATTTGTTCTTTCTACATGCTACTTTAGCTTGTTCCCCGGAGCAGTTTTTTACATGTGGCAAAAAATAAGGTCATGCCTGTATACAATAAGGTAAATCCTCGACTCTTATACGCGACGCTTTGGGAGGGATGGAAATTAATTTTGTCTGCCCAGATGTCTACAGGATCAATAGAATAAATTTGGATTTTGTACAAACATATTTTCAACAAAGTTTTAAAATGGTCATGCAGCTCAGATTTTATTTTATATGATTCAAGAAGGTTATTTTATGTACAAATAATGAGCCGTAATATTCTATACAAGCTATGTTTGTTCCTAAAAAAGCGTGGATTGTAAGTGTATGGTTAAATGTTTTACGTGTGGTGAGCTCGCTCTACAAATACGTTGGTGCTTAAAAAATACAAGGTAAGTTTTGGAATTCCCATAATCTATATGCTATATTAGTTGAGCCGCAAAGGCATATTATGGCGCATGTGACCAAAGAAATGGTTAAAGTTAAGGCTGAAGATTTAAGGTTGATTTGTGTGGAATACAATGTGCAAAGATGTCAAATTGCAAAAGATCACGCATCAATATAGCAAAGAAGAAATGGATTTGGACAAAGGGGTTCTCTCTATTTCTTTTTGTTTGTGATTTTTACACATTTGCTTGTCGAACATGAGAATAAACAGCTGAAAAAGGAGTGGTTCTACCTTATCTTATTAACTCCGTTTCCATTTCTAAGATGTGTACTGAGTATGAAGTGATTTAAGGTTGAAGGCTTAAAGCCATGAGATTCTTTTAGCTTTACCCTCACAAGAGCTTAGCATTTTACCGCTTTAAAGGCTAACTTGCTCGGGTTCCCACCGCAGTAACCGTGTGGATCTCATCTACCTCACGCTTTTTGGTTGCATGAAGCACTCTGAGCAAGGTGTCACCAGAAAGACATTTGTCCTTAAAGGTTTAACACTTAAAAAGTGATGTAAAATATCATGAGCGGAAATCACCTTCAAACTAGTCGTGCTATATCTCTTTAAGTTCTGATTTGTACTGCATGCAGTGTGCGCAATACTGCTTTTATGGAAGAAGAGTTTCTAATACTTTGAGCCAAGAAAAGCTTTTGCTAAGGCATTTATTTTAAACAGCATCTAGCTGTGCATTACTATTTTTCTAAGGCGAACTCTAGCTGGTACATGTTATCGGATATTCATGTACACTTGAAATTTTTGTATTTGATTCTATAAATGGAAAACTGCTTGAAAAAGAGATTTATATTTAAACAATATAGTATGAAAATGATATGATTAATTGAATCAATTTGCAGACCATCATCTATTTTCATGTGAAAACCGGCATGTGCATTTGTTTCTGGGCTGAAAGTAATGGGAACAACGCTTATGCTTATAAGATCATCATTGTTGTACTGCTATAAACAAGTATGGTTTAAATGTTTGAAACCGTGATATGTGCTTTTAGCCGATAGTGGTCTAAATCAGACCATGGTACTCCCCTATAAGATTATCCTTACTATGCAAACATGGAACTCCATAGTCTCCGGGCCGTGCTAAGATATCTTGGTCCGTATTAGATGTCCGGTATTGGTCTTTGGACTAGCCCGTGCTTTGTATATATTCCCATACTCTCTCAGCCTTTTACCTGCTTAACTCAGTAGTGGTCTTGAGGGAGGGAAAATTGCATGCGAAGATTTTGTACATTTTTTTCACATGAAATGGTCGTAGCTTGTGTTACCAATGATTATGTAAGGTTTATCGGTCTGATTAAATATTCGTCACTTGATATGTTGAATGCTGATATGTTATTGAAAGCATTTAACTCTTTACTGTTTGGAGTGCAGTACCATTTGGATTTCAAACGTCAATAGCGCTATGGCAACTCAAGTTGTATGGAGCTCTGAATTTAAAGGTTTACAAATTAAAGCAAATACCGCAGCAGCATTAAAACAGGGACTCTACCTCACTTCTCGGAGCTTGCAATTTAGACTCTAAAAACAAGGACTTCTACCTCACTTTGACATCGCAGCTTGCAATTTAGACTTACGACAAGGTACATATACTCTCAAAATATTACAGTTCGATTATCTTCAAATACATCATTCTATAGCTTTAAGTTGACTGCACTATCATGGAATTATTAATGATTGGCACGAGATAGCATTTTATGCACTTGTTTCAATGCCTACAAAGGCATTACACTACAAATGGATCTCATTGATCAGACTATACAAATTTTCGGATCAGACCAAATTTTTGATATTGAATGTCGATGCTGAATGATGATGGGGACTGGATGCTGAATGATGATGGGGAGTGGATTCTGACATTTACAACCCTGTTACTGTTTTATGCTTCTCTGCACACTGCAACACTTCTTGAACATAGGATGTGTGGTGGGTCCCTATGTATATAGGGACCCTTCCACCTCCCTATATACAAAAACCAGGGACCTTGCCTCACTTCCCGGGAGGAGGTAGGCAAAATTTTATACATATATCTATATACATATATCTATATATCCAATGGTTGGCTTAGGCACCATTTGACTAATTTTTTGAGGATTCCACTTGACTGACTGGATTTGCCTTTGCGCATTACTTTATTCGTCTGAAACTGGAAGCGATGGACCACAGGGCCTCGTGACATCATAACTGCAGGCCTCGTGAGAGTGCATGCCATCATGACATGTTAACTAGGTATGTGGAAAATCCATTTTCTTATATATCTCTTTCAATATTTATTATGTATAGCTCTTCAATATTTTCTTGAGGATGTCTTTGTAACGTTTGCACACTTGGGCAAAATACTATTATGTTGGACTATGGCCCCAAAATAACATTTAAGGCATGCTATGCTTTCTTCTTAAAAACAAGGGGGCCACCACGTGGAGGTTATTGTCTCTCTCAAATTTTGATATGGTTTTTCATAAAGGCTCAGAAAAAGGGCATGCTTTTTGTGCATGCATGCATTGGACAAATGTCTCTAAACCAACTTGCACTTTTGCGACCCTGTTTATCGCTCTCCTCCTTTGCATTTCTGATGGCCGGTTGGTTGTCATATAGCTGATTATTTTAGGTGGTGCAAGGCTACATATGTCTAGCCTACACACTTGGTGCAAGGCTACACTCACTAGCCCTTATATTCCTCTACGTTTGGCAAATGCTCACAAGGCCACAATTAAGTTTTTTCATTGCTCCAATTTATCGCACCAGAAGTTCTGAGAACTATATTATTGAACCCATGGGGTGATAAGGTCAACGGCTTCCTCATGACTCAAAGAAAAACGGTATGTGTTTCCTGCCTTGAAAATAAAGGATTCCATTGTTGCATGATTCAGACATCGTGCTTTCTGCATTTATACACCTTGCTTTAGTAGTTGGGAGCTTCAGATACACTCAATGCATGTGTATTGAGCTATAGCGTGGGACGTTGGCATGACAAAACTAGGTTAGCAGGCTTCAAGCATGGCAAAGCGCTGAAGCACATCCACATACCGTATGTTATACAGAACGGCAGTGAAGTTCACACAGATTTAGAGAAAACCGAGATGGAATGGCACGTAGATGGAATGGAAGGGCTATACTCTTTACATGAAATCAGTCGCCAGTTTGCAGCGGCGGCGGATATGAGCAAGATTTCTTTCAATGGAGTACGATATGGTGCAAGGTTCAAGACCACTAAGGTACTCTGTTATCACCATTTGGGCAAAGGTACTGGCAGGAAATTTGATGTTCACTTACCTTGAACATAAAGTGGGAGGTACCAAGGTTTTGGCGCCAGAATGCTACCGTTTGTTATAATAATCACTTGACCTTCTCATATTTACTCCGCCTTCTCTTGTTCTTAGTAAATTAGCTCTATCCAAATGCAAGAATAGTGATTCTACTGTGAGCAGCCATGTCACTCCTATTCTCCCGCCATAGAAAATCTGAGCTTCAGTGCTTATCTTGACCAGAAGTGAATGCGCCCTGAGCATCAAGCTTGCAATTGACGAATGCCACTGGAGTAGTTCACTATGCAGTACTTCCGCTACTATGGAAGCATCAATGCCAGGTTTTGAAGGAGCTTTCACAATAACATAAGGTTCATGCAAAACTGATGGGTTTATCATCAGAAATCGCTTTCAGAAGGCATTGCTATCTGTGGTAGAGCTTTTGGAGCAGACAATACTGTGTGGCTGGATGCAACATATTGAACCTGCTACAAATTTTCAAGACCTTGGACGTCCCTCTTAACCAGGTTTGGCACACATTTTTCTAAATTGTTTGAGAACAAATACATTAAGGGATGAGGATTTGTTCTTTCTACATGCTACTAGTTTGTTCCTGATGTTTTACATGTGGCAAAAAATAAGGTCATGTCATACAATAAGGTAAATCTGGACTCTATACAGTACGTTTTGGGAGGGATGGAAATTAATTTTGTCTGCCCAGATGTCTACAGTATCAATAGAATAAATTTGGATTTTGTACAGCACATTTTCAGTCAAAGCTTTTTCAGAAATGGTCATGCAGTTCTGTATTTTATTTTATATGATTCAAGAAGGGTTATTTTATGTACAAATAATGAGCCAGAATATTCTATACAAGCTATGTTTGTTCAAAAAGTGTGGATTGTAAGTGTATGGTTAAATGTTTTACGTGTGGTGAGCTCGTTCTACAAATACGTTGGTGCTTAAAAATACAAGGTAAGTTTTGGAATTCTATAATCTATATGCTATATTAGTTGAGCTGCAAAGGCATATTATGGCGCATGAGGACCAAATGGTTAAAGTTAAAGTTAAGGCTGAAGATTTAAGGTTGATTTGTTTGGAATACAATAATGCGACATCTTTGAAATTGCAACATCGCTGGACTAAATATAGCAGCAAGAAATGGATTTGGACAAAGGGGTTCTCTTATTTCTTTTTTGTTTGTGATTTTTACACATTTGCTTGCTGGAACATGAGAATAAACAGCAAAAGGGAGTGGTTCTACCTTATCTTATTAACTGTTTTTCCATTTCTAAGATGTGTACTTGACATATTAGTGATTTAAGGTTGAAGGGCGAAAAGCCATGAGATTCTTTAGCTTCAATGGGTAGCTTAGCATTTTACCCTGTTTAAAGGCTAACTTGCTCCGGTTCCACTGCGGTAACGGGATCTCATCTACCTCACGTTTTTTGGTTGCATGAAGCACTGGGCGAGTGTGTCACCCGCAAAGACATTTGGTTCTTAGAGGTTTTAACACTTAAAAGTGATGTAAAAATATCATGAGCTTTAAAATCGGCTTCAAACTAGTCAGGTTATATCTTTGCCCTGATTTGTGATTGCAGCTAATGCAATGTAAGGCAATACGCTGTTTTTATGGAAGAAGAGTTTCTATCATTTTGAGCTAAGAAAAGCTAGCATTTCCATTTTAAGCGGTACCTAATTTGCATTACTATTTTTTCTAAGGTGTAACTCTAGGCGGTACATGTTATCATGATATCTAGCAATAATTTGAATTTTTGTATTTGGATTCTATAAATGGAAAGCGTTGTTTGAAAAAAAGATTTATATTTAAACAATATAGTATGAAATGATATGATTAATTGGACTACGAATTTTATGACCACTATCTATTTTCATGTGAAACTCAAGGATGCTAGGCATTTGTTTCTCGGTTGAAAGTAATGGGAACAACGTTTTTATGCTTATATAAGATCATCATTGTTGTACTGTTATAAACAAGTATGGTTTAAATGTTTGAAACTCGTATATGTGCTTTTAGCTTGATAAGTGTCTAAATCATACCATGGTACCCCTATAAGATTATCCTTACTATAAAACATGGAACCGATAAGTCTGGCGGGGCAAAAGATATCTTGTTGCGTGTTAGATGTCCAATGTGGTCTTTGGATCGAGGCCCAGCTTTTTGTATATATATATATACAAGTGTTTGTAGTATGAGGGACTGCATAAAGCTCGAAGATCCTATGAAGATTCTCCTAGATTCTATGAAGATTCTCTTAGATTCTCTAAAATTCCATCAAGATTCTCAAACCTTTTAGGAAGATTCCCCTAGATTCCCAAAGATTCTCTTGAGATTCTCTTAGATTCTCCTAGATTCCCAAAGGTTTTCTTAGATTCTTAATGCTCCATAAAGATTCCCCTAGATTCTTAAGATTTTATGGAGATTCCCCTAGATTTTATTAAGATTCCCAAAGATTCTCTAAAGATTTCCCTAGATTCCAAAAGAATACCCCAAGATTCCTCTATATTCTCCAAGATTCTATCAAGATTCTCTTAGATTCTCACGAGATTCCATTAAGATTCCATAGATTCTTAAAGATTTTATGAAGATTCCTTTAGATTCTCCTAGATTCCCAAAAGATTCATTTGAGACTCCTAAGATTCTCTGATTCGCCTAGATTTTAAAGAATACCCCAAGATTCCTCTAGATTCTCCAAGAGTCTATCAAGATTCTAGATTCTCCTAGATTCCCAAAGGTTTTCTTAGATTCTTAATGCTCCATAAAGATTCCCCTAGATTCTTAAGATTCTATGGAGATTCCCCTAGATTTTATTAAGATTCCCAAAGATTCTCTAAAGATTTCCCTAGATTCCAAAAGAATACCCCAAGATTCCTCTATATTCTCCAAGATTCTATCAAGATTCTCCTAGATTCTCTGAGATTCCATTAAGATTCCCATAGATTCTTAAAGATTTTATAAGATTCCTTTAGATTCTCCTAGATTCCCAAAGATTCATTTGAGACTCCCTAAGATTCTCTAAAGATTCACCTAGATTTTAAAAGAATACCCCAAGATTCCTCTAGATTCTCCAAGAGTCTATCAAGATTCTCCTAGATTCATCTAGATTCTCTAAGATTCCATTAAGATTCCTCTAGGTTTTTAAAGATTTTATCAAGATTCCCCTAGATTCCCAAAGAAGGGCTTGAGATTCCTATAGATTCTCTTGAGATTCCTCTAGTTCCAATCGATTAGTAGGTTAAATGCAGCGTGCGTTCGTTTTCCATACTTAGCGTGCGATGCGTTATATTCATTTTGTGCATCAAATAAGAACAATTTTTTTTTTGGTTTGTTGTTTACGTACGCGTACGGTACGTACTTTATAAGTACGGTACAGGTACGGTACGTACTTTATAGGTATGGTACAAGTACTTTTCAAAAAAAATGAAAAAAAAAATAATTTTGTTTTAGGTTAGCGTGTCGTGCGATGCGTATTTTTATGGTCTGCCGTGCGTGCCCATGCGGCGTGCTTTAAACAACAACTTTTGGCGTGCGTTTGTGCGTTAAAGCGGCCATCGTCGTTACCCGTCGCATCGTTGCATCACGTCTTTCGCCGCGTGACGGATGCGGAAATCTGATTACTACTGCGGTTCCAATAGATTCTCTGAAGATTCCCCTAGATTCCCCAAGATTACATCAATTTTCCTCCTAGGTTCTTAAAAGATTTTATCAAGATTCCATTAGATTCCCTTACATTCTCAAAGATGCTCTCTTGAGATTATCATAGTTTCTCTAAGATTCTCATGATATTCCTCTAGACTTCCTAAGATCCTATAAAAGATTATACTAAGATTCCCTCAACTTGCCATAGATTCCTTGAAAATCGCACATTCCAAAAAAATTCTTAGTGTTCGATCATGTTGGCTCCAAGCTGCAACAAAATAGTATCAAAGCACCACTCATTGGAAAGCTCTCGACGAGAGGAAAAGGCGTGAGTCCCACCTTCATCAGACCCCCCTCTTGCAAGCTCACGTGCTTTGAAGGCGATTAAACAAAAGAAGCTTCCTAGAATGTCCACTAATAAATGCTTTGCCACCTCATTACTTTTTTTTTTATTAATGAGGGGTGCCACCTCACCTCCTTTTAAAAAAAAAACTAATTTAATATTAAAGAGTTAATGGCTAGGATTTATGCTCACCTTTTGATCCAATGGTTAAGATCTGCTACACCAAATTCACTTTTTGGCAACTTCCTTGCACCTTCCCCATAAAAATCAAGGGCTAGGATTTAGCCTTCCCCTTTGATCAACGGTTCCACGGATGGGGTGTATGCCCCCATGTATGACTCATGTATGCCTCCATCAAAATCCAAGGGCTTAAGCTCGCCACCTCACCAACTTTTTTATCCAAGGGCCAAGATCAAAAATTTATATCCGATATGCTATTTTGTAACTACCCCCATGAGTTTCTATATACATATTAAGATATACAAGTGTTTGTAATATGAGGGACTGCATAAAGCTCGAAGATCCTATGAAAATTCTCCTAGATTCTATGAAGATTCTCTTAGAGTCTCTAAAATTCCATCAAGATTCTCAAAACTTTTAGGAAGATTCCCCTAGATTCCCAAATATTCTCTTGAGATTCTCTTAGATTCTCCTAGATTCCCAAAGGTTTTCTTAGATTCTTAAGATTCTATGGAGATTCCCCTATATTTTATTAAGATTTCCAAAGATTCTCTTAAGATTTCCAAAGATTCTCTAAAGATTTCCCTAGATTCCAAAAGAATACCCCAAAATTCCTCTATATTCTCCAAGATTCTATCAAGATTCTTCTAGATTCTCTGAGATTCCATAAGATTCCTATAGATTCTTAAAGATTTTATGAAGATTCCTTTAGATTCTCCTAGATTCCCAAAGATTCATTTGAGACTCCCTAAGATTCTCTGAAGATTCGCCTACATTTTAAAAGAATACCCCAAGATTCCTCTAGATTCTCCAAGAGTCTATCAAGATTCTCCTAGATTCTTCTAGATTCTCTGAGATTCCATTAAGATTCCTCTAGGTTTTTAAAGATTTTATCAAGATTCCCCTAGATTCCCAAAGAAGCGCTTGAGATTCCTATAGATTCAATTGAGATTCCTCTAGTTCCAATAGATTCTACGAAGATTCCCCTAGACTCCCCAAGATTACATCAATTTTCCTCTAGGTTCTTAAAGATTTTATTAAGATTCCATTAGATTCCCTTACATTCTCAAAGATGCTCTCTTGAGATTATCATAGATTCTCTAAGATTTTCATGATATTTCTGGACTCCCTAAGATCCTATAAAGATTATACTAAGATTCCCTCAACTTGCCATAGATTCCTTGAAAATCGCACATTCCAAAAAAATTCTTAGTGTTCGATCATGTTGGCTCCAACTGCAACAAAATAGTGTCAAAGCACCACTCATTGGAAAGCTCTCGACGAGAGGAATCCAAAGGCGTGAGTCCCACCTTCATCCGACCCCTCTACCGCAAGCTACGTGCTTTTGAAGGCGATTAAACAAAAAGAAGCTTCCTAGAATGTCCACTAATAAATGCTTTGCCACCTCATTAATGAGGGTGCCACCTCACCTCCTTTTAAAAAAAAACTAATTTAATATTAAAGAGTTAATGGCTAGGATTTATGCTCACCTTTTGATCCAATGGTTAAGATCTGCTACACCAAATTCACTTTTTGACATCTTCCTTGCACCTTCCCCATAAAAATCAAGGGCTAGGATTTCGCCTTCCCCTTTGATCCAACGGTTCACAGATGGGGTGTATGCCCCCATGTATGACTCATGTATGCCCCCATCAAAATCCAAGGGCTTAAGCTATGCCACCTCACCAACTTTTTATCCAAGGGCCAATATCAAAAATTTATATCCGATATGCCATTTTGTAACTACCCCCATGAGTTTCTATATACATATTAAGATATACAAGTGTTTGTAATATGAGGGACTGCATAAAGCCCGCAGATTCTATGAAGATTCTCTTAGATTCTCTAAAATTCCATCAAGATATCCTTAAATTCTCAAAATTTTTTAAAAGATTCCCCTAGATTCCCAAAGATTCTCTTGAGATTCTCTTAGATTCTCCTAGATTTCTAAAGATTTTCTTAGATTCTTAATGTTCTACAAAGATTCCCCTAGATTATTAAGATTTTATGGAGATTCCCCTAGATTTTATTAAGATTCCCAAAGATTCTCTAAAGATTCCCCTAGATTCCAAAAAATTACCCCAAGATTCTTCTAGATTCTCCAAGATTCTATTAAGCTTCTCCTAGATTCTCCTAGATTCTTGAGATTCCATTTAAGATTCCCATAGATTCTTAAAGATTTTATGAAGATTCCTTTAGATTCCCAAAGATTCATTTGAGATTCCTTAAGATTCTTTAAAGATTCCCCTAGATTCCAAAAGAACACCCCAAGATTCCTCTAGATTCTCCAAGATTCTCCTAGATTCTCTAAGATTCCATTAAGATTCTTCTACGTTCTTAAAGATTTTATCAAGATTCCCCTAGATTCCCAAAGAAGTGCTTGAGATTCCTATAGATTCTCTTGAGATTCCTCTAGTTCCCATAGATTATATGAAGATTCCCCTAGACTCCCCAAGATTCCATCAAGTTTTCTCTAGGTTCTTAAAGATTTTATCAAGATTCCCTTACATTCTCAAAGATGCTCTCTTGAGATTCCCATAGATTCTCTAAGATTCTCATAATATTCCTCTGGATTCCTTAAGATCCTATAAGGATTCTCCTAGATTCCCTCAACTTACCATAGATTCCTTGAAACTCGCACATTCCAAAAAGATTCTTAATGTTCGATCATGTTGGCTCCAACTGCGACAAGATAGTGTCAAGGCACCACTCATTGAGAAGTTCTCGACGAGGGGAATCCAATGGCGTGGGCCCCATCTTCATCCGATTCCTCTACCGCAAGCTACGTGCTTTTGAAGGCGATTAAACGAAAGGAAGCTTCCTAGAATGTCCACTAATAAATGCTTTGCCACCTCATTACTTTTTCTTATTAATGAGGGTGCCACCTCACCTCCTTTAAAAAAAAACTAATTTAATATTAAAAAGTTAATGGCTAGGATTTATGCTCACCTTTTGATCTAACGGTTAAGATCACATTTACACCAAATTCACTTTTGGCATCTTCCTTGCACCTTCCCCATAAAAATCAAGGGCTAGGATTTAGCCTTCCCCTTTGATCCAACGGTTCCACCGGATGGGGTGTATGCCCCATGCATGACTCATGCATGCCCCCATCAAAATCCAAGGGCTTAGGCTACGCCACCTCACCAACTTTTTATCCAAGGGCCAAGATCAAAACTTTATATGTAATGTGCTATTTTATGACCACCCCCATGAGTTTCTATATACATATTATAAGATAAGATAAGATAAGATATATATATATGTTTTGAATTATTGCAATTTGAGTTGCTAACCCTATTTTATTACTGTGGCAACGAAAGGGTTAATGTTCCGGTAAGTGATCGGTTTGCTCGGTTTGTTCAATTAAAAGGCAGCGCTCTTGTTGGTCTGCTTTTGCTGATACTTATAATCTTTAGATGCAAAATAAACTTAGAATACTTGATAAGACTATTATAGATAGTTTTGAAGTTTTTTGTGTGACATAGTTTTTATTCTACTGGCTAGGTTGTTGAGCAAGAAGTATAAATTACATAAGAACGATGGATGGATATAATCAAGATATGTTGGATATGGTCTAGTACAAATGTATCATTCATTGGCTGCATATTGACACCTTCCCCACCAAATAATACAACCCTGTTGTTTATTCCTTAAATTATCAAGAGTCAAATGATGAAGTTTGAGAAGAAAATTTCTTTGCTCTCGATCCGAATAAACTGGGGATTCTATAACTCTTGCTTCTATATTTTTATTTCTTAAATTACTCAACATGAGAATATAATGGGTTGAGGACACAAAGAAATTATTAACAAGGAGTTTGAAAGTACTATATAAAAAACTGGATGTAGATACCATGAAAGCTGTATGAAAGAGTAGTGAATAAGAGCTGAATAATATAGTTGATAGCATATATGATATTGAGATAATTTGTATAGTAGAAAAAATAATAGTAGGAGTCAAAAGTGATTGCTAATTTATGTATTGGATATTAAGGATATGAGATATGTGGCGAGTGTGCGGACTAATATCTTTCTTAACGAGTTGCAGATCGGGAGTTATATGTTGAAAATGTAAGCTCAAGTGAGGTAAAAGAAATTTTGCATGAATTATCTATTTTAGGTATAGTAGTTGTCCATGTATAACTAAATGGAGTATTATAGACATTCTGTGTTGACATATTTATACTTATAGCAGATGTGAGAAGTGCTGTGTTTTGTGTATATCAACATGCAATAATATGATAATGGTAGCTTATATTCTTTTTGTTAGTGATGTCCACATTATGTTGATAAGGCTATTGCACATGTTTATAGTTTGTATGGTTGTCCGATTTATATAGAAAAAGTTTTCCTTCAAAAATAAATTCCTTCAAAATGCTGGATACGATCATGACATCTAAGGTATGATCAAGATTTGCTAAAATAAGTTGAAGGCAAATATTGAAGTTGAGGTTTATTTTTTGTATGTATGTTGTTTATGTTTGTGTTTAGAAACAAAAAGTGGTTAGAAACAAAAATAGAGATATAGTGTGTGTTTGATAATTGTAGTGGCGTTTACATGTAGTTTGCATTATGAAAGCTATGAGAATTATCAAGGACAAGATTGTTTTGAGGGGATAGGTTCAATCTTTGTATCGTTTTATCCATATCAATACGTATTTTTCGTTTGATCTGAGGCACAAATTTGGCGTTTATCGTCAAAAATACGACTAAAAATTTCCGTCGAAAACTTTCCAGAAGCGAAAAAATTGTTTAAGCTTACTTGCTGAAATGCGGTTCGCTGTGTAAGCGAAAAGTATGATATTTTAAGCTTTGAACAGCAAATAGTTTAGTAAGAAAATTAACTGTTTAAACAGCGAAAACATCTTCGCCGTAGTTTAAAGCGATCAAGATTAAGCTTCTGTGAAATTTTTTGGTTCGCCTCGAAATATATATATAGAAAACTTAAACGTGGCGCTAGTTTAAACTACGCTGAACCTTCAGCGTGAAAGCGCATAAAGAATCTTCTTTGAACAAAAGCGTTTCGCGTGGCGAATCCTTTATGCTGCCACGCCGAAAAAGTTTGGCGTGGCGAACATTAAAGGCTTCGCCCGCAGCCGAGGGGATCCCGGCGTGAAAAAGCGTGGACTTAAACTGCAGCGAAAGAAAGTTCGCGTAAAAGAAACGAAGGTTTAAACTTCGGCTTTTTTTCCCGGCGGTATTAAATACAAAAAATACGTATTTTTTCCCAAAAATCACGTATTTTTTTTTTATATCGTCACGAAAAAATAGTTTCATACGTCTGGAACCTATCCACGATTGTTTGTGTGTAATATCAATATGTTTGTGCTTTAATTAATGATGTGTTGATATGAAGTATAATAGTACTTACTTTTATGTGCATTGGGTAATCCAGTCAGTTGTGTGGTGGTGAATTGGTGAGTTGTGTGGTAAGAATTATTTGAATGTTATGATATATTCGAGGTTGTGCAGCATCTATAAGGTCTTGAGATAGATAGATAGATAGATAGATAGATAGATAGATAGATAGATAGATAGATAGATAGATAGATAGATAGATAGATAGATAGATAGATAGATAGATAGATAGTATTTTTCGTCATGCCACATTGGCTAGTTAGTATTTTTACGTCATGCCACATTGGCAGCATCCATGAGGACATATGATAGACCTCAAGAGACTTGAGCACAATCTTGATCAAGATTCTGGTTCTGCTTCTAATATTTATAGAAGGCATTGAGCATAGTTATGGTATGGTTCGCGTTTATGATAATATTTTATTTATGCAGATTCAGGTTTTCATGTGGTTCAAGTATTATTTAAATTTTCTTGGTTATGACAAAGTTTTATTAGTGTTATTGAACATGGTTGCACTCATGGTAATTGTATTAGCATCTCAATGGTTGGCCATTTAGAAGCATTGGTTGGCCACGTGTGAATGTAGTAGTTATAACACAGTAAAGCTGGTTGTGGCAGTTATGATCATATATGACGAAAACAGATTGTTTGGTGCTAATTTTTGGTATTTGTGATTGTGGCGAAGTGTTGATATTAACGTGGCATTGATGAGAAGAGAAAGTTTGTTGCTCAGTTTGGTGTCAATTGTGGTACTGGTACTATTATGGTGTAGCGTTATGTTGGTAAGTTTTAGTGGCAGTGGTGGTGATGTGATTTTTATACTACACAACATATAGTAAAAGCATGTTAGTATTGGAAATGGTATTCAATGGTTATGTGCTATGATAATATTGGAAACGTTGGTCTTATTGGTGATGGTGGTGTTCCTAATGGTGGATATTGTTATTGTTATATGAAGCGGTGGTGTTGATGATGTTTATTGTGAGTTTATTGTTCATAAGAGATAATAATGCTTACAGCAGTGTTTGATATGGTGCTAATAAGAAACAATGTTCATGATTTTGTTGAAGATGGTTTTATAGTGGTGTTGCAAAAGTTGTTCTAATAATGTTGGAGAAGGTGTCTATAATGGTAAGAGTATCTATAAATTTGAGATGATATTTATAATCATGTTGAAGTTGCAAAAGATGTTATAATGATGTTGGAGAATGTTATAATAGTATGTTGGAGGTGCCTTTTACTGGTAACAGTGTTGGAGGTGCCTTTAATGGTAACAATGTTGGAGGTGCTTTTAATGGTAACAGTGTTGGAGAAGGTAAATTTGAGATTATATTTAAAATATTATTGGAGTTGTTGTTAATAATTATGTTAGAGCTTTTATATTGGTACTGCGATTGTGTTTATAATAGTGTTCCTGAGGGTGTTTAAGGACGTGTTTATAATGGTAAGTGTTTATATTGGTATTGGTATTGTGATATGGTTTCTGAAGGTGTCATAATAGTGTTGCAGGTGGTGTTTATGATGGTATAGTGTCGGGTATTATATAGTCTTATGCAATGGCATTGCTGATGGTGTGATGGTTGTGGTTGCTCATCACAATTTTCTCAAAGATATGATCCGAAGCGATAGACAGTGTTGCCTTAATCTAGCAAGATGCTTTTTGTCCTACTTTTCTGATGCAAAATCTGTTTTGTCTTCATTGGAGCGCTCTTTTAGGAATCTTTGCAGCCATATAACATTGTTCTAGTTTATGTTTTTAAAATTTTAGCATAATTGTGTTCTATTTGTATTCAACAATAGTGGTGTGGTTTGGGTTAAATATATTCTAGTATTCTTGTGTCATATTTGTATTTAACATCGGTGTTATATTGGTGTTAATAGTGTCATATTTCTGACGATTCAAATTTTATATGTAATGTCTTTTTCTGCTTATCTATTTTGTCTTTTTAGATGCTGCAGAATCTATGGTGTTGCTTATAAATGTTAGTGGTTTATCTTAATGAAGAGAATGCTACTTGGATATTTTGATTGTTACATTTCAACATATTTGATCTTCAAATTTAATATAACAGTGTCTGCTAATGATTCAAGTCTTATGCAGAAGCATTGAGGTGTAGAGAGAATTCTCTTTTATATTTTTTGACGACGATGGAGTTCATCGATTTATCTAAAATAACAAGTTCTGTTATATTCGACTGTTATATTACTGTTGTTTTATATTTGTTACTTAATTATTCACTCTTTCAGATGCAATTGGACGTTCTTGTTGAGATGCAAGGGGCGCCTTAGATCCCTGAAAGCTATTTATGTATAAACTAAAATCCAACTATTTGATATTTTACGGGGATCATTCGTCATCAATTGATATATACTTACAACATATTAACTTTGAGTTAGTTATAACAGTTTTGCTGACTGGACCCATCAGGTTCTGATTTCTGATTGGTAGTTCATTTATCTTCATTTGGCTTAGTTGGCATGTTTTGAAGGCCCTTTTTTAATCTCAAAAAAAATCCTAATGGCAAAAGGAAAAGCCGTGACGCCCTTCAAAATTGAGCTCCAAATACTTTGCTTCAAAACTTCAAATGCTTTGTTCCAAGTGCTTCGCTTTTAACTTATAAACTCCAAATAATTTGCCCCAAATACTCTACTTCTAAGATGTTGCTCCAAATACTTTACTTGTAAATTGTAAACTCCAAGTACTCTGTTCCAATTGAACTAAGAGACTTCCTCCAAGTCTATATTTGCGCAACTTCAGCCAAGTCACAATGACAATATAACCTATTCAATCTGTACTTATATATATGCAAGAATACACACATCAACTGGATCACATTTTCTAGCATAACTTGTTGATAGAAAAGTCAAATGAGCTCTCGTTTAGTGCAATAGATAGATCTCGTTGAGATCTTTCCAACCTTAGGTGCTTTGCACATATTTTAACCATTTATGATTGTCAAAACTCCAAAAAATATAGTTTTTACTATTTTTTACTCTCCTACAGGGCTAAAAGATATGCAAACCACCCAAGGTTGGAAAGATCTCAATGAGATCTATCTATTCCACCAAACAAGCGCTCATTTGGACTTTTCTATCAACACCTATGCTAGAAAATGTGATCCAATGAGTTAATATCTTTGTTTGTTTTCTTTTGGATTACTAATACTGTTTTCTGATTGGTAGTTCATATAGCTTAGTCAGCAGTTCTTAGAAGGCCCTTTTATGATCTCAAAAAATCCCTAATGTTCCCACAAAAGGTTTTTTAACCTGGGCACATGACCAAGGCTGCAAGGGGGGATGTTTGGTGTGTGTGCAACCTTGGTCACCTTCTGAGTATTTGTATATGGCATTTTATATATTGTATTTTTTGGTTCTCTTTTATTGAGAGACCAACGTTGCAGGGGGAGTGTTGAGATGCCACGTTGGCTCTCATCCTAACTTGGATGCCTTTCCCTTTGTCCAAACTTGGACATGCCTTTTATGTACATATATAAGTGTTCTATTCTATTCAATATATTACTCTTGGTTTTGGGATTATCTTCTTTGTCTTCTTCTCTTATATGCTATTCCTTAGTTTCAACAGTTGTAGCATAATTCCATCCAGCTCTCTATCAAACGCAGTTTTTGCTTGCATTCCAACTCCTTTCGCGTTCTAACTCTGGCAAAAAATGAGCTTTTTGCCATAAGTGCTATCCCTGTGCCAGAGATATGGCACATTCCTATTATGTTTATGTTCAGAGTTCGTGTTTTTTCTTTCCTTTTTAAACTCAATTCAGTTTCTGATCTAATTGTTTCCTATTTTTCCACCTAAATCAGTAAGAATGTGATATGAAATTGCTGAGTTCATGATGACCGAGTCAAAAGAAGAAAACACAGAGAAATCAAGTCCAAGGAGGTTTTAGATGTTGTTTTCCGCAGTCTTGAAGTACTATTGAGGTATGGAAAGATTAACATCAAAGAAATCAAGTTGGCTTTTGAACACAAGTTCAATGGCTTGCACCGAAAAGTTTACTAGAATGACCCTACCAATAACGAAGTGAGGACAAGACTTGCAAGGACTTTTGTATGGTAATAACACACCCAAAAGCATTGGCTGACTGAGAAAGCTACAATGTTGATTGGGTATCTCTAGCTGCAAATCCCACCCATTTTTCATAGTTCAAAAATCTAAGAAGGAAGTGAACTATTTCGAAATGAACTTGGATGTGATTATAAATCACATTAGAAGTTTGTCAGATATGAGAAAGAAAGTTGAAGAAGATATGACTATAAAAAAAAGCAGCTTTGTTAAAGGAGTTATGAACTATGCTAATGCCATATTGTCTGCTAACAGTTCTTTTTTGGTGAGTCCCAACTCCTAGATATCTAGCCACATCCAATTCTTCTTGGAATCCAACACTCAGATGGTCCCAATTTGATTTGCAAAGAGGCAAAACAAAGATATCACCCTAGTTCTGCTCTTTACATTGAGACTTTAATGTCTTTAAGATGCAAGACAACATTTTTAAGATGCAAGATGCAGCATTCTATCATTATCCGATTTTGCCCAACACAGCTTCTCAATTTCACAAGCTTCTATATTGTGCTTTCGAGCTTTAAGCAGACAATAGGTACAACACAGGGCACTTAACCCTTTTTGTTTAAATCAAATACAGGGATCTTCCTATTCTCACAAATGATTCGACACATTTGGCTATTCTTGGAGAACAAAAGAGTTGTCTTATGGCACAACATAGGCTAGTTTCAGTCAGATAATTTGCATCTTCCCACATGAACATAATCTTACCTTAGTCGGCATGGTTTTACCTTGGCAAACAACCACCAAACAATTTTTTTTGCATCAAGACTTCAATCTTCTGGGGCAATGTTCTTTGAAGTTCCAAGGGATCCAGCTAGCTACCGTTTTCCTCAAACTCCCTATGGATTTGTATTTAAATCACCATACTGAGCTCCATAGTCTTACCACAAGAGAAAAGCCCAGCAGTCAAAGCGATCCACCTCGGCAAAAGTGACTGACAATGAAGGTTGCCAAGCTATGACTGGTCCTGCACTAGTTGAATCAGCTGCTACCACTAACACATCGAAATGGCTGCTGATCATATCTGCAGTCTTTGTTGTATCCCCCTTGCGACATTTGTGTTCTTGCAGATATATAAACTGGGCATTCAAGTTAGGCAGGATAAAAACGATATCCGGCTCCTCTTAAGGAGGGAAAAGGCCACCCCTTGAACATTCCATGAAAACTAACCGCATTGAGGTTACGAGGGGGTTGGGCGAGAGGACCCCAATTTGGTACCTCCAGAGCGGCAATGGCAATATTCTCAAACTGACGTGGTGCATCAGCCTCTTCAACCATACTAGCCCACTGAAGTGGTGAGAAATGACCATGGTGGGGACTAATGGGAGGAGAAGTGACCCGCGACTCATCTTGGCATAAATGTTGGGACATTGCGAGTTAAGGCCTTACTGTTTGTCTTCCGAGGTGGCAAAAGCGGATGGGTACTTAGGTGGAGGATGAACACCTCGGCGATCAATATCCATGTATTGACTACTGAGTCACCTCTGTTTTGCTCTTGCATCCTTTGAATCTCCTCCAACTTTTGCATATGCTATTCGAGGAGCAGACAATGAGGAATTTGCATCCGGATCGGTAGTGGAATGGTCTTCAAATAGATGGAAAATATCCATGGGCACGGGACGGCAGCAACAGGATGAGGAGCAACAGATGCAGGAGCCAAGTGGTGAGGTCTACAATGTTGGAGAAAAGTGGGTGCCTCAGGGACCATAAGAGCCAGCTCAGGGCCGTTGAGTAATCGCAGCTTGAAAGGAAAGAACATGGAACCACTTTGGACAACAATTGTTTGAGGCAAATCACAATCAATGAGTCTTGCAAAACAAATCTTGTTCAAGGCCATTAGGTGATAAAGTATTGAAGATGCAACCCTATCTTATTTGCAATGGCCATAATAAACTCTAAATCCTGCATTTCTGGAGGAAAGTCCTCAATGGCAATCCAAAATGGAGCACGTAGAGCATCTAGTTTGTCCAGAAAAAAACTAGAAACATATTATTGATATCCATAGAGGGTCAACATCACGTTCAATGAGCTGGGTGACAGGCTCACAAATTGAACATAAGAAAAAAACATTGTTGATCTTTTGCTATGAGCTTGATGGACTGATGAGCTGAAAGACCCAACTTACAAAGATGCTCAGACAACCACGACCCCATATGCTTCAAGTCTAAAAATGGATCAGTGAATTGGCACACCACCGAGCAAGCAATAAGCTGCTCCACATGACGAAGATGGGCATCATGACTAATCTGCATGCCCAAAATGCTCAAAGCCCACTCGACACTCCTGCACTTCATAAAAGATCCCTTCTGGTGGGAGTTGTACATCCATGGAGGCTTGCTTAGTGTGTAGTTGTTGAAGATAGGATGCCACCTCCTTCTGCTTATTATCCAGCACGGTGGATATTGTCTCTGACGTGAGAGGATGTGGCTAGAGATGACAATCCTTTGCACAACCATTCAGAGAAGCGAACATCCGTAACTCGAGCAATGCTATCGGATGACCTCCAAGGGGTAGATACTATTGTAGGTGGGGATGCATCAACAGAAGAAGTAGGCACCGAAGGAGAAGTTGCTACAGAAGTCATTTCTTTTACCCTTCTAGATGGCAATGGCAGGAACAAGGGATAAAAAATGTTCTTGTCTTGAAGTACCTCCAACATGCATTGGAGGTTGCAATTGCCCAAAAGCAGCTCGAACATGTGCAGGATGAACAAGGTGGTCAAAAGAACTTCCAACATGCATTGGAGGAGCACCTGATGCAGGACCCTGTCTAGAAGATGCTGCATGACCTCCAACTGGCGTTGGAGGTGCATGAGACAATGCTTATCCTAAGAGACATCCAACATGTGTTGGAAGTGACGAGTCCCCAAATCAACCTCCACTAAGCATGTGTGGGAAGCCCAGCTCCTTGTGAATTCGAATCTCCACCACCAACAACACAAGAAGACGCGACCTTAGTGGCTTGGAGGGAAACCACAGTCAAAGCTATAAGAGAAAAGAAGGGACTGGAACAAGAAGCTAAGAATGAGAAACACCTGAAGCTCCAGTATCTACAAACTTGCCAGTGGAAGTGGATATAATATGGGTAATGCTGCTAAGGGATTAAGGTGCACAGATGCGCTTTCCACTTTTCCATCAGAGCCTGGCCCATCACGGGCTAGCCTATGAGCATCCAAGACACCCATCCGTGGAGAAACCATTGATGAATCCATATCAACATTCTCATTTGTGCCATGGTTTGGGTTGCCTTACGTTTTGGAGAGCTATGACTGAATCTCATCATCTCCACCAAAAGAGGCTGAGGTGATCAGACCTTAATCCACCTGCAGTTTGATAAATCTCCTGGGCAAAATTGATATACTGAGAAGCCTTCCTCCAAGAAGCCCACGCACGCTAAGACCAACACCGTTTGAGAGAGTTATGACCCAAAGAGTAATGCAGCCAAATCCTAGCACCAAAAGGGCCGAAAGTATCAGACCCTTTCTCTATACCTCAATGCTATGCCAATTGGACAAGGATGCCACGGGCTTTTCAAGCATCCAAAGCGGACATCATTTGTGAGGGTTATGGCCAAAACAGAGTGGCGGCCAAGCCCTATCAGCACAGAGGGCCGGAGTTGGCAGACCCTGTTTCTACACCCTTCATCATATGGTATTCTTCTGAGGCCTTGTCCAAAACAGAAAACCTTGTCAATGTGATGAACTAAGTTTGGTATAAAGGGATCGATAATACTTGTAGGAACTTCTGGAGTCCTGAGAATATTGAATTGGATGATGTTCCATCAATTGATCTTATGCTCCATCCACTAGAAGAAATTTCATTGAGAACATCATTTGCACAACTATCCATAGGGCAACATCGAATAAAATTTATTGATGAACATGGCGTTGAGACGACACAAAACCACTTCCCGGGTTTGATGAGGAAGATGCTACCAATAAAGCATACCTTGAGACAACCACCAAAAAAAAAGAGTTAGAGGGGTAGTAATCCACAATTATGCTGAAATCAATAATAAAAGGGCAATCAATGCCTTAGCACCTTGTTTGATCGATTTATGTCATTTTGAATTTTTCGTCTCACATTTGAAAAGTTGGAATTTTATGTCATGCAAAAGGCATAAAAATAACATCTTGTTTGATAAAAAAAATATGATTCTTGCCATTTTGAATTTTTGTATGGCATTTGAAATGGGATTTGAGAACTTTATGTGATGGAGAAGGCATAATAAAAGGCATAAAATCGTCAAATTCTAACATCAAATTTGAATTAACACAAACCTGTTTGGCCTTAGTACAATTTTCACCTTGAAATTTATGGAATTTAGCTAGGGTCAGAGCAAGGACGTGCCCTTAGTAGTGAGACACAAGTAATGAGACACAAGTTGGTTTGTGAAGCACAGGACAACATACAAAATTTTTCCTTTAAATTTTGGAAAACACGAGACATTATTCAAAACTTTTTCTTTAAACGAGCCCTTAAGCCTAGCATCTCTCCAACAGTTTGCCAAAATGGATCCAAAAAAATGTCATCCTCTGCTACGAGGCAAATCCGACCCTCTTCCACATGCTCTAATCCCCAGCATCTAAGATTGTCGTTGCAATATGCAATGCATTTATCCCTTCGTTTCCTCTTGAAGCTCTAAATCACAAGGACCCAGATGAAGCATCGCTCCACAAACTTTCTGCTCCTCAATCCGGCACACATATCCAGGTCCAGTTTTTTTGTTTTGGATCGTAGTTACGTGTTTGGTGAGCTATGGGATCGAATCTCGTCATCTCCACCAAAAGAGGCTGAGGTGATCAGATCTTAATCCACCTGCAGTAAATACACTGAGAAACCTTCCTCCAAGAAGCCCAAGCATGCTAAGACCAACAACGTTTGAGAGAGTTATGACCCAAAGAGTGATGCAGCCAAATCCTAGCACCAAAAGAGCCGAAACTATCAGCAGGGTTTCCCTTAAGGGAAAACTGGAACTTGGTAAGTTTCATACACTAGGCGAATTTCACAATTTAGAAGTTAGCTAAGGTGGCGAATATTTTGTTTTATTGAAGTTAATACATAGTACTCGAGGCGAATTTTTTACAAAGACCATTGAATAATGTAGTAAAGATTAGACTACTCATTATTTTAAGCAGGCAAAAACAAATCCAAAAACTAATAAATTACAAGGTTGAAACAAATTACAAAGGTCGAAATTACAAGGTCGAAACTAACAAATTACAAAGGTCGAAATTACAAGGTCGAAACAAATCGAGAAACTAACAAATTACAAGGTCAAAACAAGGTCAAATTTAAGCCGAAGGTGTAAAATTAGTTAAGCTCGAATGTTGTAAATAAATCGAGTGCTTTTTTTTAAGGAATAGGAAGAAGTGAATGTTAGTATTAGAGACAAAATTCAACCACTAAACTTGAGTATGTATCTAGAAGATACACCTACTTCTCCTTCAATACAATTCAAGAATACAATGACAATATCAAATAATCAAGTTCATAAAATCAATGGTCCTTAAATAACCATAGGACTTATAAACTTTCTCAAACACTGTAGCAATGATACTAGCGGAAACACTGTAGCAATATTTGGTTAACTACGGTGCAATTTTCGCTCCCGATCCAGCAGATCCGATCTTCATATGTATCAATTCAATTCAGTTTTGTCCTTATAAATGTGTTTCCTTTGGTTTCCCACCGGTTAAAGGTCAGTATCAATTTATCTCGGTCATCCCAGTACAACATGTCTCCTTATTTTGAATAACCTTTGCTCCAAACGCTATCATTTCAGTTAATTTAAAACAGTAATGCCGACCCTTCATGAACCTATGTTCATATTCAACATGCAACCATTAAAAAAAACGAACCTTCTAACCATCTTCGATCTAGATATAATGTCCAAGCGACCTTTGCATTCAAGAAGATCTCTGCCGAATTTTGCACAAAATAACTGAACTGAAGACTCAATTCATTCTGATTTGAAAGCCCACAACTGCATTGATCCCATCAAGCTAATTATGCCTTCAGGATACGCTGCATGTTGAACATAATTTAACTGTGTTTTCTGCACCTGGCCAATACCACTATTTATACCTAACAATTACATCATTAGTCCTCTATTTCTGTAGCGCATTTAGCATGAGCAATGCGCCACTTAGATTGACAGCACCAACCTGTAGAAGTTACCAAATAATGTAGAAGAATGTAGAAGCTTGGAATATAAAGTTCTCAAATGGAATTGATAAAAATCAAACTCTAAGCACATTAAAAATATCATGCACGATTAGCTTAACTCAAAGCTCCATCACGGATGATCCATTTTGTGTTAAATCTGTGGCAAGCCACCCAGATGATTCATTTGGTGTCAAATCTGTGGCATTCTTTGCTTCACCATGTTCCCTTCTACTAGTTGAAGCCCATAAAGCCAATGCCCTGTCATAAGGAAAATTTGCTGTGTAGTTGCAAGAATACGCTCTCGGACATAGGTCTAAGTTCTTATGAAGCCTGTTGCGACTTTGTTCTTCAAGTACCCATGATACTGAATATCCTTTCATCTTCTACTGATCCAAGAATCATGGTTTGACATAAAGCGACAAGCTTGAAATATTACGGCATGTGATCACGCAGAACTTGACTATTGCTTAGCCAAACCCACAGTCTTGTAATTGAACCAAACTCTTTTGGCTTCTCAAGTTGCCTACATTGAGACCACATGGTTTGTCCAAAACATTGTGATTCCATCAATAAAGCATCTCCGTTAATTGTCCCATGCATTGTCTCTGATCCTACATTAACACTTTTCGCAAAATGGTCTCTCAAAACAGCCAACTTACTTTTAAAATCTGCTTGAACCTTCTCAATTTCATCCCTGCCTACCCAAAATTGCGGATAGACAATGGCCATTGCTTCCAGTAACTCATCTCTTGGAAACCGCTCTCGGATTTCTGCTGCCAAGGTAGAAGCAACCTTAGCTAGGTTGGATTTTACTGCAGAAATAATTCCAGCAAAGCTATCCCTTGTAACAGGAGTTTGTCGCAGTAGACGTCCTCGAATTCTTGACTTCCTTACAAACATCTAAGAAAGTAAAGACCAGTTGTTAATACTTGAATGAATGTGAAGCAAAATTAGCTTTTCGCTAAAAATCTTTACGAACGAGACGAATGCACCTTCATACACAAATGTCCTTTTGAGTCATATTGCAACATCTTTGTGATTTCTCACCTTCAATATGCACCAAATTATGCCATGCCATAAATTTATCTTTATGGTATGCCACATCGGGATCACTAGAATATAAGCAATCTAGAGGGACACATGCCAATTTTCTAGCAGTAACATATTCTGGAATATACATCGTGCGTTCTTGTGCAAATAAGATCAACATGTTCATTTCCCTTAGCATTGGCAGCAAACCTAAATTTTGACATGCATGCAATCAATATTAATTAAATCAAAAAACTTATTTCATTTTTCTATTTAAATATATGAAGAAGATATACCTGCTAAATTCAGCAAGGTTTCCAAATCCGTTAGCCTGTTAAGCAATTCTTGGATTTTTTCTTTTCCATCCTTCTCTTTCCCAGTTGAGAGTTAATCCATTAGACCAACCAAGGCTGGGTACTCTTGAAACAAGCGTGCCGCTAGTTTGTATAAGGAAATCCATCTTGTGTTCACATTCTTTAGCAATTTAGATCCTTTTGTCAAACCAGCTGCATACTTCTTCAACTTACGAGTCCTATACAAACAAAATTAGCATAAATGCATTTTAGTAAATTACTTCCTCAAAATAACTCTTGCAAATTTAAGATAAATATGTACCTTTTTGAACTGCGACAAAAAAAGTTATAGGATTCGCACACTAAGTTCTCAATCTTCGTGACAGATTCAAAGGTATCAATGATTTTATATGCAAGGTTCATCCGATGGGCCATGCAATGAATTCCCAAAGCATATGGTGCCAAGCTGGTCTGAATTCTTATTGTCAATCCATTCCGGCATCCCTGCATCACTGAGCAGCCATCCAAGCCAATGCAAACTAGCTTCTTAGCAATACCAATTGGAGACAACTCCAATTGTGTTTTCAAGGAGTCTTCAACAATGCCAAAGATGCTCTCAGCCGTGGCATTCTTTTGTAGACAAGTAATTCCAACATAAAAAGCATGTCTAACAAAATTCTTCATCTAACGATATTGCAAAATAGTCACAATTATGCATCTCTTCACGCAAATCTGTTACTAGCACTTGATGAATGCATTTGGCAAACTCCTCGCCACTTTGGATGGACCAATGTGTGGATGGAAAATCTGAAATGGGCTGCAATACTAGAAGACGCTCAAGGGCTGGATAATCATGTAATGGCTTGCCGCGTTTCAGTACATGAAACAATGCTTGCAATTGAACAATTTTGCATTTCAACATTTTATCCGGTCATTTTACGTAACATACTTTTGATAGGTAATACAACCTGGTAAGTCTTGCTTTTCTAGATGTACCTTGTACTCCTCAACTTGACTTGCAAATGTCTACACTCTTCTTTAGATTTCCATCTCACATTGCTCACTTCTTTCCCTTCTACCACCTTCTTCTCATAAATCTTGCCAACGTGTTTCTCTATAGTATCTAACTTTAACTGAAGCTGACATTCATTCTTATTTTTCCAAGAACACGCTGCACATCTCATTCTTGTTGCACTCTTTGGCACTCGGTTTCTTCATTTTCAAACACGGGCTGTATGAAAGGGAATCTACACCGCCCAATCGGTGAAACTCTCTTCCTTTTGTCCATTCACTAGATTTTCTTTTCCTCTTCTTAGTTTCTACATTTTCCTTAGCATGGCATGAGGGCTGACTATAGGGAATGGAAAACGTACTTGCTTCTTCACATAAATCAGCCTGCACTATGAGAACATCTTCAACTTGAGTCTCGACTTCTTGAACATCTTTCAGGTGCGCACCCATCTGTATGAGTTTCACTAGTAGTACTACTAGAGGCCATATTTTTATTCGTTCTCTTAAAAAAGCGATAAGATGCCTTGGTTTGCCTTGGTGCCACAGTGCATTCATTTTGCGGCCAGTCCCCGGCTTCAATAAAGAGGTCCGCATACATAAAATGCAAGTTTAAGGACTTAAAAGTATATTGTAACGCGAGATAAAATAGCACGGAACTTACCTTGTAGACAATTCTTTCACTTGGATAAAAGGAATATTTTTGTAGTAGCAAACCTAAAAAAAAGAACGCTGCGCATGAAACCAACAAAGCGCCCGATCTTTGAGATAGGCTTCTCATTCATCTCGTGATTTCTACAATGGTGGACGATGGATAGCCCACACATCACGAACTACCCACTAAAAAATAAAAGGAAAATCCAATTATATCATTTGGACCCCAAAAACAAATACAATGCTAATAGATGAGTGGCGATGTACTGCGAAAGCTTATCACGGGATTAAAAAACCGCCTTTCGGGTTTTCGAGAAAAAACCCTAGTGATAAGCCTTCGACAAGGGGCTTAGACAAACGTAAGGCATAGAATCGCTCCCAAAACCCCGCATGGAGAAGTCAAAGCGGATGGCGCCGCCAACCTGCCGGCACATCACCAACACAACAAACGAAACATACCAAAGAATAGCATCACCCAATGGGTGGAAAAAAGCATCACCCAATGGGTGGAAAAACATGATAAATGTAACTTGTACAAAATATAAAAACAAAGAAGGGGGAGGGTGGGTTCAAAGAGAATAAAGATGCTGGCGAGAAGAGGAAAGCCCGATGAAACGTCGATGAAGAACTCCATAATAAGTAGCAAACGCCCAACCTGAAGAACGGCCCAAAACGCATGCGATGCATGCATGCGACGCATGCAATGCATGCATGCTCGTCTTGAGCAAGAATGGCGATTCGCTACGCGAATCGACGACATTCTTGCACTGCGACTCGCATGAAACCAACAAAGCGCCCGAATACCAAAGGACTTCCTTAACAAACTAGGATCGAGGACGAAGGTCACAGGATGAAGGCTAAAGGCCGGAAAGAACAAAGGAAAGCAACGCCAAATTGGCCCAAACCAGCAGAAGAAGCCCCTCCCCGCGCACGGAAACAATTCAAAGAGAATAAGGTACTGGCGAGAAGAGGAAGCCCGATGAAACGTCGATGAAGAACTCCGCAATAAGTAGCAAACGCCCAACCTGAAGAACGGCCCAAAACGCATGCGATGCATGCATGCGACGCATGCAATGCATGCATGCTCGTCTTGAGCAAGAATGGCGATTCGCTACGCGAATCGACGACATTATAAGATATAATACAGAGAGCTAGTAAGAAGCATGCATGCAATTTAAAGCCGGCATTCAAAGACCTGGAATCGAAAACATCTTAGCAGTAAAAGCTTCAGTAAAAGCTTCGATTAGACTATATGTGGCATCCTTTGGGTTCTGAACTAATAGGAACGAAATAAATCTGTCATTAAGGAAGCTGTATAGATGCTCACAAATCATTATTATCAAGAAAGATGTATAGACACCCTTTGCTATTACTAGGAGGCTCATCATGCTTGTTGGCCCCTTCGTGAGTAGCAACATCAAGAAAATAGGATAAGGCATTCATGCAATGGATGCCATGGCCGTGCACTCGTGACTTGGCATGAGTAGCACGCAGTTCTACTTTTTACCAATCGAGATCAAAATACTACATAATAAATAAAGGAATCCAAGACTTGTAGATTGCATTCAGAATCAACAACTCTACCGAGCTAATGAAGAAACAAGAAAGCTTACAGCCCAAGAAAGCTATTACTGTATTTTATCTTGCAAAGCCGGATATAACCATGATAAGTTTCGTATATGGATGTAACAAGTGTTTACCAAGAACAAGCAGGACTATAAGAGGCGAATCAATCCAAAATCAGTAAAGCTTCGATAGAATTTCGTGCTAATAGCCCATCCACAAACCATCGTGTACTAGGCGAGTTCATCTTGGGCGGAGAAGCCACCGCGTCGAAAAGGTTGGCTAATTTAAAAAATTGTTTAAATATCTAACCTACCTTGCATTCATATCAATGGTTCTAAAAACATCTTAATATAGCATATTTGCGAATATTCGCCCCTTAAGGGAAACCCTGACTATCAGACCCTTTCTCTGCACCTCAATGCTATGCCAATTGGACAAGGATGCCAAGGGCTTTTCACCTTGTGAGAGTTATGGCCAAAACAGAGTGGTGGCCAAACTCTACCAAAGACCTGAAGGGCCGGAGTTGGCGTAACCACTGCTTCTACACCCTTCATCATATGGTATTCTTCTGAGGCCTTGTCCAAAACGAAAAACCTTGTCAATGTGATGAACTAAGTTTTGTATAAAGGAATCGATAATACTTATAGGAACTTCTGGAGTCCTGAGAATATTGAATTGGATGATGTTCCATCAATTGCTCTTATGCTACGTCCACTAGAAGAAAGGCTAATTTCATTGAGAACATCATTTGCACAACTATCCATAGGGCAACATCGAATAAAATGTATTGATGTACATAGCATTGAGACGGCACAAAACCACTTCCTGGGTTTGATGAGGAAGATGCTACCAATAAAGAAGCATACCTTGAGACAACCACCAAAAAAAAGAAGGGGAATCTACAATGCCAAAATCAATAACAAAAAGGGCTACCCGGGGCCTCGGTTGGTGCCCGAGAGCCAGCTCCCATTCCAGAAAAAACGAGAGTTTTGGGCTTTACGCTTTGAGCTATGGTTTCGGCAGATCATGCTTCAAGCTTCGAGTGCGGTGGTGCAAGATCTTCAGAGTTAGGTAACAGAAACGGGCTGTAACAGTTAATCGGGAGACTGCTTACCCATTTATCATTCTTGATTAGAATGGTTGCCACATGGTGGCCATTCATTGGTCTATAATCAAGAACGTGAATCCACTTTCCTTGACGTAATGCAAAAGGCATAAAACTAACATCATATCCACTTTCCTTGACGTAATGCAAAAGGCATAAAACTAACATCTTGTTTGATAAAAAAATCTGATTCTTGCCATTCTGAATTTTTGTATGGCATTTGAAATAGGATTTGAGAACTTTATGTGATGGAGAAGGCATACCAAAAGGCCTTAGTCCCTTTTTCCACGACACTCATGTCTTAAATTTATTAAGACGTGATTGGGCCACATAGGCATATAAGACATCTTAGTTTTTCCATTGAAATTTTTAAGACATGTCTTATATGCATGCCGTCATAACTTTGAGTCCCATTTTCTTAGGAAATCCCGTAAAAATAAGACATCAAAGATGTCCAATCAGAGCGGTTCGGCAGACCGAAATTTTTAGCATGTCGCAAAAAAGAAGCAATAGAAGCCGGACCGAATCGCCAGATTGGAATCGAATCGTTTTCGGAAGCCGATTGCTTAATCCGGCAGTTGAAATTGAAGCAAAGGCGTAGCAAGACACAATTTTGTGGTGTCAAATTTGAGGTAAGCGTGAAGCGAAAGGGGTCGATTCGTAGTCAAGAGGACTGGAATCGCCAGTATTGGAATCGAATCGCTTTTGGAAGCTAGATTGCGTAGTGCGGTCGATTTGCGTGTCGATTTGTTGCAGTCTTGGTCGATCTTGAAGGTTTTGATTGATTCGGTAACCGATTCGATGCTTTCGATTCAAACCCGATTTGCTTCGGATGCTTTCGAAGTTTTGGATTGTCTATCACGCTTAAAAGCTGCCCAATGTGTTTCCACGGCTATTACGGTCATAGGCATCATTCATTTGGATTCTGTGCATTACGACTATCATTTCATCAGAATGACTATGCATCAAGGATTTTTGCAAAATGAGTGAAATTGTAGGATTGTGAAATTGCAATGCCTCTTTGTCACAAGATGCAAACGGAGAGATTGAGTAGTGGAAAGGAATTTTATGAGACCTGCACCTCTTATAATAGAATAGAATAGAATAGAATAGAATAGAATAGGTTTTTAGCGTCCACGAGACCAATTGGCCTATGGGACCCAAACAAAAAGAGAGCGACAAGCATATTCTTGGACAGGGATTAAAAAACCCCGCCCGAAGGGTTTTCGAGGAAAAACCTTAGCAGTAATAAGCCAACGGGCACACCGCATAAATTGCATAGGACAGCTTCAATACCGCCCCGTGAGGACACAAACGAAGTCCTGGTGCATCCATAACCTCCTCGGAGGTATGACCCCAACAAACCCATTCGACGCCCCAATAATAACCCATGCAACGGCTGGCCGGGCACTAGTAATCGAACATATCGCCTTTCTGATATGGGCAAATGCCGGGCGTGTCCGAGGGCATGACATTCATCCTCAATCGCGCCCGGTGGCAACACCGGGCAAAGCCTTTGCTCAGCGGCTTCACGAGCCCAACGCCAGTTTTCAATGCGAGGCGATGTGCCCCCGCGTCTTAATGGAAGCTATAAGCTGCGTTTCTTCATGGGTAGCCGGGGTACAAGGGCATCGTGTGGGCCTCTTGTGAGCCTAGGATTGACTTCCGGGCGATAGTGTGCCGCCTTTAACATGTGTGAGCCTCCGTGATCCCACAAACCGCTAAGGAAAGTAGCATCAAGGTATAGTTTAAGTGCCTCGCTGATCTTTCTTTGTCCCGACACTGACACATCGTTTGCCCGCACACCCCGGCCGCGGAGAACCACCGGGGCCCGCTTGTCTTTCCGGCCAGGATTTCGTTAGGGACCCATTGTCGTGGCCAAAGCAAGGGGGGGGCAAGCTGTATCGCCCATAGCTTACCACCTTTTTGAAGTAAAACGATATGGCGTTCCAATGCAGCGAGATTGAAGGGGTAGAAATCATCTCTCCTCGGAGTAGGATGCGGTGCGGGAACTGTGGACTTCACCCCGAGGGCGCGGTGCGAAGGCCTTACGCGCGACCGCCGCAGGTCATTCCGTGTTGAGGGATATCCACCGGACCCCAAACTTCTACCCCATACAAAAGGGCCGGCTCAACCAAGGCCCGAAACAAATGTGATGGTGACCCAGTGCATACAACTCGCCTTGTGGGCATGTTGCATGGCATATAGCCGTTTCCAACCCGCATGGTGACCAACCCCGATAGCCGATGGCGATCCCAATGGGTGGTAGTTGAGAACTCAATCCCCAAGTACTTGTAGGGCTCGGAGCCACCTCTACCTCTTGCCCTCGGGTAAGTGAATGTGGGAAGCCTTGGCCGGGATGATGCAACTAGCAAAGACCCTAGTTTTGGCCAAGTTAACTTGCATGCCGCTGAATTGGCAAAAGTGTCAAGAGCATCCAGTGACGCTGCATGTCCTCCGGAGTATAGGCCATGAGGTTGACATCGCCAAGATATATGAGTTGCCGGATTGTGTGATGCATGATATGTGCCCGCACCTCCATGCTTAGAGAGCCAATCTTCCAACCGATCAATGTACAGCCAAAGAGTGTGGGGAGAGGGGGCAACCCCGACGACCCAATGCTACCGGGTCACCGGCCGTCAGGCCGGCTGATGTGATACGGCCCGAACATGCCTCGCATAAATTTATATAATGCGATTCTGCGGAAGTCCGTGGGGTCCCCGGTTGCCGCAATCTGTCCCATAGCTTATTGCGGGTGCGTGGTCGAATGCCTTTGCAAAATCCACGAAACAACGAAGCATGTGCTCCGCGATTCCTGCTATCTTCAATCAATGTATGCAGAGTGAAGATATGATCAATGGTGGAATGCGGGCGAAAACACGCACTGCGGTAAGAGCTGCACCTCCGTTTCCTCTGCCCATATTGTCGCCCATTTGCTCAAGGATGCCCGACCAGCTTTTTGCAAAGAGAGAGTCGACCATAATAGTAGCGGTAGTTGGCGGACATTGAGGGTCCCCGCTTTGTATATGGGCACTACTCTACTAGTGGTCCATTGCGTAGGGAAGCCTTTCGCAATGCTTTATTGAACAATGTCGTGAGAACAGGCACGGTGGAGGCCCGGCCCATTTCGGGCTCTCACGCATGCCATCTAAATCTATTTTGCCTTCCCATTAGCTAGGGCCAGAGGCCCATGATGACATCCCCCTCTGTGATAGCGAGCCATGCCTATCTGTGTGGAGGGACTGGCCCGCCCCGGCCGGTCATACGTTTGTTGCAAGTACCGGCACCCATTGGTTCGGTGATGTTCCCTCGTACGTGTGTGCTTGCTCAAGACCCTTCTCCGTAATGTCCTGGGTGCCGTCCCGGAGACCAAACATCATCGGCCGATGCTCGCGAGGTATCTGGCCTTCTTGTTCTTGAGAAAGGAACGGTATTGATCACTGACTCAGGGGCTGCAGAGAGATGGGATCGATGACTTGTCGGGGTGTCGCGGTTGAGCTCCCGACACTCATCATCAAACCATCGGTTTGCGGGGAAGGTGGTGGTGCGAGGCTTGCGTGAGCGGCCTCCAAAGCATCTTTCTCGCAGCCGCCGAGGAAGCGAGTGAGTCACCGGAGCGCATTGTTCTTGAAGTGTGGGGAGTTGCGGCTGAGTCCCGCCGGATCATGCTCAAGCAGTACCGGGCATAGGTCCCTCGCGATTCAAATCCAGTCGGCAGCGGTGGGCACCAGATTGTTGAGGCAAGAGGGTGCGGGAGCTTCCCGGAGATGCATGAAGCGAGGGCCTAAGTGGTCTGAGTCTACTTCCTCGTCCAGTGTCTCATCCGATGGAAAAATGAGTAACCGGTGCAGACCCGTTCCTCAACCGCCAGATAATCCACCACACTGGAGCCCCTTTGGTTCTCCGTCTACAAGTGCAAAAGAAATTGGAAGGCGGCCATTGCACCAACCCATTCTGATAACGAGTCAAAGATACTACCCAAGCGACAAGAAAGCACCGCCATAGCGCGGAATATGGTCGTCATCGATATCCTTGACCAAGCCACCTCTGCGGGTTCACCATTGCCAAGGCGCCCTCTGCCGGGGCTCAAATTTTGAACACCTTTCGGCTCCTGTGCGTGCATTAAATTCGCCAAAGCAACATAACCCCGCCCAACCTGTTTGTCCGCCAGATATGTCATCATATAGATCGACATAAGGCTCCAATCGATCCACATCCAATGAGTGTTATAAAAGTTGCTCGGCATGTGGAAAGTAGCATCTTTGCTATGAGGAGAGTGTAAAGCTTTGTCATCGCGACGCGCACCCACAAGTAGCGATTGTACATGCGTTTTTGTGCAACGAGCCGGAGTGCCTCAAAGGTTACCTGCGGTAGTATTAGCGGGCAACCCAGCCATGCCCTCGCTTGCACATTGCACTCATTGAACAGAAATCTCGGAATGCTGGGAGGTCTACGGCGTTGCATTACATGCTCCCATGTTTTCCATGCCAAGGGAAAATGAGATCCATATCGGTGCAATAGAGTTGAGACTCTACCGCTTTGCCCGGGGAAGCCCGGCGGTTCAAAGACACCATCAGGAGGCCCGCGGTTCTATTTTTGGCATTCGATGTGGGCGGCTTCGATGATCATCGATTTGCGGGGAAGCGGTGTCTGCGGCGCTGGCCAGCGATCGAATGGCGGGGCGGAGGTCGCGATGAAGTACCCGACGCGGCGTAATATGCGGCCGAAGTGGCGGCGGCGGCGCATTACTTTTTCGGCTTCACCCTCCGGCCAGTAGGGCTCCGAAAATCACGGCGGTTGCCGGACAAAGGCTCGCGGCCCCCTCTGACGACGCGTCCGACACAGGCGGTAGCTGCACGGCCAGGACTCCTGTTGCATCGGGGTGAGAATCTGGTCAACATCTGAAGCGATCCCTTGATTGTCTATTTTCGGCGGGATGGCCTCAGACTACCGATGTACGCCAATCGTGAAGGTGACAACACCTTGGGCGTCTGTCTGTGGCCGAGCCCCGCATTTCGCTCAGCAATTTGTACCCTTGATGGGAATGCCATTGAGATAGGATCTCATCTGAATCGGCTTGATGAGATCTTCTCCCCTCCTCCGAAAAGTCCACGCACCACCACATTATTATGGCTGCCGCCGCCCCTCCTTCGGCCGCTTCATCGAGGGGGCAACATTATTTGTCGGCCGGTGGACTTTGTTGGTCGGAGTGAAACCATGGAAAACTAATTTTTTAAGACATGTCGCAAGAATGACATGGCACCTCAAATCTTTGTCTTATAGTTATAAGGCGGCCATATTTTTTGCCAACCGTGGAAAAAGGGCCTTACTACGGTTTAGCCTTAGTACGGTTCTCACCGTGAAATTTATGGAATTTAGCTAGGGTCAGAGCAAGGACGTGCCCTTAGTAATGAGACGCAAGTTGGTTTGCGAAGCACATTTCCTATATAAATTTTGTGAAACACGAGACACCATTCAAAACTTTTTCTTTAAAAAGCCTAGCATCTCTCCAACAGTTTGGCAAAATGGATCAAAAAAAATGTCATCCTCTGCTACGAGGCAAATCCGACCCTCTTCCACATCCTCTAAATCCCCAGCATCTAAGAATTGTCGCTGCAATATGCGATGCATTTAGCCCTTCGTTTCCTCTTGAAGCTCTAAATCACGAGGACCCAGATGAAGCATCCTTCTACAAACTTTCTGCTTCTCAATCCGGCACACATATCCAGGTCCAAATTTTTCGTTTTGGATCGTAGTTCTGTGTTTGAATTCTGTGTTCGGGTCGTAAATTCTTTGGGTTTAATCAATTTGGCAATTTATTTTTGGGTTTCTTCTGCAGATATAGCCGGTTTTATGTTCAAATGGTTAGATCCAGATCTGCATCAGGTTGCAGTCCTTTTTTTAAGGTTTCTGTCTACAAGAATTGGGACCTTATTTTGCAGCGGTTCTGCCTCCATTACGGATCATTTCCTTCATCCAAAAAATTTGCAGACCTTCCTTTGAATCGAAGAGAAAAAATACTCCGGCGATGGTCTAGCTTCGGTGTATATATGCTAAGGGCGTGGAGTCCAAAGATGGCTTTCAGGCCAAAGAGGGCCTTTAGTCCAAAAGGGGCCTATGGTCCAAGAGGGCTTTGGTCCCAAAGATGGACCAAAGGGGTGCATGCTATATAGTAGCTATGGGAGAGCTTTGGGGCAGTGTGTGTCAAAATGAGGGCTCGTGGTTGGGTGGTGAGATAGCGTGCCCACGTCCGGTATGGTATCTTAGTGGTATCGAGCAACAAGTTTTAAATTAAAGGTTCGCCAATGTTAATTGGAAGATGAAAAGCTGGAGGAAAAACTTTTTGAGTTAGAGCATGATAATTAAGCTCATGTGTGAAAAACTTTGCATCAAAGGGGTTTAATTATTCATGGAGCTACAGGTCTGGATCTCGAGATGGCGGTGGCGCCATTTGCGCTGTGGTTTGATCAGGCGTCCCGTAGTGGCATCAAAGCGGGTGCCAATGTCAAAATTGAATTCAAAAGTATTCATTTGCCACTAGTGAGGGCGGATGACTTGTCAGCGTGGCCGAGTTTGAATTCATATTTTGCTAAGACTAAGGATCTGCGAGGACACTTTCGGTTATATATTTTCTTTGGCGTCATGTCTTGGATGGGGTTGCAAAAAAGGGAAGGTGGCACCGATATCGAGAAGAACCCTGATCGATCAACCCTATTGTTACCTTTCGCGAATTTGAAAAGCAACTCAAAATAGTTTTGGGTCATAATTGGGGAAGAAATCTTATCAGAGAATGGAATAAGTTGACCCAACAAAACATGGAGGCTGTGCGATCTTCGCGTTACGAGTTTTAAAGAAAGGACTTAGTTTAAACGTTTGGCAATGAAAACTCATTTTGTGTATTTGGTGGTTTTGTTCTAAGTTAGAAGTATCCCATTAAAACAAGCCACTGCCAGTCTTTTTGCATTATTTTGATGATGTCTTTTCAAATGAAATTCCACAAACTTTGCCACCCCAACGTTTGGAGGACCACAAGGATTGATCTTCTTCCGAGGAAAGAACCTCCTAATCAAGCTCCTTATCGGAGAATGCATGGCCAACAAGTTGAGATTAGGGTTACCTTTTTGATGAGTTGCTTCAAAGGCTGGATTGATCCGCCATAGTTCTTCACCTTTTGGTGCTCTGTCTTGTTGGTTAAGAAAAGATAATTACAGGCGCATGTGTATAGATTATCGGCTTTGAATAAGATAACCATAAAGAATCGGTTTCCTATACCAAGGGCGGATGATTTGTTTGATCAACTCCAAGGTGCCAGATGGTTTTTATGAAGTCTTGATCTTAAGTCGGGGTATTGGCAACTTAAGGTTGCCCAGAAGATGTTCACAAGGCTGCGTTTAGGACAACCTTTGGACATTATGAGTTTTAGTCATGCCATTTGGACTTACAAATGCCCACTTCTTTCTTGAGGCTAATGGGCGAATATTTGAAGATGTGCATGGGGTTTATGTTGTCGTGTTCTTGGATGACATATTAGTTTTTAGTAAGTCAGGAAGACCATTACGGCATTTCGGGAGGTTTTATCGGTTAGGGAGGGAGTCTATTACTCTTAATCCTAAGAAAAGTATATTTTTTCAATGTCGGAATTGAATATTTAGGTCATATTGCAGCCGGAGGTCGAAAAAGTTGATCGGTCAAAAGGTACAAAGCAATTGTGGATTGCAAGGTACCTACTTCGATTCTTTGCATTGCGTTCCTTTTGGGCTTATGCGGTTATTATAGGAGAAGTTTATGCCACCGGAATTTTGCTTTCGTTTAATGGGATTTCTATTATGGAATTGATCGAAGAAAAGGCGTTCCTTTCAATGGAATCATAATCTGGGAGTTTGCTTTCCAAGTTTTAAAGGATGCCATAGTTAATCCTTATTACTGCGTTTGCAAAGTTTGGTCTACCTTTCTTGTTATGTGTTGATGCAAGCCATGGTATGGCTTTGGTCCACGGTTTTGATGCGGGATGGTCATCCTATTGCTTGCTTATGAAAGTCGGGAAGTTTTCGACACGGAAAGTAGATATAGTGTTTATGATAAGGAATTTCTAAGCATCATTCATGCTTTGAAAGTGTGGCGACACTATCTTATAGGGTCAACAGTTCATATTTTTTTGACGACCCACCAAAGCATTAGCACATTGTTTCACGGGAAACATTATCGGAAGGCATTGAAATGGGTTGCTTTTATGCGACAATATGATTTTCGGTGGATTATCGTCACGGTAAAGAATGTTGTAGCCGATGCTTTAAGTAGGCGTTATGCGGTTTGTTCTCTTTCTATAGCACAATCCAACCATTTTGGAGGAAATGAAGCCATTGTATGCCAGCCCGACCACGATTATAAGGATATTTGGTTGTTAGCTCAAAATGGCAATGCATATGGATATAAGATCGTTAATGGGTTCTTGTATAAAGGTCCAAAGCTATGCATTGTTGAATTTTCGATCACTTATTAAAAAAAGTCCATGATGCACCTACGGTGCTGGTCATCCATCATGGGGAGCAACTTTGGCAAAGCTTGAACCATACTTTATTTGGCACGGATTACGGAGAGATGTTTTGGTTCATATTCGCAACATTGTGTTACTTGTCAGCGGATAAAAGCGAACAAGAAACCTCATGGTGTTCCTTTATCCAAGAATAGGAGGCAAAGTGGGATAGGATAAGTTGACTTATAGATGCTTGGCTCGCTCTTTATCAAAGAGATATTTTAGGTTACATGGTTTGCAAAGATTATTGTATCCAGATCGTGATACAAAGTTTACTAGTAAATTGCGGAAGGCATTATTTATGCAATTGGGGAATGAGTTGAGGTTCAAATTTGCTTTTCACCCAAAACGATGGACAATCCAGGGTGGTCAATAAAGTTATTTGTTCCGTCTTAAAGGGGTTTGTCGATGAACATCAAGGTCATTGGGAAGAGTATTTGCCTATTCTTTGATTTGTGTATAATAATACTGTCGGTCTACCATAAAGATGACTCCTTTTGGAGGTCTATGGTAGACTGTCAAGGGAGCCTCTTTCGAGTGTGTGTGAAGATGTTCAGTAGCGATGATTTGGTTATTGAGCATAAGGATCTCATAGACTTGCTTCTTCATTATCTGAGATGCTCCAAGCATCTTTGCAAAAAAAATCATCTAAGTTGCGGCAACCAATAGTTTTAAGGAAGGAGATTGGGTATGGATGAGGGATCCATAAAAAGCCACTCCAGAAAGATCTTGCCGCGAGAAGGATCTTAAGTTGGCACCAGTTTCGCGTGGACCATTTCAAGTTATTAAAGTGATGAGAATGCATATCGATTAAGATGGCCTTGAGGTTGGAAAATGCGTGATGTAGTGAATGTTTCGATTCCTAAAGGCTTATCATGGTAAGAGTTACCTCAACTTGGGAGGTTAACAAGGCAGATTGATTGATGATTAGAAGTTCTTTCTAGGAAACAATTTTGGCCCGGATAAATCCACTAGTGGTTCAAGACAATATTTGGTTAAGTTAAGCTCACAAACCTTTGGAGTCACAACTTCATGGGTCGTGGCAATGTTTTAGAAATTTTATCCGGATATTCTTAAGAATATAAAGATCGGAAAGCAAAGGGAGCCCAGGGGACAAGAGGAAGTCCAACCTGCTTAACGGTAAGCCAAGGGCGAGGACCAAGGAAGGATTATCTTTCCGGATGCCTAAAGGTATTTAGATACCCTTTTGCAGAAGGGCTGGCCGCAATGTCGAGGGGGGAATCTTATATGCTAAGGACGTGGAGTCCAAGATGGCTTTTAGGCCAAAGGGGCCTTTAAGTCCAAAGGGGCCTCATGGTCAAGGGGCTTTGCACCCGATGGACCGAAGGCGTGCGAACTTATATATAGTAGCGGGGAGAGCTCACGGGGCTTTGTGTGTCATGGCCCCATTGCGTGGTTGGGGTGGTGAGAATAGCGTGCCACGTCAAAGTGTCTGTCTTACTCAGTATACCAGCTTCAATCTGTGTTCAAGCTGTTCAAGAGCTATTGCCTGTTTTCTTTTTATTCTGCGGTTCGTTCTTTCCCTTTTCATTTCTGTTAGAACTTAGAATTTGCTATTCAGAATTTGATGCTAGATATGAAATGAAATTTTAGGTGGATGAAAAAGGGCAGAATCCGGTATGGAAAGCAATAGGGTACAAAAATCCTGCGCAAAGCGATCGAGAAGGGGATAGAATTCTGAAAAGGCCGCTGGAAGAGGCAGTATTTGATCTCCAATCCGGCAAGGAAGAACTGTGTGCATTTCTGGCATCAAAGGGGTTTAATTATTCATGGAGCTCAGGATCGGCAGGCGAGATGGTAATAGATTGTGATGTCGTTGTGGTCGGATCAGGATCCGGCGGAGGAGTGGTAGCAGGGGAGCTTGCGAACAGAGGATACAGAGTTCTTGTGATAGAAAAGGGCAAATATTTTTCCCGCCATAATCTGTCCCTTCTTGAAGGCCCATCTGCAGTAAACTGGTCTGCTTCAATCTGCACTCCAGATCATGTCTTGGACGAATGGGGAAGGGAATATGGCTTAAATCTGTTCCTGAGCCAAGAATACAGCTCGGCTATGGCGAAAATATGCAGCAGACTTGGAATCAGACGGCAAATCTGTGAAGAGCTTTTCAGAACAGGGTTTTGCGAATTGGGTGTGAAATTGGGTTACAGAGTTGAAGACATACCTAGAAACAATGGCAGACTGCATAATTGTGGGCACTGCGGATTTGGCTGCAAAACAGGATCAAAACAATCCACTGCCGAGACTTGGCTTGTAGATGCTGCATCTGCCGGAGCAATTATTCTGACAGGCTGCAAAGCAGAAGAAATCCTCAAGAACCCTAATCTGGGGGGCAAATCCGGTAAACCCTTTCAAGCCCAAGGAGTGATTTCATCGGTAGAGGGTTACCCAGAAAAGAAATTCATCATCCATGCCAGATCTACCGTGATTGCCTGTGGGTCTTTCCAAACTCCGGTTCTGCTGCAAAGAAGCGGGCCTCAAGAACCCTAATATTGGCCGGAATCTCCATATCCACCGACCCAATTCGCTGGGGTTTTTCCCAGAAGGCCAAGGTCCAGATGGAAAAATTATGAAGGAGAAATTATGACCGCCATGACTAAAGTGGAGGCCCAGAATGGAGTTTCTGGCTATGGAGCCATTTTAGAAGTTCCGGCCTTGCTTCCAGGCTCATTTGCAGCATTATGTCCATGGAAATCAGGCCTTCAATACAAGAAATTTATGAGCAGATATTCAAGAACAGCCCACATAATCGCCATAGCCAGAGACAGGGGATGTGGTACTGTGAGCCAAGGAAAGGGCATTTCGCCTATTATCAACTACCAGCTTGCTAAATCCGACGAAAAAAGCTTGAAACTTGCGATTGAACGAGCTTTGAGAATTCTAATTGCAGCCGGAGCCGAAGAAGTGGGCACCCATCATCCTGATATCGAGCAATTTAAGTGTAAGGATGCTACCCAAAAGGATTTAGACCAGTTTTTGGCCAAAATTTGGTCTAAGAGAATGGGAGAACCTGCGCTTTCCACCGGAAGTGCTCATCAAATGGGATCTTGTAGAATGGGAATTGATCCGAAAATTCTGCTGTTGATGATCGAAAGGCGAAAGCTGGGAGGTAGAGGGATTATATGTGGCAGATGCCAAGCTTATTTCCATCGGCAGTGGGTGTAAATCCGATGGTCACTGTGCAGGCCATAGCCATGTGCACAGCTTACTCCGTCCACGAGCATCTCCGCACCACTTTGGCAGCCCCCTAGGATAGAAGGCTCCCCCTTCAATTCAAAGCAGCCCACAGTCTCGAGTTGCCAACATTCTCTCATATTCACAATGTTTTAAAGTTGCGCAAATCATTTCAATATAGAAACAGGGTCGCCATTTTTACCTGGCCTGTATTATGACACGTGTCTACTCCCTACATCACGGAATGGAAGTTGGGTCTTCCAATTCCGTATACAAGAATAGCTCTGCCCTTGGATTCCGGCGTGGAAGAAGTGCCGACGCGCTGGCAGCGCGGAGGCACTGCTGACACGCCGAATCCAAGGCGCAGAGCCATTCCTGCAACGTGAAAATAGGGTGGGAGCAATTTTGTGGGTGAAAAATTGCAAGAATGTAGGGTGAAAAACTGGAAGGAAGGTGAAAACAACGTAACACAAAGAATGCACATTAAAACTCTATTTCGGTTAAGAAAAAAAGCGTCCGACATTCTTTAAAAGAAGATCGCCACATGTCGGCCCAAGATGCCCGGTGGAACCGGCAGAATTGCTCCCACGTTTTTAACGTTCAACCTGGTTCACCGGTTACCATAGTTTTTAAGTCCGATTTTTTGGTTAACAATGCTATGTTACGTCTCTTTTTATGTTTCTTTAGAAAGAATAGCCGTTGCAAAACCGTATCTTTTTTGTTGCAAAATAAAACAGAAGGAACTAAGTCCAAACACCAAGGCATAACAAAATGAACACGAAGGTGTAACAAAATGGAACCACGAAAGAAGCTTTGTGCTTTTCTATCGTGATTTTTTCCCTTGGCGTATAAGTGAGGCCCGGTTAAAGAATGCCATCGCCATAGCTTCCGATTTTAGCCTTTGGTTTCGCCTTTTAGTGCTTCAGGAATGGGTTTTGTGATGCAAAAAGGATATAAAAAATACCTTACTGGATAACTCTTTAAATCAACACTAAATCTTACTCTTAGGTGTAAAACGTCAGTTCTTGAGCTATAATCTTCCCCACATCGCTTTTGCCCAATGAATCAAATGTCTCAAATCCGAAGCTAAGCTCAAGATTCGCACCCAAGCTTTGCCAAAATGACCACGACACCTCTCTTTTTGTGGATACGCTCCAAGGGTCTTTAAACATGTTGAATGCATCAAGGATCTATTACTTTATAATATATAAGGAAGCCGTAAGCGAGATGCCATCACCATAGCTTGTAGGAGGATGGGTTAAAGCATGCAATAGCGCCTCAATTAGCTTGTCCCCTGCCCCCAAACTAGTTCGAAAAGTAGGTCGTCCCAACTAAATTCTTTTGCCACGTAGAACATTTTGAAAATTCACCGCAAGAACCTCGGGCCAAAGATTCTATCCCTCGGTGCTATCGTGAGTGGGTCTCAAGCTTGTACGGGAGGATGATCCCACGAATCAAGACTTCATCGATGGCCATGCCAAAATCGTGAACCTAATAAGTAAGTGAAAATCTTCTCAAATTCTTTTACAAAATTTCTTGCAAAGCAATGAAATGGAAGCTCCCTTGTTAACGAATTGGAGCAATGTAAGATTTCAAGCCGCTTTATTGCCAGTTGGATATACTAGATAAACTTAGAGCATCTTTTTTCAGATTGAGACCACCTTGTTGAAGTTTCATCCCACAAGGCCAAAGATATCGATAAGCATCAATCCTTTCTCTTCATCTTCATAGTTAAACATGGGAGATGGGGATGCAAGCAAGTCAAAGGGGAAAAGAAGAGAACAAAGAGAGCAAGAGACCTTAAAAAGAGAAGACAGAGGAAGCCGTGAGAAATGAGGAAAAACATGCTATTATGCAAGAATGTTCCAATGCCAGTCTGAGCAACACTAAAAAGCATAGAGCCTTGGCTAATATTGTCTCGTCATTTATGAAGAATACTTGAGAAATGGACACTAAAACGAAGAAAGAAATTTTGAGTGACTTCATAAAGGAAAAAGAAATCAAAGAATTTCTTAGTGATGAATTCAAGAATATGGGAGTTAAGAATCATTTGATTGGCAATATTAGAAAAAGCATTCAATCAATAAAAGCTTCTACAAGCATAGATTCCATGGCTGCAAAGAAAAATGTACTTGCAATGGCTATTGGCAAGGATTGCACAGGTCAAATTGTTAGCAAGAGAAGTTTGGGAAAAGTTTTGGGAGTCCATCCGAGAAATATTAAAATGGCAAGGAATAAACGTGAACAAATAGTTATTGATAAAGGTGGATGGGTCTTTTACAAGCGATCCAGAAGGTTTGATTCAATTGGAGATGATGGTATTGAGCTGATTCGAGAGTTTTGGGATGCAAATACAAGGGTCTCGCCTAATGCGAAGGACGTGAGATATAAAAGATTGGCAAAGAATATTAAACAAGAACATGCCACTCACTATTTGGAGGACACACAGGTAATTCCCTTCTCATTCTTTTGAAGGAACTAAAATTATGGTTGGTAAGGTATTGTTAGTTGTGAATTGAGTTAGTGCTAGACAATGGTTACATCAAGTTAGTTAAAGTTACAAAGTTCTGATAAGTTAGTTCTAGTTGCGCTTGCAAAAGTTATAGCAGGGGTAAATGATTAGTTAAAGTTGCGTGTCATGGCTAGTAGTCGTCGAGGTTACTGATTATAGTTCTGATTAGTTAAAGTTGTAGGTTCTGATCCGGTTAGTTCAAGTTCGTGTTCTGGTCAATCCGATTGCGATTGCAAAGGTTTCTGATCGAGGAAATGATCACGCGATTATAGTTAGAGGTGGAAGTTGTAGGTGATAGATGTAGAGACAATAATGATTATAAGTAGATGCTAATAGTTTTAGTTCTCAGATTATCAATTGATCTTAGTCTTCAAACTTGAGCATCTTTGTCCACTAGTTATAGCTTTAATTAGGTTTTTCATTTGTGAGGTCTTTGTTGTATCCAACATACGTTATGTAAGCTCACTATTATTGTTGTGCATTCGAGAATGTTTCTTAAGTTCAAAGAGCAATATCCGGAGGTGCAGATCCGCCAAAGAGCTTTTGAGAAATTAAAGCCATGGTATGTCATGAAGTTGAAGCAATTCAACTCTTGTTGTTGCATACATCATGTGAGGCTACAAATGCTTTTGGATGGTTTTAATAAATTGAGGAACCAGCATTTGAATCCTTGCAATTGTGCATGTGAAGTATGTGGAGCAGTAGAAGAAGAAGTTTGTGTCGCCAAGACAAAAAAGTATAAGACAACTACAAAGTTGTGGCAGTCTATTCTTTGCCCAAGAGAGGAAAATCAAGAATTTCATAAAAAGATTGCATATCTCACGAGGCTTTGTAGCACTTGTGGTATCTCTGGGTTGTCGATATACCCACTAGAGTTATCAAATGAAGGATCTATTAGTTGGGAGTACTGGGATTATGAGGAAGGTGGTAAGGATAAGAAAGGAAATCCAAAGAAGGTTCTAAAAGCTTATGGAGAGAGACTGAACCACCTAACTTTAATTCATAAATTGATTGAGAGGTTGGATAAATTTCCTTTGCATAGTTTCAGCACAAGTGGCGTGCAAAGCAGTTCAAGGAGTTGTTGGAAAATCTTCCTCCGGTATTCTTGTATGTTAGTGGACTTTCTTTGAGATTTTTTCTATCTAGCTGCAGAACCCAGGTGCAATGCATATTGACTAGCATCTGATTACCATCTTGGTGCATATTACGTACTTTGTAGACCCTATGTCGGGGATGTGATCAAAGACACTCATTGTTATATATCCGATGATACAAAGCACGATACAATTGTTTGTTCAGCATTATGAGTTTATGAAACAACAAGGTATAGATCCGGATAAGCACCGGTCTTTTCGGATGGAGCAAGCATCACAGTTCAAAGCAAAGCAAGACCCTTCTACTTTGTTGGAAGGTATGCGATTTGCCACAAAAAATTGAGATGATGTGGAATTTTTTGGCTCAAACCATGGGAAGGAGAGCATGATGGCAAAGCCGCGAGAATAAAACGGTGGCTTAGGAATTGATGAAGAGAGTACAATCCATAAAATTGAAAATGCGGTGATATAGTTAAAGTAGCCGGGGATGGTTTTCGTCTATTGCTCCATCTTACGGTTTGAAAAAAACCAAAGTGAGAAGATGGTTTTGGGAAGTGGTGGGGTGAACAGAACAACCTTTGGGCGCAGACATCAGTGGTGGACACAAGGGAACATTCATTGTTCATCATGCATTCAATTTAGAATGCCCCACGCAATTGCATGTAAGACGTTTGTCTTGCTTTTGTGCAAATTGCTTTGATGCAGAATGGGAAAAATGCATGAACAAAGAATATGTAGACGATTGGGAACTTGTGATTATTCAACCAAGCAATGTTCCTGCGGATGAATATGAGGAACGTAAATCTCAAAGAACAAGATTCTCCGAAGCTATCTATCGATTTCTAAAAGATAGCATAGGAGTAGGCGACAATTTTCTTTATTCTTTGCTCCAAAATATAATGAAGAGGGAGCACTATTTTGGTTGGTGTGTTGTACAAAGACAGCGTATGTTGTTAAGGAAGACTTTGAGGTAAATGGGCAAATGTTTTATGCAGGAGAGGAGCTTCTTGAAGATATTTATTATAAAATGACACCAAGATCACGTACAAGCTATATCTATTGTTCAGACGAGCCAAAAGCCATAGTCTACACAAGTCAAGTTTGTGCAATTAAATTGGTCATGCCACGTGCAAAACATCGATTGAAGGGGAAACCAGTTGTATGTATACACTTAGTGAAGTCGATAGTGAGAAGATTTTTAGACAATCTCCCCGATGTTCATATCGATGATGAAGACTAGGTATCTGACTCTATCAGATTTGTCTTTTTTTTTTTGCTATGTACCATATTTCTGATTTATCAGATTTATCAGATTGTCCTGATTATCAATAAAGTCTTTGTCAATTGCATGTTATTTTGGAATAGTAAAATCGGAATTTTAAATGCATGGTTCCCATTTAGAGTTTAGGCTTGGAGACCTGTAAACACGGTAAAACTCAGATAAACCCGTAAACACTGTATAAACCTCGTTATGTCGAGGATTATCGGTTGTACTAGACTTGCCAAGATCATCGATTTGCTTGGAGACCTGTAAACATGTATAAACCTGTTATGTCAGATTATCAGAGGTTGTACTAGACACATGGTGATGTGGCACATGTAGTGCCACATTAACTTACACTTAACATTAACATATTAACTTAAGATTAACATATTACCCTAAATAACTAGACCTCAAAAAAAAAACTTCACATGGACTGCTTACATGGACTGCCACATGGCCTCTTGAGATGCCATGCCACATGGACTACTTACATGGACCGCCACTTGGACTAGGATGACTAGGATGTGGTGATGATGACTAGGATGGCATAACACGTGTTTGATGACTTGGCTCATTGAATCGACATGGACTCATCACTTGACTAACAAGTTAACTCAACAAGTTGTAAGTTAACTTATTTAAGTTAACCTATAAACTTACAACATAATGATTAACTTATAAATTAACATATTAACCTTAACCTTAATAACTCATCAAAAAAAAAACTTTTACTTGTCCACATATACTTCCAAATGCACATGGACTCCACATGGATTTGCTTATATGGACCCGCCACATGGGCTACTGAGATGCCATGCTACATGGACTACTTACATGGACCGCCACTTGGACTGGCACATGATGACAATATGTGGTGATGATGACTAGGATGGCATAACACGTGTTTGATGACTTGGCTCATTGAATGTTGACATGGACTGTCACTTGGACTGCCACATGGACTAACAAGTTAACTTAACAAGTTGTAAGTTAACTTATTTAAGTTAACTTATAAACTTACAACATAACATACAACATTAACATTAACTTGTACTAAACATTAACATATTAACTTAACATTAACATATTAACCCCAAACATCTAGCCCTAAAAAAAAAAAACAAATACTTGTCCACATGGCATCACGTGTATGATGACATGGCATGATGATGTGGCACATGCATTTTGATAGATACACAAATTTGTTTAAAAATATAACATTTTCTTCAAACAAATAATATGGCATATTAGAATTATGGCCACATTAGAATTATGGCATATTAGCATATTAGAATATGGGCAAGAATATGCGGGATATTTAGATCTAGGCTATGAAACCAAAAATTAATAAATCTATATAAGAATGTACTATTATTGCATGGCTAGGGGCCTCGGGTTTGGAGCCCTGCATGCAACATTATGACCATAATTGGCCCTTTGATTGACGCCTTCATTGCTCCTATAAGAGAAGAACTTGTCCGGACTTCGAGGCATTGCTTCATCGCAAGCTCCCTTCCTCTCGAGATTTCAAGCGCCTATTTCCTATCTTCCTATCTTCCTATCTTTCTATCTTCATGGCCGGGCTTAAATATACGCCAAAAAGCCCAAAGTTGAGGAAGAGTCCTCTTCTTCCCTCACATCGGGCATGGAAATGACTGTTGTTGCAAAATTTCTCACTCGGAGGTGGTTCGAATGCGGGAACAAGGAGCCAAAGTCTCGGATAAAGTTGAAGTGGGTCGATCGTGTTTGTCCCCCAATGAAGAGCCGCCTCATACCTGAATATGGAAGCTACCGATTCTCCTTGTTGTTGAACTGAAAATGCCCCCACCAGATTACTTCTAAAGAAAAAAATCCTATGACACTTCTGAGTACTTAGTTTTTGGGTTGCCCCTAGGGGGGCAAACCCTTGTTTATGTGGGCTTTTGGCATATCCTAAGTACATATGCTCGAATATCCCTAGGATATCTTTGGATCTGCTAAAACTTATGATTGGCTGTAAATGTTAGGTCACTTCGTTGGTGGGCAGCCAGCTCTCGAAACCCCGCTAACCTGAGAGGTCTTCTTTTTTCTTTCGTGCACTCTCGATTTCGGATGAGCGTGATGCACATGCATGTAAATTGCAATTTCATTTTTACTGTCTCTTTTCCTGATTAGAATATATATAAGGATTCAAGCTTCAAGAAGAAGGATTGAGGCCGAAGTTATGACGTCTGCGCTCATGAAAAAGCCGATGTTCGCCTTTATTGGCTTGAGTCGACCCTCGCCCACCAATGTGAGTCTCGTTTCATTTTGTGTATAGCCTGTGGCAATAGCATTGCAAAGATATTTTTTATCACAGCCCCGCATTTCTTAGTTATACTAGACGGCAATTGAAATCTTCATTAAAATAAGAAACAAAGAGAAGAATTGTAGTTCGAAATGGGTCCCAAGGAAATTGCATATGGCCAAGCTTCAAGAACCGCTTGGTGCTGTGGATTGACAAACTTGCGTGATGTCTTTGTGAGTGTAACTCTTGGACCTAGAGACAAGTAAGTCCTCATCCAATCGCCATGTTAGAAGCTTGCATTTTCATTCGCCTGCTGGGTTCAGTCGTAATGTGGTGTTGGACCAATCTGAGTACCCAAAGTGATTAATGATGGAGTTACCATTGCTAAAGCCATCGAATGTTGGATTCCAAGGAAGATGCCTGCAACCCTCATGCGGGAGGTTGGTAAATCGCTAACTTGACAATGATTGTTTATGAGCAGTCCGGATATGAAGACCATAGGATTCATCTTGACAAGTAAATATAGACATTTTTCTTATTGATGCCATGTGTGTATTAAGGTTGCAAAGCAAGACAAATGAGTTCTGGCCGGGTGATGGTACGACATCATTGCATGTATTTTGGCTAGAGAGATCATTCGCCTTTGGACTTTTGAGCATAGCATCCGTGCCAATCCTATAGCTATTAAGAGGGGATTTGATAAGACCGCTAGCTTGCTTGTTGAAGAGTTATAGTCGAGAAGAAGGGCATGCGTAACCTTGCTAGACATGGGTTTTATGTATTTGTTTTCGTTTGTGATCATTGTGCATATTGGAAGATGAGTTTGAGGAATTGCAATTTCGTGGCACTTGTGTTAATCCGGGTTAGTTGTCATTACTTACAAAAAGCATACCGATATTCAACTAAAATGGTATGTGAACTTTGGGATTGTGAGTGCATTATATTACCAAAGATTTGGAAGCAAGTTGTGTTTAAATAGGGCTTCCAATATTCGCCTTTTCTGGATTTGTCTTTTACATAGTTATAGTCATATCAATGAATTTTCAATCATTATAGTTATAGTCATATCAATTTGCCTAAATGATGGATAATGGAAATTAGATTTTGTCATTAAATATTTTAAAGTTAATCTACAGTGGCTATCCAATGTTTGATATTGAATTGTTTGAAATGTAGGAAAGTGCCTACCCTTAAGTGTCATCATGAACCTTATCATCTTTGCATTGAGCTCACTAACATATCATTGGACAATGAAGTCGGGATAGGGTTACATTTCTCCCGATTTGTGACCAATCAAGAAAAATCAATTGTAGAGTTGGAGAATGTCGTAATATTAATAACCGATCAAAAGATTACTCACATCAAAAGACATAATGACGACACAACTAAAAGTACCACTATTGATTATTGCGATGATGATGTTTCGGTGAAGCACTCTCCACATTACTTGTTAATAAGCTACGCGGTATTATATCGTGTTTTGCTATAAAGCCCCTGGCTTTGGAGATAGGAAAAGGCATTATTACGGGGATATAGCAGCTTTAATGTGTTTTTTTTTGTCCTCCTTATTTACATCTCAGTCAGAACGTGTTTCACATCTCACCTTTTTTCATTTTCTCCAGTGCGCGAATTCCTCGCCGCTGACTTTGGATTGACACCCGAAGATGTTACAATAGACCAACTAGGTATCGCTAGGAAGGTGACGCATTAAAAGCAATTCAACAACAATCATCACGGATCCCGTGGACCGTGGATGAGGTTCGTGCAATCTAATAGCTATAAACGAAGAAGGAGTCGAAATAGACACGTCTTCTTATGACTCACGAAGTTGTCGGAACGGATTGCAAAGCTCGGGGAGGAGTTGCCATCATCAAGGTGTAGTATATTTTTTCATTATGACCATCTTTGTAGAAATAACGCGGTGTGATTTTACCACTAGGTTGGAGGTGCAATGAGGTCGAGGAAGATCTAAACCGAGAGTTGAGGATGCTAAAAATTCTACATTACGGGCTATAGCGTAAGGCAATCGCTCGAGGGGTGGGCTGGTGCATTTATCGACTTTTGTTCCATCATTAAAGCTTGCAATCATCAACGTAAGAACGCTTAGGAGCTGATATAATTCAAAAGATTGATTGACAAGCATCGAGTTTTTGTGCAAAGCTATATGTTTGTAACCCGAATTGAGATTCATGCGGTGCATCTTCGCACCAAAGCAAAGTTATTAATTGTCGACAATGCAGGTGTTGAAGGGGATATCGTGGTTGAGAAAATACTCCAAGGGAATGGGGGTTTGGATATGATGCTATGATGAACAGATGTGGAAATCTCCATGAACTAGGTATCATTGACCCCGCCAAAGTAACAAGATGTGCATTACAAAATGCGGCTTCAATAGCGTGCATGATCTTGACAACCTAAGCAAAGTGTAGTTGAGAAAATAAGGAAACCAAAGCCTTTGATGCCTTCCGCGTGCGGGCATAACCACCTAGCAAACCAGTAGAATCTTTGTAGAATTTAATGCCTCTAGCTTTCGGGCTGCTAAGCAAAAGTATGTTTTAAAGAGCAACATGTGTCAAAGTTCCTACTACATTGTTATTCTCATTCTTCATCCTTGGCAAAGATCCCAGCCTACATTTTATTGTGTTCAAGCCAAGTAATCATTCAGAAGAAAGTGTGCTTCTAGCTAAAACATGCATTTGGAAAGGCTATCTCATGTTGAAGGTAATAAGAAAATCGAACCCCATCATTCCGTGTGTAGCAAAGCATATACTCTATTATGACACAGTTATACCATCTCTACTATGCGAGATGCTGATTTTTTGGGCACAATATGACAGACGAATGCTACAACCGACATGCTTGTTTCCTTGGTCAAATCGAAAATATTATGTCTAAATCGCATAGTCATCCTATTTCTACAATGGCCCCTTTAATAAGTTTGGGAGTTATTTGGATGGTGATAATCATGATAGTGAATAGCTTGTTTCAAAACGGGAGGATATACCTTATATTTTGTATGTACCGCAGTTTCATTCGAAGTTTAGTTACGAGTACATCGGCATTATGATCACTATACATAATACAATCCGCAAGGCATTCTTGTAGAGCTAGCCATTTTGACATCGAGAATGAAAATAGGCAAGTCATTTTTATAGCCATTTCTGCATGTAAGAAGGGAAATGGCAAGCCATTCTTGCATTTGACCTAGTCAATGACTTGAAAGGTACAACAACCACAACAATTCCTCATTAAACGTTTTAGAAATAAAACAAAAATTTGCTAAAATCTTGCCCCAACTTCTCTCATTTATAATATACCACATGCTCCAACATCAATAACACTCAATTCCACTATTACATTCAAGCTCCAAGCTCTTAATTTGCTCAATTGTCAACGACCCAAAACTACTCCTTGCAATTACCACTTCATTATAATCAAGAAACCAGATCAACAAAACCACTTTTGCAATGTATTTTACGATTTTTCTTTTCTTCGATGGATGAAAGCAAAATGTCTATTAATCGATAAAAATTATAGAATGTATATGTGTCATCAAACAAAAAGATGCCACGTAAAACACCAGCTTGAAGCACAATGTACTTACTCAGTAATCGAGACTAATAATAAGAGATGCCGACTAGCACCCAACCTTGAGTCGGGCAAAGGTCCTTAGAAAATCCAGATCCGGCTGTGCCTAGGTTATGGCATGGCATACCAGAATTTTTCCCGCAGCTTCTAGTTTACAATTTATAACAATTCCGTCAGAGGATTTTGGCCCCTCTTGCCATTTCCTCGCCTATCAAATCCTTCGAGTGTGAACTGATTCAAGCCATTGCCCATAAATAACCATATACATCATCATGAAGACAGTAATTTGGTGGAGGATTGGCTTTGCTAGCTTGTGTAATCATGTTTCCATGCTTCCCAGCTAGAAAAAGGGTGGGGAGTCCTTCGATCAAAGTGTAAGTTTATTCGTTTCTAATTTCGTATGCATGTATTAGAAAATCTAGACTAGAATTGGTTAGTTTCCAATTAATTTGAATGGTGTCCAAATCCATACCCACTTAATAAACACCGTGATGTTTACAAATTTTTTTTTTATAGGACACTTTAACATTCAAAATCAAGTTTCCATATAATGCTGCTCCTCTTTATATGTATTCATTCACCAACTAAGAAAACGTTCCATAGCATTGAGAGAACACATCTAATAGGATTGTTTATTGAAAGCTATAAAAAGGGATAAGAAAGTTTGCCTTCTCAATGTGGATGATAGTACGCTTTTAATAAACTTTTATAGCTGAGATGTTATTTTCTCAAAGCGGCTCTTCCACGAAAGTATAGTTATAGTAGATTGGAGATAACTGCCCAAATTATTTTCTTGAATATATAGATGTCTAGTTTTACAAATTTAAGGCCAGAAAATCAGAAATTGCCAAAAATGGGCAATTTTGAGCCACCGGAGATGAAGAAGGTCACGATAATTTTTTGCCTCTTTCGCAGATTTCTGTTGATTCAATCTGTTTCAAATATTCATCACAAGAATTCCCATCCCGTTATAGTTGGATTAATGAAAGATGGTGCGTAAAACAAATCAATTCATGTTTTTTCTTTCGCGGCTATGCCATCCCATTATAACACATGGTCGGGACCATTTCCTTTTCTTCGTTGTTTTTTGTCGCTCCTCGCCCATCCGCTTTCAGATGCATTCAATTCCTCCGTAGAATCAATTATGGACACAAAGACTACAAAATTACTATAGGCTTTGCTTCATACATCCGTCATTGTTATGAGTATCTTGGTCCATGATTGCCATCTTAGGGTTCGATGCTTGAATCATTTAAAGACTTGCGTGCATTTGGTACGTACCTCTCTCGCAAGTGGTTTACAATCTTTTTCCAGTCTATGTTCTTTTGTTCATTCTTAACATTACAATTGATTTTTCTATATATCTACAAACCCAACTGTATTAGTTCACATTCTGAATCCTTCTCTGGATTTGAGAAGGTTAGAAGATATCAAATTATGGCTAAAATCTTGTCCCACACATTGCTATCTTCGCTGGCATGTATTACTATGTTCTAGCCTACAAAGCGCATGCTAAATAAGATTAACCAATTTTTAAGTACCAAATGACAATGGCGCCTAATGATCCAAAGGAGTTTGATCGGCAAGTCGCTGAAAGTCCTCTTGTTTTGCATTACGGTAGTAGAACAAGTCACCTTACCTAAACCATGAAGCCATGCATTTTCTTTCATGTGATTTTCTTTATCTTTTTAAGTGGGCTTATAAGCTTTGGCCGGCAAAGCGGTAACAAATGTGTTCTAGTTATTTGGTGGCTATTGCCTTGGTTGCCATATATGTTTTTCGGATCCCTTGCCAAAGTTGTTTTCTCCCAAAGTTTTGTTGTTAAAATTTGTTGTATCCATTTGTTCGATGCATCCGAGCTAGCATGACTGATCTATCTTCGCTAAGTCAGTGCATACCATTGTCCTTATGGTTCTTATTGAGCCCCACATGGAGAGATCTTTGGCGGCGTTGCATATTACGCAACTTATGCCCCGCTACATCTAAAATAAATCTCTTTGGATTGTTACTTGCACTTGCATCACAAGAACAATATAATTGAATAATAAACCCTATAAAGAACTAGATCTCCTAGCGGGCCCACCTATTTACTCAATGATCAATTTCTAGGATCGTAAATAATTACCTTGGATTTTCTGAGTATAATCGTGGAATTTTTATAGCCATGAAAAGTCACCTTAGGTTATTTAATACTGCTTTAAACAATAAACAACCTTCACTATAACCATGAACCATAAAAAAACGTCTTAATGTACACTCTTTTGGCCCACTTACATTTCTTCCTTCCTTCCTTCCTTCCATTTGCATCTTGAAACTTGAAGAAACATTAATGATAGACAAACAACCACCCACCCCATTATTCTCACACATTATTATAGATAGAACAAATATACTTAATAAACCATGAACTCTTCTCACATGGTCTCTTACCTATGCATCAACCCAATGGTGCTTGAATTCCATGGATAAATTTCATATAAAACTAATCGTAGCCCTTCCCACATGACACATGCAACAATCGTAACTAACACATCAACATGCAACAATTGTAACTAGCACATCAACATGCAACAACTATCACTTCATTCTAATGCACAAATTCTTACAACCTTCATAAAATCTAAGAAAATCTTACAAAATCTAAAAGAATGTAAGCGAACCTAAAGGTATCTCATAAAATTTAAGAGAATCTAAGTCAATCTATGGGAATATACATAATATCTTGGAGAACCTAAGGGAATTCGGGGAAGCCTTTATGGAATCTTGATAAGTCTCATAAAATCACATAGAATCTTGGAGAATCTAGAGGCTTCTTGGGATAATTTTGGAAATATAGCTGTAATTCTACCCTATATGTCCAACCGCATCCTACTCCAACAACACCTCAAACACCTAAGCGTAACTTAGTAATGCAAATGCTAACCATCACCTTCACAAAATGTGAATATTTTAAAATAGCAATTTCGATTCAAACACTCTATTGTCTATAACTACAACTTAAGCCACTTCACTCTCCGGCCATGGATGGCAACCCTCCGTGCGCAGCACCTTGTTTATGTTATTTTATGTTACATCGGATATTAAGGATGCACAGAAATCAGTTTTTTTTTAAAAGGCCAAAGTTTTTTGTGGAAAGGCCGAAGTTTATTGTAAAAAGGCCGAAGTTTTCTGTATAAGATCTTCTGTGAACATGCTTTACTGTTAATATGACACTATAATACAGTTTCTTTGATGGTAATATGACCGAATATGACATGTTGTACTGTTAATATGACAAGGTAATATGAAATGGCCAGTTCACGGTTTTATCCGAAATACAAGGTTTATGTAACATTGAAAATTTTCTCGGTTTTATCCGAAATACAAGGTTTAGGTAACACCGAAAACTCGTTAACAGACCATTTCAAAAGAATTTCAAACAAACCATTTGGAAGATAAAACCAATTTCACAAACCATTTCAAAAGCACTTCAAACAATTCATTGCAAACTAAACTACACGCAAAACTAAACCATTGCAAAACAAAAGCAATGCAAACTAAAGCATTGAATAAACTATCGAATAAACTAGACTGTGCAAACTAAACCATTGCTAACTAAACCATTGCAAACTAAACCATTGCTAACTAAACCACAGGCAAACTAAACCTTTGCAAACTAAACCATTCCACGTTTAGGCTAAAGAAACCTAAGCAAAACAATTGAACCTCTTAAACGGTAGATCAAGATAGATCAAGGTCATGTTAGAAATCAAGCCTTGTGTGTCAACGTGTACCATTAATGTAGCAGAATGCTTCATTAGTTTTTTGGAAGAAGGAAACTAGTAATTTGGCGGTTTGAAAAAGATGTGAAAAGTTTCATGTTTTGCAGAATGTTCATTTCGCAATCCATTTCCAAAAACTCCATAGACATGTGTATCCCAAAGAACCCAAAGAACATGAAGGCTTATACACAACTTATCAAAGAACTCCCTCAAGGCATGTATTTTATTAATTCAACACAAGAGCCAAGACTTGGTCACTTATCTTGTGTGAGAAAATACAGCAACAGTTACAATGATACAATTTCACTAAACAAAACCATATTGATGTCAACGATATCTGTATTTCTTGAGAGTATCAATTGCTTTCTTCAAACCTTATCCGAAAGTTAGTTAATGGATTGGCTTGAAGATACACTTCCACATTCTCGACTTCTAACAAGAGTTCCACCATGGTCTTAGATGTTGAATAGGAAGTCACCATCTCTTCTGGATGGTTGATAAGTATTAGGGCATACCATTGTATGTGGACTGTTCTTAAAACCACGGTACGCCATATCATCGACTAGCAATGTATTTTTGTCCATCCAACCTCCCTTTATTTCAGAATAAACTTTGCTCAACTCCTTCAACAAGACAGGTTTCCTTTCAACTTTGAATGTCGTATTTGTGCACTTAGTCAAGACCATGTAAACCGTAATTTTTCTCGAACGACTCTTTCAAACATTTGATTCAGAATAAGATTAGTTGCAGTCTTTGCTCAATGTTGTCCAAATGGCAATCTTGAAGTGCTCCATGCACCACTCTAGAAGCTCCTTGGCTGGGGGCTAATACGCCTATCTTTGTGTGATGCTTAAGTTTCGCACCATCCATGACACAACTTGGCAATGGCTCAGATTTTCAAATAGCTTCATCAACACTCCATCTAGCTCAAAAATCAAAAAGCTTTTTATGCGACTTTATCTTTTTGGTACATGGGGACTTGGAAGGACTACTAAAAACTTCATCAAGTTTACTTTTCCTCATTGCAAACAATTAAAGCCCTTTTATTTCCGGGAAGAAAATGCTTTCAAATAAACAAACATAATCACTTCATACAAAAAAATAAAGAATTACGGTGAAACAGATTCTTCGACAGATCGATGAGATGTCTCTTTGTTTGTCTTCACAATTGGACTACATGATGAAATTGGAAGACTTCGGATGGGTTTCAATGGCCTTATTATCCCTCTGCTACACCATCAAACTTTGATTGAGACAAAGTAGCCTTCCCATTGTCAAAAGCTGATTGCCCACATTAGGTTTCTTTCCAAAAGGTGATGAAGCGGTGTCACTCATATCTTTCCCATCTTGCGGTCTCTTTAACCCTACAAGCATTACAAAAATTGATAATATGTAATAACAAATATTTTCCCTCTCAAGTAGAAAAGCATGTATTACGGGCGAAATCATCGCCGCCTTTGGCTCATTCTCTTCATGAAAAATTAATTCTTTGTTGTTACCTTCAACTTCTGATGAGTACCTATCTTTGATGAGTGGCCTTGAATAGCTAGATCATACATAAAAAAAAAAAACATTGTCATGAGTGGCCTTGAATATCTAGATCATACATAAATTAAAAACTAGCAATCAAAAGACATGAATCTTGGAATCTAGGAACCAACAATCATTACTAGCAATCTAGGAATGACTTCACTTACCATCATTGTTGTCAATTTGTTCGTCTTCTAAAACATCATTGATCACATGCACATCCTCTATTAGTTGTTAAAGCTCGCTCAAACGTCTAGGCACAAGCTTATGCTCTTTGATAAATGATAAGGATCGGAGTGGAGCCAATGCCTTTTGAAGGCAAATTTTTGTTCCAATATCAAACCAAAGAATCATTAAAAAACATACTATGAAGATGAAAAAAAATATGCATATAGACCAACCATTCGAATATGCTATCATATTAATCTTGGTCCCATGATGCTTCTTTAAACCAAGAAAAACAACCAATTGTCCGACATGCTATGTCCACAACCGCTATCGCAGAACACATCGTAGTGCCACTACACAAGAAAAACTATGTTAGATAATCCTCTGATTTAAAAAATTATAGATGGGAAGATGCTACGAAATGCGCTTAGACAAAGATGTGACATGATATGCATGCTTGCACTCAACAATTATGATAGTAGAAGCATCTCACTAGTGTTGAGTGATCTTTCACAAAATGGGCATGTTTCCTTCAAATTGATGCTTGAATATTCATTTACGCTAGCACCAAGAACAAGCGTTTGTGGCAAAGAGGGACTTAACGAAATGGTTCGGCACATAATTTGGCTTAGCTGCCAAAAGCCTCGTAAAAGGCGGGGCCTCAAGTTGTTCAAGCTGCCCAGCTCGCATCTCTACAAATTTGGGAGATTGACAAGTCTTTTGATGCTTGACTCAAAGCTAATCGCACCTCTTCAAGTTCCCGATTTGAAGGTCAATGATTGCCTCAACACCTTCCTTTGCCGTGACTTGATAGCCGTGTTATCAAATCATTTATACTTTTTTATTTCAAAGTGGTCAAACGAACCTGTTTAACTTCTAAATCTTTCATATTTTCTCTTATGTCAAAGCACTTATCATCATGCGATTCTGCAGTTCAAAGTGTCGCTTTTGTGACATCATGTTACGCATTTGCAATCCATTCCTTCAAGATCCTTGACATTTCTATAATGCAAGAAGATAATTAGATTGAAAATATAACTAATTTAATGAAACTCAGATTGAATTAGATAACAAACATAACTTCAAGACAGACTTAGACAGACTTAGACTTAGAATTAGACTTACACATAGACGTAATGGACCGGACTTAGACCGACTTAGACTTAAATGCACTTAGATAGGCTGACTTTAGATCCGATTTAGACCTGACTTAGACTTACACTAACTTAGACTAAGACATACTTAGACGGACTTACACACTTAGACTTAGATAGTGACTTAGACTTAGAGCAGTAATTAGACTAGACCTGACTTAGACTTGGGCGGACTTAGACGTAATTAGACTCCATGGACCGGTAATTGCATTTAGACAGAGTTAGACTGACTTAGACTTACACAGACTTAGACAGAATTAGACTAATTTAGACTTAGACAGACTTAGAGTTAGACAGACTTAGACTTAGATTAAGACTTAATTAGACTTACACTTAAAATCAGACTAAGAATTACCATGACAATGGAGCTAAGAGAATAAACGTAATATAAAAACTAGAGTTGAATAATACCGGATTTTACATTTGCATAATTGGCATCATTCAGTCACGTTGGAGCTACCAAGGTTTTGTGAAGTTAACTTATGAGGAACCCGGTGCGTCCGGAGACAAACCCAATCGGAGGAGTAACGTTCACGTGCCACTTTCTAGCTCATCATCCACATTGTTTGCAAGTGCTCTACTTTTTGAAGCTGATTTTGCATGCTCATAGAAGCTCATCGGTCTATTTCACGCCCATTACAATGTAAATGTAAATGCCATTGCCGGTCTCTGAGTACCGCCCTCCTAAAACCTTGGTTCGATCATGTATTTTTTGTATAATGACAAGAATTCTTCCTTCTTATTTTTCTTTAATAATTTGAACCAGAATAAGCCTTTCCATTTACCTTCGGACCCCACATCTTCCGTGATCTCATTATCATCAACATGTCTTTCCGATCTATACAACTCTTTATAGGTAAAGCCTTTGTCACTCAAATCGGGGAATCGCATGATTTGGAACCGCTTCCATGAGATCACAAGCCGATGACCTCGTTAATGCAACTTTACATTAGATTTCGACATCATAAAAATACAATTGCAATATAAGGACAAAAGAAATACTATGGTCTAAGAGGTGCATCTATTGCCTATCTATAAAAGACTCCATCTATTGCCTATCACAACAAATTATCAAAACCGACTTGTCTCCACTTTCGAGAAATCAAGATCACAACCTTAAGGGTTCAAAGCTTACCATGATTAAAGCCGCACATCTATCACATAAAATCTAAAGGAAGAAAAAAAATGTAGGAAGTTTTATACGATGCCATTTTGTCGACATTTAGTATTGCATCTTCCACAAAGAATGAAATTACGTAACATACATGATGGCAAAACATAAAATTGAGATGAGTACATACTTTTCTTCAAGTATTTGATTCGGTGGAGAGCTAGAGAGGCCGAAATGTTCAATATATAACATAACATTATAACATGAAATACAATGGCAATATAAGAAGGACAAATAACAAGAAATATTAATTGGTCTAAAGGTTCTGTTGAGAAGCATGGAGATGTATGCAAACGTTGCAAAAAGCAAGAAATCAAAATGGTAGAGTAGAGCTAACAAAAGGTCATATAAGTTCGTGAGCAAATATACCTCGCAAATAAAGAAATTAATTCAGAGCTTTTATACGATGCCATTTTGTCATGGCTTAAAGAGAAACCGAGAAGCATGCATACCTTGCAACAAAGTACGGTTATGAAGAGAGCTAGAAAGACCTAAAATGAGGTAAAAACTCAAGTGGAGGAGAGAGCTAGAGAGTCCGCAACGATTCCCTCCCATTCTCGTTTCTTGCTATTTCCTCCCGAACCGAATCCCTCCTTTTCCCCTTAATTTTCGCAAAATTCAAAATACAACCTAACAAACCCACTACATTTTTAACTATATTTGTAGTTAGAAATTCGAATTTTTGAGACACTATATTGTGCTTTGACCCGGATGAAATGAGAAAGATAGAAAAACAAAGAACCGAGCTCCTACAAATGAGAAATTATGAAAATCCCCGTGAGATTTTTATGAATATCTGCTAGTATTGCCATGAATTATCATGCCTGAGACGCTTTTAAATTGGCCGCCTCAGGAGCCATGCAATAAAGGAAAATGGGAAAAAATGGCTCCTCTGCTTTTCTATATTGACTAGAAAAGTGCTCAGCCGTTCTTCGGGCTTTTCTTCGAGCATAACTCAAAACATAATATAAATGGAAAATAGTATTTGTAAACCTTTAGTCTACCCCAACATCAAAGATAACATTGGTTGTTCAAAGCATCAAAACTGTGTATGTTTGTACTAATTCGAAGACGTATTATTGTGACAACTGGAGCTTCATCAAGCATTTCAAATAATTGTGCTCCCTCTTTTGAAGCGAGCTCATTCCAGAGACAGATGTTGACATTTCTTTTGCGGCAAATTTAAGTTTAGTTGATGTGTTCATTACATCTGTTTACTTTATGCTATAATTATTATCTTGGATAATTATTATCTATATCTATCTATCTATCTTGGATCAACAACTGCGATCCTTCAGGAATGAGCACGTTGTAGATATATTTGCATCATCCCATTTTGATGGAGACATGCGATCATGGTACTTGTGTCTGGGACATGGCAAAAGGGGCATTACATCTTGGTTGTCGTTTTCATTTTATATAGCCTTCAAATTGTGGGCTTGGCTTTATTTTTTGCACCTAAATCAAAGTTTGTTTTAGGTAGAATGTGAATTACCGGTAAACATATTTCCCACAAACCCTAGCAAATACGTAAAAGAGGCCCTTTTTTCATGCAATATATTAAGAACATTAGCATGCCAAATTAACTCGATAATGTGATTTTCTTAACAAGCGAAAAACCATACCCCATTAGGCATCCATGCATGTAGCTAGCGTATGAAGAATGTGAAACCCAGTCACAAGTTTTTTAATTACATCTATTGCCATGGAATACTAAACATATCATAGCAACATATGAATATTTGGAGAATGCAAGGCATTTAAACTAATCGCAGATTAGACAAGCACACTTGCGATTTATAAAAAAGTTCTTATATGATTGGACATCTCATGCAGGATATTTCAACGTGACTGGACTCTTAAGTCATGCATCCACGTTTTTGTATGACTGGACATCTCATGCATGATATTTCAACATGACTGAACTCTTAAGTCATGCATCCACATTTCTTCATTTCTAATGATTCCCATCTTATATTGTACATCCCAAACACAAGCAATTAAGTCAAAGAAATGAATATACAAAGACCCATATGCTAGAATTTATGTAGTCACCACAATAGGTGCATTCTATGCTATGTGCAGATCAATTCACATTGTAAGCCATGACTTTTCTTTTGCTTCTTCATACATTTCTAGACGGAGAACAAAATTACCATTTAATGATTTGAGATTATAGTATATTATGTCCCTTTTCTGCTTATGGACCTCCTTACCCTCATCTAGGTCTGCAAGGCTTGTGCAAGCATTGAAAACGCTAAGAAACGTCAACATGTTTGGCATTATGCAACCTTTGCATAGTCTTATAAAGTTGGACGGCTTGCTTAAAATTTCAATCATATCCAGCAAGCATTGAATTCCATGAACTACATCTTTCACAGGCATGTATTCAAACACCATGCATGCACCCTCTATGCACCCGCAACTGGAGTACATATTAATGATTGTATCTCCAACGTAAACATTGCCATAATCAGCCTTTATGATCTGAGCATGGACCAACTTCCCATGCTATAAATTTGCTATGCTTCTGCAGACACCAAACATGGTTGTGAATGTGAACGCATATGGTTTTATTCCTTCCTGACACAATATGATTAACATGATTAACAGAGAAATCATGCTCTGCCACTATCTGTTAAAAACATTACGTGAATCTCCTTCTTTGATTCATTGCTCGCTCCGAGTGGCATAGCCCTGCATCCAAAAGGGCTTACATAGGCAATTGAAAAAGAAAAGCTTTGAAAGCAATAGTTGAAGGCAATGGTTGCCATTACGTGCCAAAAGAGCCAACAAGGACTGATATAGCAAGCTGCTTCAGATGATTCCAAAAGTGCCACAGCTCTGCAAATGTGCTAATGTGCAATGGCATCTTTTCATGCTTTGAGTCTGCCTCTGGCATGACAGAAAGAAAATGTTTGGGGTCCTCCATATCCTTGTTCAGATCTGCCTTTGCCCTGCGTCTTTCGTACTCGAATACCCCAAAATACCCAATAGAGAAATGATTATAAGCATAAATGCTGCAAGATCCCTGATCTCCAGATTGTTTCAGTCTATCTGGATGTTGGACTATGATCACCACCATTAGATATGCAACAAAGACCAAAGAAATGGCAAGGAAAACATACAAAATCTTGGTCTCATTTTCTTTCTTATCTTCTTATGGTATCCTCCTGAGTACAAACATGAATGCAAGACAAACAACACAAGGCAGCTAGCTGATCTGATAGCAGAATAAATGCAGCTGGTTGATCTCCATTCCTGAGCACCTTTCAATGACTTCAAGAGCACCTTTTATATGCCCACAGTTTATGTACATGTTAAGAATCATAGTCTTGATTAAAGAAATAGAGTGAAATCCAGTTGCCATTAAACAGGCATGAACCTACTTGCTCTTCTTTAGTTCTGCAATGGGAGCATGCTTTGAGGATGTGACGAAGGGTAATTTCTTCAACCTTTATGTCCTTGTTTCATTTCCTGGAAAATAATGATCCCTTCCTTGGCATATCCATTGATAATATAACCTCTAGCCACCAGTGGGTGTAGGGAGCAAATCAAATACTTTTGTGGCATAACTTAGACTACTACACGTGACATACATGTAAAGAATTGTGTTCCCAAGGGACCTAGATTTTAGCACTTACTTGCTCTTGCCAACAACATAGAAATGATGAGACTGCAGTTTGATGGGATCACATTTTAAGCCATGACTTTGCATTTGCTTCTCCATATATTCCTAGACAGAGAACAAAATGACCATTTGATGATTTGAGATTATAATATGTTATGTCATGTGGAAGCATCTGCAATCCAAAAGAGCATTTGTAAATACCAAGCTACAATCAAAGTCCAAGAACACAACCCAAATAATATTACAGAAAAGAATGCAATAGAGCATACGAGCCAAGGCCAACCATATCTACAAATCATTTGCATCAAGATTTGCTAAACATAAAGTCTCCTGCATTATTTGTTTTCAGGGATCATTTGAAAAGATAAAAGGAATATGTGATCCTCAAAGTATTCCAGTAAATTATATGGAAACTGCACGTCTTCATGCACTTCAAGGGTGCTATGTTTTGGGTCTTGTTTACAAGTAGTGCCTCCACATATCTTATAGATTGACACGTCTGTTTGACTGGGTTTATCTAAATCTTCAGAAGCACGAAAGCAGAAGAAAGCGCCGCATATCTAACAAGAGACCAAATGGAAACAAATTTACAATTTGTCTCATTAATTCTATTCCCGAATGAACTTAAACTTGACATACATGCAGCCATTGAAGACTTGAAAACTGGATATTGCAGCCTCCAACTCTGTATATAGTCAGGGGCAGAAGGAGATTCAGGCTGCCAGATTTAATAGTCTGCATTTTCTCTGATGTTTTCCAAAAACCTAAATCTTCACCCCTTCCTGTTGGGCATGATTAAATGCATAGATTAATCATATGTGGAAGGAAGAGAGGGATAACCTCATTGTAAACAGAGGCAAGCTATTGTTGGCTTGTAGAAAAGAGCAATACCAAAACTAAAGGAAAGTAACTATTTATTTACAGCAGGGGCCAGAATGGAAGCAATGTTGAAGCTATTTTCAGTAGAATTTCCAGCTTAAATCGAAAGGTATCATACCTCCTTTTTGCATGCACGACCAGCCAAAAAGTGGCAAGTTATTTCAAGTAGGCTCGTATGAAGATCTTCACCATAGAAATAAGAGCATGTATAAAGCTGGAGTTCATCATAAGCGAAATTAGAACAACTTGAGGTTATATCACATGAAGATGGCATGAAAAGGCAAAACCATAGGCTCTAAAACATACATTGAAATAACCATTATAAACAATGTTCAAAAGCGCACTAAATGGCCTACTTTGAATGCTCAAATTTGAAGTTGCGGTTATCCATACGCTGAAAATATAATCACGTAGCACAAACATAAGAATAATTTTAAAAGACTTTAATATTCAAATCTAAAATGACGCGTGCTAGGATAGTCTATATATCTGTTAATAAAATGGCAAGAAAAGTGACCTGGAAGTTGAGATCAATTAGTTCTACAATGAGCTTTGGCCAATTCATTGTAAATTTATCCTCGGCAAGATCATCTCATACGTGTGCTGAGTGCTAGAAAAGGACTTCAATGAAGCTTCCTAGATGCTGCAAAAAACTCGGCAGAGCCTGAATCTGGATCATAAGAATAATTATGTCCATTGCACATTGTGCCATGAAATAGCATCAGAAGAACCTACACCTCAAGCCAGTGCTAAAATGCAAGCTTTACGTCTTCATCCTTTGATGGGCCACGACCAACCTACAATAAATTTAAAGATTCATCATAATGCAATAATAAGGCAATAATTTTTACTGGAATTTTAAATCAGAGGCTTCATCGGGCATAAAAATTACCTGTCTAGAAGAACGTGACCAACTACCGGAAAAGATCCGAAGTTTTGTGCCATCTTTAAAAAAGTCGATCTCTGGAGCTCAAATCCGTTGAAGAGAGTTGCCAAGGAAAATGCTTTTTGCATGTTTCAGGCATCGAATTATCTTCCGAATCTTTGGGTTTTTGTTTCTATCAAGCATGTATACAAGCCTTGTATCACTTTCTAAAATCTCGCCAATCCGAAAGAGAAGGAACTACTCTGTTAAAGGAAGCAGCCTGAAACTACTAAATATAATAGTGGAAGAAAACCCATAACAAAGCGAAATGATTTTGGCACACTATAGATAGGCGATCCAGCAAAGAAGGGGCATTCATCTAATCGTTTATTCCGCCAAAAAAGCCTCCTAATAATAAGATCAATAGAATAGAGTACATTAAGAAACCAGATCAACCGGGTCGTCGAAGGAGGAAGGGATTCTGTGATGCAATGCTACACAGTGGGCGTGCCAATATTCCCATCCAGCATCTATGTGAAAGCCATTTCAGTTTTCATGCCACATGTTATGCCATCATAGTTAAATCGCTACTTTAGAATCAGTAAAACAGGTTGAGTTCCATTAAGACAATACTAAAACTTTCAGAATAATATGCTGGCCTTCAGTTTTCATTCCATACTTGGGCATAGCATATTAGATCGGACTAACACTTCTAGAGATATCAGGCCACACAAGCAATATCTTAGAATCCATCTTCCCAAAATGCCCGTAGGGAAGATTAACTTACCAGCTTGTTGTGCCCGGGTTTTCCTTCCTGGATGCCTCTCATAAAACTCCCTTCGGCATCTTTTCATTGTCATGCCCATCTGATGCTAGCAAACCTGAAACATAAGTGCCAAATCCGGCAATATGTGTGAAAGAAGAAACTTACCTCATATTTGCTTGTTAATTTGCCGAAAGAGATCCCTTGCAACTGGTAAAGCCTAGCCAGGCCAAATTAGATAGGCCATTGCTCTTTGTACTCAAAGTGAAAATCCGACTATAAGAAATGAATCGTGCATTAACCGCATCTTGAATGCTTCAAAAGGCACATTCGGCTCAGTGAGAGAAAGAAAGAATGGCATCCTTTCACACCGTTTTGGAGGCATCGCATCTGAAACCGAAAATCCAATGATTAAAAATAAAGTAACAAAATCAATCTGACTACAAGAACATACAATCCGAAAGAAAAAAACAGAGCGATGGCCAGGCAGCTACTACAGAACAGCCTTGCTTTTGTAGACTGCTTCCTAAATGATGAAATCAAGTCTCAGCGATGTCTCTAATAGAGTTATCATAGCATAACAATAAGAAACTGGAGATCACATACCAAGGTAAATCATAGCATAACAATAAGAAACTGGAGATCACAAGAGTTATCATAGCATAACAATAAGAAACTGGAGATCACATACCAAGGTCTTGAATTTCGAAATCCCGGATAGACCTGGTGATCAATCGCTTATGTTCATAGAACATCGGATCTCTGTGAAAACAGAGATACACTAATGCAAAGCGGATTAGCGGTGACTCTGCACCATCATTTTTTACCCTTGTCCTTTCGGCCTGGCTGGTTTTCATTTTGTTGATTATTGTTTCCATTTTCCATTTCGCAGTGATGGTGCGCTACAAGAAGAAGAAAAGAAATGTCGGAATCGCCCACTTGGGCATGCAAACGGCTCTTTTGGGTGGTGAGGATTCGCCAGAACGGCTCCGGTTAGAACCTTCCGCCATGTTCTTCTTCAATACGAATACAAAGACTAAATGAAATCTAAGCCTGAATGATCAGATTTAGGGCTGCATGAAAGACCCAAGAACCCCATTCCGGCATTCAAAGAAGGAACCGGAAAGGGAAGACGCCTTTGATTTGTGGGAAGAAGAGAGCCAGAGTCGTCGTATCAAACAAAACCGCCAAAAGCCAAAATCAAGGGATGAAAATAAGTTGAGAAAATTCAACGCGCAAGATTGCGCACAGACCATCACAAAACTCCTTTATTATTATATATAGATAGATGAGGAAAGAAAAATGGTCCCCTTTTCCGGTGTGGGCGGTGACCCACTCCCGGCTATCGCCGGTCGTGGGACCCCACCGTCCACACCCAAAAAGGATCCCATTTTCCTTTCCCCATACAAAATTGCTTCAAAGACTTGGGGCAGTTGAATAATCCGCCCCTCATCTTGTAGTATCCGCCCGAAAGCGATTATCAGATTATCGCCCCCTCCATTGAACTAATCCGCCCTCCTTGAACCTATCCCCTACATGACGCCCGGATAAGACAAATCTAAACTAAATTTAAGCGTACTAAATCGTCGCCAGAGATCGCCTGGATAGGTTCAAAGGGGGCGGATTAGTTCAATGGGGGCCATCCGCTTCAATTGTTGAACAGTAGGATACTACAAAAGAGAGGGGGCATTATTATTCAAACTAGCCCAGCACATTTGAAGGTGTTCAATAAGAAACTGAATTAACCAAACTTGAACATTTACAATATCCTTAACTTAGAACAAGTTTCCCATCGATGTCTTAAACTGGACGTCACGGTAAGCTTCAATGGATTCTGCAAGTTTTGTTGTCGCAATTTGTCACCACGGAGACACACAACTGCAATAACTCAAAAGGACACTTACCAAGCATAATTTAATGCACTTGTCTGTCTCTTACTCTTTTAGCAAAAAAAATCTCTTCATCCGTAACGTGTTAAAATTTGACGGTTTTCTAATGACAGGCAAAATAATTTTACGCCTTTCGCATGACAGAAAGTTCTCAAATTCCAACCTTTCAAATGCCGGACAAAAAGTTAAAAGGACAGAATCCAAGTTTTTAGTCAAAAACATATAGAAAAAATACCCATTTGTATTACTTGCATTATAACTCAGAAAAGAGTACATAAATGGATCAACTAACGAGTGGCATTGCTCTCCTGTCATTTGTTGTATACCAATCCTTAAAACACACTTGCCAATCCATAGATTCAAATGGTGAGATCAACATTGTTGCGTCAAGTGTCTCTAGATTCATACGAGTTGTTATAGCACTCGTGATAGCATTTTGGTGAGAAAAACCTCGCTCACAACTTGCTGTGCTTTCAAGAATGACCATGCAACATTGCCATAAATTCAGTAGGGCCGAAAAATTGTTCCACCAGTAATCACAAGTTCCATTTTCATCTCTACAAATAGACTAAGCCACCATCATACATTTATTCTTCACAACCCTATAAATTGTCCCAACAAAGTATTCTCTCTCACTTAAACATCGTAGCTGATCAACCTTTGAAGAAAACTTCAAAAGTAAAGTTTCCAGCCACTCTGTAGTTTGTTTATCTCTATCCACATCATTCGAAGGATATGCAATACAAATTGATTCAGCGGCACAGTAGCTCGGCTATTTCCCAATTTCCCAAATTCCCAATTTTCCCCGCCAAAACAACCGTGTATACATTTTGTTGGATATACTCAATGGTTGGCAAATTGCATTAGCGACGAGTTAAATTTGACGACGCGTATTAATTATTATAGTAACCATTACCGAAACCATTGGCATTCCTAACTAAGTATTTTTATATATAGTGATATATGTAGAAAATACAGGCAAAAACCATATTACATTAAATATGTTATATGGATGATCTATAAGAAAAAATGACAGGCAAATCTACATTTTTAGCCTTTCAAATGACGTGTAAATATTTGTCTTGTCTTTCCGATGACGGGCATTTAGCTATTTAATGCCCGTCATATGCAGGGCAAAAAAATTTTCTGCCCATTTTGACGGGCAAAATAGCCAAAAACGGGCATGAAAGCCGTCAAATTTTAACACTTATATGCAGCTACACGGAATGCTCTTGATTGAGACCAGGGTTTCCCTTGTGAATATTCTAAAAAAAAATGCTATTTTTTAAGATGTAGGAATTTTTTGGGAAAATTACAAAATACCTTTATGTTTTGACGAATTTCACGACATACCCTGAGTTTTCATAAGTTTTTATAATGCCCTTGGTCAACTTTGTATATCATTAAATGCCCTTGTATTTTATATATTTCATACAAAGCCATTCTGAATGGATGTGCTTTTTCGAATAACAGCAGCAACAATTAGTTTTTGTCACCGATTCTGCCATCAACGAAGTTCTACCACAACAATTCTCCCATCAGCTATTTGCAAAGATACTTTCAATGATTCCATCAACAATTTTCACAAAGATTTGCTAACAGCGATTCTGCAAGGGATTTTTGGCGCAAGGTTTTGACATTGGCGGTTTTCGTTTAAGGGCATTTGAGTAATTAAGGTACATCTTAAGGGCATTTGAACAATTTTCAATAATACGCAATCCACACTTGCCCTTGATTACTGTCAAATTTGCTTAAAATTATAATGTGTAATCCTTCCTCTACCATGCAGAATTCTTTCTCCACCATAAATTTTGCATTAACAATTCCATTATACAATTTCACACAGTTTCACAGTTTCACAATTTCACACAGTTTCCATTACAAGAATTTCAGTATAGTTCACAATTTTACAATTTCACACAGTTTCCATTACAAGAGTTTCCATTACAGTTTCATTACATAATTCCATTACAACAGTTTCATTACACAAAAACTTGGTTGTCCCCAAAAAACTTGATCTTTAAGACCATTATCATCAAACTTCACAGATAAAACTTGGTCTTTAAGACCATTATGACCGAAAGTTCAATCTAGAAAACCAGAAAGTTGGTTGCAGATAAACCAAAAAACCAGAAAACTTGGTCGCAGATAAAACCAGAAAGTTTAAACAGAAAAAACCTCATACCAATGCAGTTCATGAAGAACTAGAACCTCGCCCGTCGGAGACTATCACACTAAACAATGCTGCACCATCGACACCAAAATTGAATGTGCAATTACTGAAAGAACCCTGATTGCTGATTGTTGGTGCCATATACTTTCCAATTGCTCTAGCACTATCTGGATAGGTTTTACTCAACTCAGAATAGAAGTCATCATCATACATTAGAGTTTTTTTGGATCACTTATTGTCCCAACCTCGATGCCAACATAAATCGCTGACCAATGAGAATGCGAAAGGCCAGATAGCCTTTTTCTTCATCCCATGCCTTCCCATGCGGTGTCGTCAAGGTACGTGTTAAGATTATCCTTACCTACCGCCACGGAGGTTCTGGGAGGAAGCAATAATTACAAATTATTTCCGCCCTGAATTACTGCCCAAATGTTGGGGTGTCTATAAGTACCCCCTCCCCCTTTCTCAACAGCCCGTCTTTTCGCGTCTCTCCATCCAGATTTGCTAATGCTTTCAATCCTTCTAGTTCTGTGAGCTCATCTGATTTAGACTATTTGATCTAATTATTTTGCCGGTTCATTTCAGATGGCGATTACCTCTGTCACAGCTGAGAACGATTTCGGCTGCTTCAATATATTTCTTGGAAGCTTCATTACAATCCGACCGCCACTCAGAGGTCCTCACCGGGTGATCAAAGGCAGGAGAAATGTTATTTCATGCCATTGGAAGGCTATTGTTGTTGGGTTCGAGGTGAGAGGGGAAGTATATATCAAGGTCAGACACCTATACGCACCGACAGACATGGGAAAAGAAAAGATAAGATCTCGACATAATTTCCACGAAGCTTGCTAATTGTGAGTTTCATTATATCCGTGCTAATTGGTCATTCATTATATTTTGAAGAAATCAACTAATTGGGTTTACGGTATCTCGAAGGCTCACATTTTCGATGTCTTTGGAACCATCGAAGTTCTATCACAAGCATCTTTTCGGCTTTCTGTTATGATATTGGATCCTTGCTTTTTGAAGGTCAAAGCAAGTGCAGCCAGGGAAAGGGGATTTGGTTCTTAAGATATGAGTATTATCCTCGAAAAGGCAAAATTGTGGACTTACCATTGCCCCATTATCACAAATTTTAGTTCTGCCCAATGGATTCCGATTCGTGTTTCTTGCCAAAGCTGAAATTGTCACAGAAATTTTCGGTGCTTTGAAGAAGAAAGGTGGAGTCCGTGGACACGTGAAAGTAAATGTAGCCATCGATATGTTTATTGCGTTGTTTAAAAATGTCGAGAATGTCAAGAAGACATCAAAAATGTTTACTGTAAATGATTGTCAGTTGTTTCTGGATGACATTTTATGTGATGAATGGTCATCCCGTCTGCATGAAGGAGTTGAGAAGGTAGATTGCAGGATAAAGAAAGAAAGCATTCAAATCAGGTATTGTATTCGAAAGCAAACAGTTTACATTACCTTCAAATACAGAAGATGGAGGGAAGTAAAAGAAGGGAGCAGATGGACGTGGGTTCCGGTGGAACAAGACGATGCTGATGGTACCCATTCTGCGGTCATTGACATTTCTATCTTTAAAAGTGGTCAATTGTTTAAAACCTTAAAAGTCGAAGAAGCATGGTCTTTATTTGATGTAAGATTTATTTTGGAATCAAAATGTGACTTAAACGTCTTCCATTTTTTGGTGGATGGTGTCAAGGTAGGAAAACGTAGGGAAGAGTTGTATACAACAAAGCTCTGTATGCCTCCTGTTGTACTTTCCTTAAGTGAAAACAGTTAAACAAATAAATAACAATGGTGTTACTGGGTTCAAATCCCAATGTTGTTTGCCAATAACTTATATCCTTTTGCAAAGTCAGCACCGTGGCCACCGTGCGAAACATGTGGAGTTTGTGTAGTCGTGTTGTGTAGTTTCGCACCGTGGCCACGGTGTGACTACCATATGTAGAAAGAAGAAGGGTAGGTCATAACTACAATGGTAGCCTTGTATTTTGTTAACAATGGTAGCCTTGTAATATGTTTTTTAGTTAACTTAGTTTTGGCCCTTTTTTTTGGCAAAATATCGCACCGTGGCCACGGCGCGAAGAACGTATTGTTGCCTTTGGCGTTTATGTTTGTTTCGCGACTTGTGGCCACGGTGAGATATATTCCTCATCGGGACACTTATGTGACGCCCCTACTGTGATACGGTGCACTCACCGTATACAACCGTGAGTTCATCCCCCATACCAGCTCAGGTGCCAATACAGGGCCCTCCACATGACACCGCAACCGTAACGGGTTCCAAAGGGGAAGAGTGGAAGGGTCATTGCACCCGATCTCCCTCGGGGCCTACCTAGGCAAGGAAGCGTAAACATACATGTCGTCCAGAACACATACATCAACATCATATGACCATCGCTGGCGATGGTCCTCCACATATCCGCGAGATAGGCGAAGATCAAGACATCACATAGGAATCCTACCCAAGGCTGGAATAATGGGGATGGACCTGAAACAAGCTTGGGTCTCGAGTTCATTGCGCATCGAATTCATGGCAATGGATTTGGCGGGCATAAGAACATGGCCTAGGGTTGTCCACTCCATCCGCCCCTCCCCCATTGCACACTTTGCGAGTAGGCTGAAAAGTGTTGGGACCTCGATCGAGCCCGCTCCGGATGCATAGCCGAGGGGCTATATCCCTGGGTTACATCTCCCGGCCCGATGGGGCAGGTAGGGATCTCTCCCCTCCAGATCTACAATGTTGACTCAAGGTGACTAGAGGGCCACCGCCTCAGATTCGACTTGAACTCAATGGAAGGTCATATTCACCACCTCACGAGTAATGAGCCCATGCCTTGCCCACACGCAGGTGGCAAGCCATTAGACCTAGTCACAAAGGGACCCTGGCCGGTACTAACACACCATAGGGTCGCTCAAGAGTCGAACATGAACCTCCTTATAAGCCCGGTCTGCCCCTTCACCCACAACCTGTGTGTGGCTCTTGTGCACTGTGCCGCATCTACGGTGTGCTAGAGAGGCTACTCTAGGAGCATCAACTACAAAGCTTTTTAGGTCTCTACCCCTTCCCAATACAAGGAGTTCACGGAGATACATCATCCATATACATTCTGAAGAACTAAAGAACAAGATCTAATCTATATCATAGAGTTAGGTTCTTTAGTTAGAATCTGCTATCTAGAGTTCTAGAGGGCTGCTATGGGCAATCTAATAGGCTAAACCTACCGATTCAATGCCTAAAATAGGGTTTAGACTATCTAATTGGCCAAATACCGATCCTTGAGGGGCTCCTCGACTGAGCTCGACCATCCTGGCTGAAACGCCGAATCTAGAGAAACTAAGGTTGCAATTCTCCCAAATGAAGAGATGCGGTTTTGGCCGCTGAGGGCCAAAAGCAGGGTTCCAAGCCCTAAAATCGAAAATTAGGTTAGTTAGGGTTTCCAACCCTATATAGACAAGGGGGTTAGGGTTTCCAATTATCCCCTTTTGGCATGTGGGATAATTGGTAATGGGCCCACTTGCCTTTAAGGGCTAGGTGGTAAATGTGCCCACATAGAAATGTGTGCACCCAAATGTGCTCACATGGAAATGTGTGCACCCAAATGTGCTCACATGGAAATGTGTGTAACATTAATGAATGTGTACATTGGAAAATGTGCACATTAATTGCACCTATGGGTATGGCCCACTTGGCATCAAGTGGCCACATGGAAATGTGTGCCCACATTAATGTGTACATTGGAAAATGTGCACATTAATACTAATGCACATTCTTAGCAAGTTGCCCCCTAGGGCTACCCACTTGGCTATACGCTACGCATTACCGCCAATGGGGTGGCGGTACGCGTGACGGCAAGTATAATATACGCCCCGGAGCCGATATCGTGGCCGAACGCCACATTCTCCCCACCTTGAAATGATCTTTGTCCCGCAAAGATCGCGGGTTCTCCCACCTTGGAATCTTCCTAACCTCGCAATCAACCCGATGCATACGATATACTACTATAATACTTACACATTTATTACGATTACCTTAAGGTAATACTTTTATCACACTATTATATTATAAAATAACTTATCAATTCACAACATTACTAATGCATTACTCCAACATTCCCTTAACATTACTATTAAGTTTATCAAAATTTTAAAATTACGCCCGAGGCACTTTTCATTCCTTGCAACACATTCCAACAAAATTTGTGTTGTAAGTCTTCGTAGTCCGACCTCCTTGCCCTCCGAGCTTTCATCGGCTCGCTGTGTCGACACTCACGCTAGTACCATTTAATTATTAATTAAAATTTTTGGTTATATGGTGACCACCCCACCTATCTACATGGATGCATGGCTAATCTCCCTGCAGGGAAGAGGGTGAATCTTCCATTATGGCATGGAGAGCCTACATGCCTATATGCCGCCATGCCTACACCTCTAGTTGCCCCATGGAGGATATCCTTTCGCGGGGGGGCTAAGGATAGATTCCTCTATCAAAGCATATATGGGGCTAAAGGTGCTTTTCCTATCAATGCATTCCTCAATGACCTCCTTTCTTCGAGGTCGCCTACTTCGCGGGGACGTAAGTAGACTTTCTAATCTACCTTCCACTCGCAAAGCGGAAACGCGGTCATGCCTACATTGACATTACACCACGCCCTAGAGATCACCGTAGTGGTCCCATCATCAGAATAACGATAACCCATACTAAGCGTATGTGGCGCGCGTAGATTAATCTTAACTATACAAGAATTAACCTACACAAATCGACATGCCCGCCGCATTTCTTCGGAGATGACCTTGCCGCCCCATTGCTCCATAAACCGTGGGTAACGCTTTTACTAAATCTTTCTTAAAGTACCCACGTATGCCTTCCTTCCGGTAAGTGTTTCCACTTGACCAAATAACCGGAGGAATTCGATCTCCTCGTTTTCTTTGAAAGCTTTATCAAGAATCAATTCGAACTATTTCCGGTGTGCTCCTCCGTCATTTCCAACAAATAATATAATCCAAGACTTCGCCGGATTTGGGGTGTGCTTCTTCAGCAAACTCACGTGGAAGACCTTATGAATCTTTAGGTGTCCGGGCAAGTCTAGCTTGTAGGCTTGATTGCCTAGTTTTCGACTATTCTCGAAGGTCCACCACCTTGGAGCAAGCTTCTTGCAATTGCTTAGATCCCGAAGCCACCGCTTCACCTTAATCTTGAGCCAAACATCATCTCCAACTTTGAACTCTCTTATCGCTCGATGCTTGTCGGCGATGCTCTTTTGACGACTTCTTGCTGCTAGCGATAGCCACTAACTTCCTACAAGTCTGCCGCATATCGGCCAACATCTGGCGAAACTTCCACTTTTGACGGGTTGTGCCAAGTGTCCGAGTTAGGCAATCGATAGCCGTGAATTGATCATAAACGACATTTGGGATGATTCCGCTTGGTGCTATTGTATGCAAACTCCACCAAGTGAATAAATTCTTCCCACATACTTTGCTTATTCCGTGCATAGTTTCGTAGCATGTCCTCTAAAATCCTCGCTGGTCCATCCGCCCGCCATCCGTCCGGGAGGATGATATGCGGCTCATGGATAGCTTCGCCCGGATCGCCGCGAAAAAGAGGTCTTGCCGTAAGGCGCCATGAACTTCTGGATCCCCGTCGGAGATGATCTCCTTGGCATGCCATGAAGCCTGAAGATCTCCTTGGTGAAAAGCTTTGCGTGATCCATGGTCAGATATCGGTGGTTCCGCGCAAGGCACAAAATGTGCCATCTTCGACAACTTGTCGGCACCACTACCATTAAGGCATCCTTGCCCCTCGGCCGTTTTGGTAGTCCCTGATGAAATCCATGCTGATTACCTCCCACTTAGCGCTTGGCACCGCTAATGGCTCTAATGCCCCTCGAATTAAGTCGCTTTCTCGCTCGTTTCGGGCATAGCCGACATTCCTTGATGTAGCGAGCTATTTTGCTTCTTCATTCCTCGCCAATAATAGCCGCCGCAAGACTTTGAAATATGTTTTCATGAATCCCGCATGGCAGCTATTGGGCAAGTCGCGTGTCATGGAGGATCAACTTCCTTACACCTGATGATTCTGCACGCACAACTTGTTCTTATGGTATAACAGGTTGCCTTCCTTCTTATAATGCTTGAAGGCCTCCCCGCTTTTATCTGTTCTAGCCTCTTTAGAAAGGCTTGCCCATACCTCCTTGAAATCCACGCCCGCTGGCAAGGACTCTTCAACCCTCTTACCAAAGTCGCCGAGAGCGCCGAAATTGCATTGCAATGCACTCTAGTTGTCGGGGATGCCTTGAAAGCGATCCGCTACCACATTGAGCTTCCCGCTTGTAGACTATATGAAAGTCATATTCTTCGAGGAACTCCATCCATCTCGGCTGCCTCAGATTAAGGTGTGGTTCGCGGAATACATATTGGAGGCTCGATGGTCGGTGATCCAATTGGAACTTCCTTCCCAAGAGATAATGCCTCCATATTCTTAATGCCCCCGACAACCGCAGCAACTTCCTGATCGCGTTGGGTAGCGTCTCGGCGCCGCTCATCTTCCCCGAATCATACGCCACTACACGCCTCTTCTTGCATAAGCACCGACTCAGAGCTATCTTACTCAGACCGCTGTTACACGAGCTTATCTTTCTCCTCGTCCTAAGGAGGTTAAGACTGGGCTGTTGTTAAAGCTTCCTTCAACAATTCAAACCCTTTTGGGCTTTCTTGTGCCAATGCTCTACCCAATCTTTTCACCTTCTCGCCCTCGCCAGTCCGTTAATCCGGCTGTTATCTTAGCAAAGTTCTTCACGAACTTCCTCAGAAAGTACCGCTAGGGCCGAGGAAACTTCCGACTTCATGCACATTCTTCGCCGGCAATCAATGACGGCCTCCAATCTTGGCGCGGTGGTCTTTGAGATGCCTTCACGAGATCACATGACCTAGATACTCCACTTTTTTCAAGGCGGCGGCACCTCACAACTTGGCGCATAAACGGTGCCTCTTCAACTTCTCTAGCACTCTTTCGTTGCACGCGTGCTCTTCAAGGGATCCGCTATACACCAAAATGTCATCAAAAAACAATCACAAAGGTGTCCGGGAACTCCTCGAAGATATCGTTCATGAGCCTCATGAACGCTATGGGGCATTTGATAAGCGAAAGGCATTACTGCGGAACTCATAATGCCCATACCGTTTCTCGGCGGTCTTATGGATATCTTCTTCCTTTATCCTGACCGATGATATCCCCGACCTTAAGTCGATTTTGGAGAAGATCTTTGCACCTTGAGCTGATCCATCAAGTCGCCCGATCTTGGAAGCGCATACTTGTTCTTAATGGTGTGCTTATTCAACCTGTCTATAGTCTATGCACATTCTCAAAGATCCATCCTTCTTCTTGACAAAAAGAATGGGCGCTTCCAAACGGCGAGACACTAGGTCTAATGAAACCTAGGTCGGAAAGCGTCCCCCTCGAATCGCTTCTTCTTCACCAGGCAACTCCTCGTGTTGTCATTCTATATGGAGCCTTGCTTGTTGGCTTTTGTTCCTGGTTCGAAAGTGCTATCTCGCACTCGACTCCCCTATAAGGAGGGAGCTGCTTGATCTCATCCGGAAAAAGATCATGGAACTCCGCGGATTAGTCGGAGATACTTGCTTCTAACAACTTCGCCGAGCGAGCGTTGTCTTCTTTGCTTCCTTCGATTCCGGCTCACTAATCTCAAGCTTGAAGATGTATGCCACTTGCTCACTCTTGATGCACTTGAAATGCGGTTTAGAAGACATGCACCGCATGATGGGAACAACTTCTTTACCTGTTATCTCAATGATCTTGATCTTGCCGCTGGGAAGGTCACCTTCCGCTTCCACAGTCGATAATGGCCCCCGCTGGCCCAAGGTACTCCATTCCTATGATCAAGTCATACTTTCCAATGCCCATTACTTCTGCCCCATCCGGATATTAATCCCCGGCAAGTCGATGTCGGTTAATTCTCTTGCCCGCCAGATGTATTTTATCGCACCACTTGCTAAAACAACGGGTCTTGGTTTTGACTTTAGCGGCTTCAACTTCAACATCTGAACCATTCGGGGATGCAAAGTTATGGCTACTTCCCCGAGTCTATCAAGACTATGAAGGACTTAGCTTTAGCCTTCCCATCGCGGGAAATTACCTTTATATCGCTCTCTCGCTTGCTCAGATCTATTTGCGCAAAGATATGACACTCACCTCAATATAGTAGCCGGGCCTTCTTTCACTGGGCCGTCCGGACAGGCTTCCCAATCTCCCAACTCGCTAGAGCTGCACTCATGACGTAGGGGCAGCTTTGTCGCCCTATGGCCCGGCTTTGGAAGCTTTCAAGCACAATGCTTTTTATGCACTCCGCCTCTTTTTCCTTGGGCATCGCTGCAAAAAGGATTGCACCGCTTTGGAGTAGTTTGACTTCTCCCCGCTTGTCCTGAAGGACACCCGCTTCTTCCCCGCCGCTTCCCTCGGTTCCCACCATATTGGGTTCTAGCCGGACTGGGATCGGCTGCCGGGGCTATAGCTTCCTCGTCAGCCTTTGCCTTTCTCCCCGAAGTACCGCCGCCAGCGCCCGCCATTCTGAGGTCCTGACCCCTCGCAAGCTTATAGCCTGGATTCTCGCTCGAGCATCGTCCCTAGGGTTTATTGCTCTCACAAGCTTGCGGATCTCCTCATTCAGCCCCTCGATATAGCTTTCTCGCATGCTTTCTCTCCCAACTTCGCACATACAAAATTCTTTTAGCCTCATGAATTCCTCTCGATATTTTCGAACCGATTTGTTGCCTTGTCGCAACCTCGTAAAATGCCGAGATCATGCCGGACTTATGTTCCCTTGGAACGTAATGGCGCTTTGGAAAGCTTTTAGCAAACTTTCTCAACTTACCTTGCTTTAGCATCCCTCGCTAAGCCGTGTGCCTTTGCATACCCCTTCCACCAAATGAAGCGGCTCCTTTCAAGTTGGCCGTTGTAACCGCCTTTGTCCTTATCCTTCATGCCATAAGCATTTCCGCACTTCGCCATTTCGTCCAGCCATGCCTCTCGCTTCCAAGCCCGACTGTTTCCCCCGAGAAACTGTTCAGCTTCGGGCCTTCCATACATTGCCCAAAGGCGGAATCTACCTTCTTCTCGTAGTCGAGGCCCCGTATCTCTTTTGTCGCCCCTCCGGGGTGTTCCTCTCGCCTTTCCTCTCGTTCGTTCTCGAGCACGCTTCTTCCTCTTCCTCGTGAGCCTGAGTCCGAAGTTCAACTTGAGCCGGAAGATTAAATTTTGGGGGATCTCCTTCTCTTGCTCCTCTTCTTGTCCCTTCCTTCCCTCCGGAGCTGATGCTTGCGTAACCGAAAGCATTGCCCAGAACCCACTCCCCTCGCTTGCGCGGACGGTAATGCCTTTATCCCGCTCTCTAGATCCGCCCTCATCCGGGCTATCTCCTCGCCTCGGGGTCATGGGTTCCCTATCTTCAAATAGGTTCCTTGCCGGGGGTGGTCTCGGGCGGGGTTTGCTCTTCTATAAGGTCTCGTTAGCTTGTCGGTTCCCAAGGCGCTTAGCCCTCTAGCCGCATCCACAAGTGATTAATGGCTATATGGTTAGTTCCATTTGTTCTCTTGCATTGTTTATGTTTGTTGGTATAATTGTGGGGCAAAATACATCAACAAAACATTTAAAGTGCAGCGAATTGTATTTATATATCATATAATATTTTGAATACAAAAAGTCTCGAGGGATCAAGAGTCTAGCTAGTCTTGAAATCACGGCAGAAGCGGGTTGTCTTCAAGAAACTTCTTAACTTGGGCCGCCCCCTACCGAAAGTGACCCAAGTTCCCGATGATGCTTGCCGGCGAGAGCCTCCCCGGATGGCTCTCACAGGTCTTCTACCCCGCATTCGGATGTAAGGGGCAGCCATCCGCTAATCTCCCCGACGCCGGTGGGGATGGCTAAGTCGAAGAGGTCAAGTGCCATTGCCCTCTTGACTAAGACAAAGATAGTCGACATTTGCCGCTATTGAGCATGCCTGCGCCAAGCCCGAGAGTGCAATCAGCATAAACACTCCTTCTTAAGCCTGACGGAACTTGAACGTGAATTACCGCTATTCTCCCATCCATCAGCGAAGGGTAAGTAGTACCGGCGACACTGGCCGCTGTGTATTAAGCGAAGCTTCTCAAACTTGTTTTGGCCTCGATACGTGCAAGCGTGCAACAGACTCGCCTCTACTTCCGGTTGAGCTCCCCGTAGTCTTCAATTGTCGGTCGAGCCTCCGGGAGGTCGATTCCTTCTCCTTTGGCAAGGGTGATATTGAAGGAGGCATTATTAGGATACCTCGTGGTCTTCCCACCGGATCCCCATCCGCTCTTGAGGGCGCAGGAACTCCTCCTCCTCGTTGGCGGCTCCCCGGGCCAGCCCATCAATTGCCCTGATGCCGGGCCAGGGCCCGGATGTCGAGGTCGTCTCCTGTGGTCCGGACTCCCTCACTTGAGCTGGAAGTTCGGGATGCTCCTGGACGATGAAGTCGCCCGTGCCCAGCCCTAGCTGGGTGGAGCGATTCATTCAACTGAGCTCCCTCTCCCTACATTCTCGGGAGATGTTGGATGTCGCCGAGGAGTAGATACTCCTCTCCGGCCGATGATGATAGGGGGCTAGGGCTTGTGATGCCTAGCCCGAAAGTGGGGAGCAACTCGATGCCCCTTGGCGGCTCGCCGAAATTGATCAGCCTCGCTCTCCTGGCGCCGTTCTTCGTCCGAAGTCGAGCTCCGCGGTATCCTTCATCGTCCGACTCTTCTTCATCCTCTCTTGCTTCCTTCTTGTTGATACCGCAGCAGCAGCATTTGCTCTTCCTCCTGCTCAGCCTATGGGGTCTACCTCCATCGGAGGGATAGAGGTTGCCCCCATCGGGTTCGGGATTGTGGATAAGAAGATGGCTAGGGCTAAGGCGTTGTAAGAGAAGTACTTGGTCCCTGTTGTTTGTCGGGACCATGTAGTCGTAGTCTCTGCGCCTTGTTAGTCAAGTACTTGGCGATGTTTGGGGACATCGCCCAAGGTCGCTTGAAGGGATGGCGGGGAACAAAGTATCCTATGCAAGGGGGACTTGGACAAGGGAGGGTCCTACCCTAGCCTGAAATTCCGCTAGCACCTGCCTATATGCTGGGGTTGCATTCAGCGTAGCTTGATGTCAATTTCTTTCACAAAGACTTGGAAGATGTCGCTGACATCCGCCCTCGATATGGCATGGGTAATCGGCGCTGCACCATCTCCCAAATCGCAAAGGGCCATTGATCTAGCAAGGAAGGGAGTATCAAACGGATGATCGCGAAGTGGAGCCTGAAAGATCGCTTTAAGCGGGGGGGAGCAAATTTGGTGTGGTGCCAATTGAGAAATGGGGACTTATTTATAGAAAGGGGAAAACCCTAATTTTTGGATGACCTAGATTTTCATCGAGATTAGGTAATTCCGATCTATTAAGGGATGCAATTGCAAGTTTGAAGACTATTTCTAGAGTTTGAGCATGCTAAGGAGAGCTACTGAACCTATTGTGCAATTTGGGGATCATTTGGTGATGACATGGTACGGGTTCATACGCTATGCCGGTAGATTTCTAAAATGTAGAAATCATTCCCCGGCGCCGACGCGGTGAGACATGGGTCCTAATTGGGCTAGGATTACTCAATTTAGGTGATCTAAGGCTGTAATTCTACTAAACTCATCGAAGTTAGGCAGAATTGACCCCTTACTTGGTCGATTTGGAGCTGTTTTGGGCATTTTTTGGGCATGGTTCATCGTTATGCAAAACCCGGCATTTCTAAAATGTAGAAATGCCCCGGCGCTGACGTGTGAGACATCGCCTCAATTTTGCTCAAAACTCTAATTTAATTAAAACAAAAGCTAGGGATCGATATCTTGACCTATTTAAACAAGGTTTAACACTTTATTTACACAAAAATTTCTTTTATATTAACAAAATTTTTCCAGTTATTTACAAAACTCAAGGTCGTTCACCCTTGATGTGCCCGGCAAGATACATATCCTCATGAGGGTAACCCTCTTCGCTGCCGTGCAGGCCGTTGAATCTTCAAAATGTTTCACTAAGTGGGCTTTGCCGCCTCTTGCAAACACAAACAACATCTCGCCTGGCCACGCGCATGTCCGTGTTGTATTCTTGAATGACTTCAAGGCGACCGGACCCGGAACGGGCGGCCGGGAATCGAGTCCGTGAACTCTCTCGAAGTGGCGGATCTCCTTGAGTGCCCCGCCTTCCTCTGTTTCTTCTTGCTCCGCTTCTTCGGTGCTCGTGGGGGCTTGGGCTTTGGTGGAGGGGGCTTTAGTGCCCCGGCTCTTCGCCGGGCCGCCTTCAATCGTCGACCCGAATGCTCACTGTAATAGGTGTTGTAGGCCTCCCACTTCGCCATATATGCGTCGTGCTCCTCGATCCTCTTCCTCGATAGACCTTTAAAGGGTCTATCACATAGGCTTCCCCTTGCGGCCGTGGGGCCTTGACCCTATCCCATCGCCGGGAAATGGTGGGGGCTTCGCCACCGTCCAGGCCTCCTCCCCACGCTCTTGGGCCGCCTCGCCGGTACCTCTTCCTCTACGACCGGGGCTTTGAAGAGCTTGCCGTCAAGCGCCCGCACGAAGTCTCCATCCGGAGTCGAATTTGTGGTGGGCGGGGTCTCACCTCAGATGGCTCGTTGATGGCCGGACAACCGGCTCTCTTCCCAACCTTGACCTTCCTCTTGCACGCCTTGATGGCCTTGGCCCTCCTCTTCTTGGATCGGGCGCCGTCTTCGACCCTTTGATCTGCTCCGGTAGCTCTTTGACTTCGTACTTGTGGACGTGCTAGGGTCGGCCTCTTCCTCGGGGGTGAGTTCGGGTGACTGCTCCTCTCTTTCCCTTGCTCCTCCTGCGGGGTGAATCTCAACTGGGGTTGTTCTTGGGCTGTTGATGGGTCTTGGATTCCCTCTGCTCCCCGTGGGTTGGCGTCCCCCGGTGTTGCTCCTGCTGCTGCCCGCTTTACGCCTCCTGCCCGTTCAATTTTCGTTGAGGATCTCGCTCATGGCGATGGGCCGTCGTCCTCCAAGATTTCGTGTGGTGGCTCGGTCTACCCCGATTTCGCATTTCGGCGAAGATCCGTCGGCGTGGAGAAGGCGTTCGAAGGATCCTGTGAAAAGGCCGATGGGCGGCGCCGAGGATCCGCTTCGGCTAGGCTTCCTTGCAGTCCGCCGATGCGGGCCATCATTTTACGGTTTGTCGATCGGAGCTGGCTCAAGATCGCCTTGACAAAGACGAGCGGGTTCGGGAAGGACGGAAAAATGGGAGGGGTCCCGGTTCTATTTATAGGGCCAATTTTAGGTCAACTTTTAAACTACCTTTTTTGGGTTGTCTAAGGCATCTAAAACACCTAATTAAGCAAGGTCTCATGTTGTTGCCCAGCCCGATTTCTAAAATCCTAAACCCGTCCCGGGCGCTGACGTATGATGAGACATGGTGGGGCCCACTATTAAATTAACATGCAACATGCTAAATTTACTACTTCTTAGCTTAAATTTAGAATTATCAAGGTATTTTATTGTAATTTACAACTTTTTGGTGTCAAAGCCGAATGTTCAAGACGTTAGCCCACCCGATTTCTAGAATGTAGAAATCTGTCCCCGGCGGCGACGGTGAGACCACCCTACTTTTGGATGTTGGCTCATCAATTTTAGTCTTTTACGTTTCTATTCATTTTAATCGTTACTAGCTTAGCATGAACTACAAAAATGAGAAAAATTTTCTCATTTTTCGAGGTTTGAGGATCCTATCGGTTAGTGCTACTGGGAACATGGGCTGCTTTGCTCTTGGTCTCCAAGAACATAGCTCGATACCACTGACGTCTCCTCTACTCAGATCACGGTGCACTCACCGTGATACAACCGGGAGTTCATCCCCATACCAGCTCCAGGTGCCAATACAGGGGCCCTCCACATGACACCGCAACCGTGAAGCGGGTTCCATTGGGAAGAGTGGAAGGGTCATTGCACCCCGCCTCCCTCGGGGCCTACCTAGCTGCTGAAGCGTAAACATACATGTCATTAACACATACATCAACATCATATGACCATCGCTGAAGGATGGTCCTCCACATATCCGCATAGGCGAAGATCAAGACATCACATAGGGAATCCTACCCAAGGCTGCGATTACTGTGGATGGACCGACAAGCTTGGGTCTCCGAGTTCATTGCGGGCCAGAATTCATGGCAATGGATTTGGCTGGCATAAGAACATGGCCTAGGGTTGTCCACTCCATCCGCCCCCTCCCCGTGCACACTTTGCGTAGTAGGTCGAAAAGTGTTGGGGACGATCAGAGCTCCGCACGGGATGCATAGCCGAGGGGGCTATATCCCCGGGTTACATCTCCCCGCCCGATGGGGCGGTAGGGATCTCTCCCTCCAGGAGATCTACAATGCTGACTCAAGGTGACTAGAGGGCCACCGCCTCGTCCCGACTTGAACTCAATGGAAGGTCATATTCACCACCTCACGAGTGTCGAGCCCATGCCTTGCCCACACGCCAGTGGCAAGCCATTAGACCTAGTCCACAAAGGACCCTACGTACTAACACACCATAGGGGTCGCTCAAGAGTCGAACATGAACCTCCTTATAAGCCGGGCCTCGCCCCTTCACCCACAACCAGGTGTGGCTCTTGTGCACAGGCCGCATCTACAGTGTGCTAGAGAGGCTACTCTAGGAGCATCAACTACAAAGCTTTAGGTCTCTACCCCCCTTCCCAATACAAGGAGTTCACAGAGATACATCATCCATATACATCACAGAAGAACTAAAGAACAAGATCTAATCTATATCATAGAGTTAGGTTCTTTAGTTAGAATCTGCTATCTAGAGTTCTAGAGGGCTGCTATGGGCAATCTAATAGGCTAAACCTACTGATTCAATGCCTAAAATAGGGTTTAGACTATCTAATTGGCCAAATACCTGATCCTTGAGGGGCTCCTCCCCGACTGAGCTCGACCATCATCCTCATAAACGCCGAATCTAGAGAAACTAAGGTTGCAATTCTCCCGGTGAGTTCGGGATCGCGGTTTTATTTGTTGAGGTGCCAAAACAGGGGTTCTCAAGCCCTAAAATCGAAAAATTAGGTTAGTTAGGGTTTCCAACCCTATATAGACAAGGGGTTAGGGTTTCCAATTATCCCCTTTGGCATGTGGGATAATTGGTAACGGGGCCCACTTGCCTTTAAGGGCTAGGGTGGCCAAATGTGCCCACATGGAAATGTGTGCACCCAAATGTGCTCACATGGAAATGTGCACCCAAATGTGCCTCACATGGAAATGTGTGCACATTAATGAATGTGTACATTGGAAAATGTGCACATTAATTGCACCTATGGGTATGGCCCACTTGGCATCAAGTGGCCACATGGAAATGTGTGCCCACATTAATGTGTACATTGGAAAATGTGCACATTAATACTAATGCACATTCTAGCAAGTTGCCCCTAAGGGGGCTACCCACTTGGTTATACGCTTGGCGCACACGCCAATCGGGGTGGCGGTAATGCGCGTGACGCGGCAGCATAATATACGCCCCGGAGCGTGATATCAGGCCGGAACGCCACAACTTAGAGATTTTAGTTTCGCTACTGCGGAGCTCGCAGCACTTACATATAGGCGACGGGTTTTATTGCACTAAAGGAGGCGCTACAATTCCGCGAATGTCAAACGGCAGTCGAGAAAGCTTGGGAACAGTTCCTGCATGGTATGACCAGATCGTCAGAAGGAAGTCGAGCATCGTCATCACACCCGGATGAGTTCGCCAACAACTAAAAACCCGGTAGACGCCCATCAGTAGTCTACAATAACTTCGCCTAACAAGAGATATAATCTACGAGGCTAACAAACATTGATGTATGGTCAAGACATTGAGTTTTCATGGCCGTGGGCGGAAACGGCTGGCCCTTCTCCCTCGACCGAAGATTGTATTGAGTCTAAAGTCCTTTTCTGAAGCTTTTTCCCAAAGGTGACCATGATAAGGTTCAAGGTCGCTCAAGAGACCGCCACCGGTGACTTATGTGAGAAGGATGGGAAGGATAATTTATATCCAATTGACATCATGTTTGCTACTTACATGATATATACGGTTCCACCAACAGATAGTGAATAACCACGTGTGAAGGCTATTGCAGAACCTCAGCCACCTGTAGAGGAGGTATTTGATGCAGAGAAAGAGCAGAACTGGGTGGAAAAGCTCGATGAGGACGAGGATGAAGGCGTAGACGAGCATGAAGAGAATCTTGATGGATGGGGTGCCACGGAAGCCTTGCCATTAACATAGGAGGGAAGGACTATCTTCTTCCTCCTATATATCTTCCATTCGGGTTTGAGGGAAGATGAGGTCCTTTGACAAATCTATGCTTTTGGTTGTTGGTCTAGACGACTTCATTGACTTCGAAAGCTGGAAGTGCCTAGGAGTTGAAGCGAACTCTTAACCTATGATGGAACTTCAATAGCTCCTGAGATTGCTTTTGATAGAGTTCGAGATGGCGAAATGGGCTTGAAGGAAGTCTCTAAGTAAAGTTCGAGGCGAAGTTCATCGGAAGCTAAAGATAGTGCAAAACAAGTATCAAAGAGTTTAATCAAGCTCTTCGTGTCTTCGATCAACGCTTCTACCAAAGGGGTTATTGCATCTGATGAAGTGGAGGTAAGCTACCATAAGTTTGCTTATTTTGTTAAGTGCCTAAGAACGATTGTGTATTGGCGCAGAGATTTTTGTGGGCGATTTTTCGCCCGCACATGACAGAGTTACCCTTGGCAGAGATGCAAGTATCAGCCCACTATATGGGCTACCTTTATAAGGGAGAGATCGTTGTATTCCATTCTAAGTACAGCCCATATGGACCTGAGGAGGTTTTGAAACTCAAGGCCCTCTCGTTGATTGGTAGTCACATCCCATTATCGGGCCAATTACGATCGAGTAGTGGGTTAGGAGAGATATTGCCACGCATGTTTTTGGTGGCTTTAATATGTATTCTATGGCTGCCAATAGAGCTGCATTGGCCTTGTCCGGCATGGATAAGGCTACAATTCGACTGACTTGGGAAGAGAGGGAGCCCAGATTCCTCGCCTTATGTACCTATTGGATCTGGTCGCAGAGTCCGAATTGGAAGAAGTCAAGTTCAGATGACTTACATGTTTCTAAGAAAATGAAGTTGTAACCATTCTTAATTAATGTAAAGACTTGTTTTAAATCTCTATTCATGTTATATCGAACATACACTTCGGTTTCGTTTTGATTTGTCTCACGCTTCTTTTTTTACTCGCACCGCGGTGTACGGTGCAAAAACACTGTTAAAATGCGGTTACAACTAATCGCTATTCGCACCGTGGCCCGCGGGTGAAAACCGGTCGCTTAAAATTGGCTATCCTTTGCGGTGTTCGGGGTAGCAACGCGATACTCTTTATATAATTATCTTTGTTATCGATGTTGTCCGCTTTTGATATTTGTTCTAAGACATTACATTGCATATTTATCAATCTTGTCCACTCATTTGTTGCATTACGCCGTAGACAATGGCAGAATAGCAAGAATGCGGATCTAACCATTCCAAAGAACCAAACAAGAGAAGAGAAGGCTATGCTCAGCACACATGATGGGCAAGACAATGAGGGCAGCGCCACTAACTATGTTAGTGCTTCTAACAACCGAGCGAGCTCGGTCTTAGAGCCGTAAATCATTCATCAAGCGTGTCCGAACACCGTAGTTTCGGAATGTTGTCAATGGGGCAGAGGAGATTTTTTAGAGACATACCTTCCGGAGCCAAGGGTGTTTACCTGTTCTCTGTGGCCATTTAGTCGAGAAGGAACTTTTTTGTACCGCGGTATGCGTCATGGAGTTTCGTGCGATGATTGCATCGTGGTTAACGTCCATGTAGTAGTTGCACCCGGACCAGCTGCCCGCTGTTCGCCGATAGGAGCCGACAACTTGCTTGAGGCACTCCATTTCTTCGTCGTGTGGCCCGGGTTGATGGCTTCTTTCGCCAACAATAGACACATTGTCTCTGCTGGTTAATGAGATAGATTACATTACCGGACTTTCGTAGAGTCTTGGGAAGTTGGATCGATGGAGGTAAACCGGGGGCCAGCCTTGCTTGGGTGACAATGAGAATGCTAAGCCCCATGAAGATGACCATCGAGGGATCCGGGAAAGATGAGGATGTGCCTCGGATTGTTCGAATGTTACTTCGAATGTTCCTTTTCAGAATGTTCCCCGTTTAATGTATTCCCCGTTTGAATGTTATGTACTAGGGTGTCCATCCCGGGTCCCCGCGGACGAGCTCAAATCGCGAAAAATGTCATTGTACAAGAGGCAGGTTAGTAAGTACGTGTGGTTGTACCAAACCGTAGTACCCGATCTGAAGAGTGATTCTGTTGTTGAGCGAGACTTTAGAGGGTTGGGGAATCCAAAAGACGTAAGAGGGAAGTCTACTAAGCCTAAGCGTGGAAAACAGATTCTCGTAAAAGGCCCTCCTAAGTGAATAAGAAAGGCCACCCGTTTAAGCCAAAGTATAGATGGATTCGAAATCAAGACTTCGAACCACGTCGGTGGGTGTGTCCGAAGCTCACATGCGGCTAGAATATGTAGGGAACAGGTTCGAGAGAGATACTATAAGATGAGGGGATAGTAGAAGATACAGCTATCTTTGGTAGACTTTTTTCCAATGCCGAAGAAAAGTGGCTCGATTCAACTGCGCAGTGCCCTTGATGCTCGCACGAGGTCACCGAGAATCACATGGTCAGGTTCTTCAAGACCGTGGTGAAATGTGTTGTGCATGGAAAAGAGTGACAATAATGAGAGGATGTTGCCTTGACAAATTACTTCAGCGGCATGTAAAGTGTTTTATATTAATGAAAGCGGTTTTGTTCTATATATTATTTGCTTGCTAAGTATTTTGATTGTATGTATTCTCTATGTATATCTCACGCCAAGCAGATTTTACGAGTGCGAAAATGCATGTAAATTACTTTGTGAGGGCAGCAATTTCGCACCATGGCCACGGTGCGAAATTGAATCATTCCACGTTTAAATAGTGGCCATTCTTACACCGTGGCTACGGTGCGAGGTTTCTAATATGAAAATTGGCTGATAGCATGCAATTGAATATATGTGGTAGATAATTAATCTGCAGCAATGTAGCAGCATTATTGATGTGCACTGTCGCACAGTACCATCTATTATATTTTACAGTACTAAAATAAACAAAAGGATAAAATATTTAATAATTTGACATCATTGCATAGGGAGATTTATTGATTCATTTGGAAGCAGCGAACCCAGGGGAAAGATGGTGGAAACTAGGAGACAAGTCGGCAATACCATGGTCGAGATGCAGTCGCAACCTGGCTGAACCAATCTTGGAGCATGCAAATGAGGTCCAAAGGAATGTCTTAATCGAATAAAGAATAGCAAGAGAGAAATCGTGAGCTCGAGTATAACAAATTGAGGGCCCAAGGATCTTATATAATGTTTAATCAGGAAGCTGAGATGGATAATCGTGCTGTGGAAGAGACTTTGGTTTCTTTGAAGGCATATATTACCAGAGGAAAGGCTCTGAGGCGGGTCTTAAAGGAGGAGGAGTTGTGGAGGCATAATTCTCTCAAACCGTTTTTTGAAACTTTTCAGAGCAAAGCAGAGCAGAGGGAGGCTTTTTATCGGTGATGCTTCTTGAACACCACACACGGGATTCAGGATCCGGATGAGTAGTTCGTGTCTTTGGCGAGCATAAACTTGAGCTCTTTAATTTGGGTGATCTCGATCCAAGCGAGCTCGGGGTCTTCTCGATCTTGTTTTTCCGCTTTCTATCTAAAGTACTCCCAAGATTTAAATAGTCGGTGATCCCTTTCTCTTGCTACTATATTTGATCTATTATAGAATCAAATATAAGGATATCCCTCAGGTGATTTTGTAAAGGGATCTTCCTAAAATTTGGCTGCTTTATGCATCCCATCCTTATGTATTTCATATTCTAGATGAATATAAACCATCTATTATATTTTACAGTACTAAAATAAACAAACTTAAGAATATAAGCTCTAATAATGTGCCAACATCAATGCCAACTTGAACAATGTTCATTCAGACTCATCATCAACAGGCGCTCTAGAGATCCTTTCGATCATGAACAAACCATGCTCTGAATTCCATAGAAGGTGAATCACAACATCGAAGGGATCCGAATAGAAATGGACAGGATTCATAGTAACAACAACTAGCCAGTCTTCTAGTGCTATATTTCAGCGGCACTTACAGAGGTCCTCATGGTTCATCTTGCAGGTAATGGAATCGCGATCATCATCAGAATGTGCCATAAGCCTTGGCAAAGTCTAGTTTCATGCATATCTAGTTATACCCACCAAAATTATTGATGGTATATACATACAGATTATTGGACATGTATCTGTACATATACTCGTATATAGAAACAATAATGATGCTACAGTTGGAATTGTCTCTAACAACTGCACAACATGAACGTCAAAAGCATTCCAAAGTTATTTTACAATTAATATGTGAGTAATTTCCATCTAATTTTCCATGTGTAACATAAAGTGGTCTGGGAGGGCCTATTTCGCACCATGGCCACGGTGCGAATATTGGTTATTCCATAACTAATTCCCAACTTCATTCGCATCGTGGCCACGGTGCGATTACTTGTCATTCATCAATTGAATACCAGCTAAGTTCGCACCGTGCCCACGCTGCCAACCTAACATATTTGAAACATTATAGTTGCACATCATGGTCAATAGTTATACTATTAATATGAATTTGTTCATACAATTGAAACCCCATAAGTATATCTTCTACCCCGTCTGATCCTTGTGGATCGCCACTGCCTTAACTTATCTGCTGCACTAGAGCTACACCATATCTGCTTCTTTTTTTCCTGCTCAACTTTTCTCCTCAATATTCTAGCCAACGTCGTGTCTTGTTTAGCTTTATCTTTTTTCTCTAGCTTGCAGATAATCCTCCTATAGAACCATTGGCACATCTGTTGCAATGAGTTACCACACGAACCTCGATGTGTGTGAACTAAAAAAAAAGCATTCTTGGCTTGCTTATGTGACTTCTCCATTCCTCAAGTATTCCATATTCCCAAGCTCCCGTACTCTTTGGCAAACCACAAGCCATGGGCGTGAAGTATATGAATGTAATGTGTGACATTGCATTCTCCCCATGCTTATATAAACGACTTCGTGAATTCAGTTACTGCTACTTTGAATTCATCTAACTTTCCACCCACCATTTTCTTCTCTGCCATCAAAGTTACCAGACTGCTCAGATTCTACCACGCTTTAATTTTCTTTAGTTTTGCCCTCCCACGTGAAGTACGATCATCTTCTGCTACTAGCAAGTCCTTATACCCCTCCCACTTTCCAGTTGGCAATGATCCATTCTTACGTAATTTAGTACAAGGCAGAAATCTTTTCGCTTTCACCCCACCCATGGATGGTTTACAAGGAACCTTGCCTCCCTTCTTAGGATCTTGCAAGATTTTATAGTCACCACCATGAAGACCAAGATCAGAAAGTACGTTCTCAACATCTTTCATACACTTTTCTCTGGCTGATTGTGGAGACTTATTCCAAGCAAAAAGAATGCTCATGTACACCATTTTATCCACTATTTTTAGAAAGGCATGGAGAGTGCAGATATATACTCTCTTCACAGGAATTGCAAGGACGGGGATCAAAGTTTCGTCCTCCTTCTCATCGTTGGTTCAACATCCCGGTCACATTGAGAAAGTATTCATTCCTTCCCCTTATCATCTACCCTAACATACAAGCAGTAAGGACATGCGTGGGTAGTCTTACTGGAACCATGTTTCATGTTATACATGCACTTGATGGTCTTTAGATCAGTGACCAAATGCCATTCAACCTCGTAATCTCCATAGCGGGGGAATTTGAAGCTTCTCTCCAGAGCTCAATGAGCAAAGAATAATAGTAGGAATAGGTGTCTGTTGAAAGACCCACCCAAGAACACCATGATTTTCTTCCGAAGACTTGAAATATCCCTATCCACCAAATATGGTAACCATCATCCAATTAAATTGGGATTATGTCAACTCCAAAATCCGCCAACTTCTTTGTTGTCTTCTAGGGGGTTTTTTTTTTTTAATCTTTTTTTTTGGACTTGATAAATCACATAAGCGTTAGGTTTCTATGAGTCATTTTAGATCGACTTTGAAATATGCAAAATAGAAGGGCAAGTTGTTTAAGTGCATGATATCAAAATCCAAGAACATTGGGGCCGAAAATAATATGTAATTTGATAACAAATGACATTATTTTTGAACAAGAGCAACCCCAAAATTATGGATACATGAAACAAATATCATTACAAACAATCATATATTCCAATAATACATTAAGGGATCAATCCATGTTTTTCTACATATTTAACAAGGTGTGTTTTTTTTGGACAAGAACAACCTTAAAAATTATGGATATATCAAACAAATATCAATAAAAACAATGATATATTCCAATAAACATTAAGGGATCAATCCATGTTTTCCCACATAAAAAACAAAATCATCTTCCATGTTATTTGCCATGTCTAGTTAGATTGGATGCAATTCTAACACTCCACAAACCGGTCATCCCCCTAGCAAAAATTATTCGCAATAGCTATAAATTGGACCACGAACTCATCTCATTTGCAAAGTTGTCTTGATCATAAGATGGTTGATTTTGGGTTTGAGTTTGATGGTAGAAGCACTTTCGAGGTATTATAAAAAAGAGACAAACTTCTTAACATTAATAACATCATATCCTCGATAACAAGTATGTCACATTTTTTTTCATGTGGACAAGGAAACTCTTAATATAATCCAATAGAGAAATGAGATTGATAGTAGAGATTCTTCACTAACAAACAAGATGAGGGAAAGATGACTATACCTCGTGAGCCAAGTCCTTTCTAATTATTTTTTCGGGCTACTCTTAGAGTTCCATGCCCCTTGTGCATTATTTGATTCGACGATTGAGGTTTCAAACTCGTCATCACATTCCTCTAATTATTTCAACAACTAAAACCTAGTTATGGAAACCTAGTTCTGAAACAAAATAAATCACACCAAGCCACAGATATTAGCAAGCATAATATTCTTAAGGAAACCTAATATGGAACAAAACAAATCACGCCTAGCGTGTATTAGTGAGCACAATAATATTGTAAAGGTGATTGCTAAGGTGCTAATATGTGGTTTAGGATCCACTTTGCTATAGACTAATGCACGCTTGGCGTGATTTAAGATATTCACTCTTATGCAAATCACGCCTAGCATGTCCTAAATTCCCTCTTATTCTTGACCAGGTGGTAATGGAACAAAAGAAATTGTAAGGCGAAAAAAGGACATAAAGAAAAGAAAAAACTCAGGGTACTATAGACTAATGCACGCTTGGCGTGATTTAAGATATTCACTCTTATGCAAAGCGTATCCTAAATTCCCTCTTATTCTTGACGAGGTGGTCATGGAGCGTAAGAAATTGTAAGGCCAAAAAATGACATAAAGAAAAAAAAACTCAGGGTAAAGAAATTGTAAGGCGAAAACAAAACTCATAAGAAAAGCTCTGCAAAGAAAAAACTCAGAGGAAAGCTTCACGGAAACGGTAAGGTGAAGAGGAAACTCAGCTGTTAACCTCCATCTGCCGGATTATAACAGTGCATCAATTTTACCATCGCCATCTTCTACCATAGCCGTCGCCTGCATGTCCTTGATCACACGCTTGGCCTTCTGGGGAAATAGAAGAGGGAAGCTGATTTACTTCTGCAGGAAATAGAAGTGAAGAGCCGCATTAGAGCGCATTAGTGAAGTGAAGTCACGAGGGAAATAGAAGTATTAGAGAGCATGCCATAATCACCAGACATGTCGCTAGCTGCATCTCCAAGCTTGGGAGCGAAAGATTTGCGCCATATTTATCCGTGCCATCAAGAGGGGCTGCCATCGCCAAATCCGATCCTGACCTGCCTGCTCAGGTCGGGTCATTACGTCGCCATTTTTTCAATCCCAACGGTTTTTCTTCTCCATTGCATCTCAGCAAAATGGTAAGCTATGCCGCGTTCTCCGGATTTCTTTGTTGTATCTATTTCTCTTTCTTTTCTTTGTATCCCTTTCTCAAGAAGAGCCTTGGCTATGGCATCTACTCTTTTCGGGAATCAAAAGTCCACTTTTCGGCAAATGGCTACTATGGCTCTGACGGATCTCCGACATACGGCGCCACATCCTTCCTTGGTTGCGGCGTTTCGTTTTCTTTTGGGTTGTAGGTGAAGCAAAGGTGGACACAAATCATGTCTACAATTCGTGCGGCAATGCAAGGATTGAGAAGTACACTCGGCAATATTATTTCTAAGAAATGGGCGGATCAAAGTAGAGATCACCATTCTTTGGATTAAGTAAAACCTGAGAGAAATAATGAAGCCCTGAATTAGCAACTGGATTAGCGCAGAGAAATAGCAAAAGAGCCACACAGGAAAAATGAACGCGTCTATGCCAAAATGGGCATATGATGTTCGGAATCAAAGAAAAAAGGTATGTCATTTGCGCAACCACGAATACAATCAAGAATCATATCGTATCATGAATGGATGAAAGAAGCCATGGATCGAGTAAGAATTTGGAAGAAGAAGCACAAAAAGAAGCACAAAATGTGTTTTACAAATTTGAATTTCACGCATACGTGTTGCTCTGATTTTTGAAATTTGCTCTGTTTCTTGAAATTTGAATTCTGGCGGCTTTCTTTTAACCTTCTTGTTTTCGTCACGACCACCCATACCATGGTCCAAAGCATTGCGAAACCAAAACAGAGAGTGATAAAAGTAAAACAGATCTTTCTTGACACAAACGAATCCGGGCCGTGAATATGAGCTTCGTGTTTTATTTGTTTTCATTTCTTCTGATTTGTGCTTTTTCGTTTAAGCGACCATATGTTTTGATGCTCACGCTTGATGTATCTGCAAAAAAGATGTCATCTACAAATTGTAACCAAGAACAAATTTATCGTGGTCTATACAAAGCAAGCAATCTTGGCCACAGCAAGCAATCCAGAGCTACAGTTTGATTTTTGTAAGCATTTTAAGTTTTTTCAGGTTTTTTATATTTGAGATTTTAAATTTCATCAATTTCGAAGCTTTTTTGCCTTCCACCATGTTCACGCCAAGCGTGTGTTTCTAGCATGTTTTGGCTTATTTTTATGCTAACAATTAGCTTTTTATTTTTTAGTTATTTTTGAGTCAAAACAATCTTTTGTGGGTATTTTCTTAGGTGAACCAAATAAATTGTTGGGACATATCGTTGAGCCTTTTCACGTTATTTTCAAGCTTATTTTCAAGGTAAACTAAGCATTTTTCACATTACACCATGAGCTTGAGTGAATATAATATCTTATCTATTTAGTATTATATTTGTGTATTAGATAGGAAGAAGCACACATAGACATTTTAACCATTACTAGCCTAGCTAAAGCGTTCATTTTTTTAGTTGTTTTCCTTTGAGATTATTTCAAGATATTTAGAACTTTTATTTAGAAATACGAAACCATGTTTGGTATGCCATGGCTAATTGGAAATATAAACCCATGTTTGATATGGCACCGTGGCTTCTTCTAGTTGAAGAATGTCGATAGAATTGTAATTATGGTACTCACTTAGAGATTTCTATTTTACGTAGTTTAACTCTTACATGCAGCTTTTAATTGTAAATATCATATTTCCGTTAGTAATGAAAAATACTACTTGTTTTGTGGTCTTCATTATATATGGATCTTTGTGATGGGTTCTATTTTGGACTACATAAGAAGGCCATCAATTTCAAAAACAAGTTGTAGAAGCTGTTGGGATAATGAGTGAAGAAACATTGTAATTTTTAAGGAAATATATAATGGAACATTTTTTCTTGTATGGGATCTTCAATTTTATGAAACTAATTTGTTTGTTATTATTTTGTCTACTTTTGAAATGAAAGAGGAATAGGTGCGGCTTATTCTTCTTTTTTGTTTTTTAAACAAAAAGATCAATAATTTGCACTCATGTAATTTTTTAATGTTTATATATTTGTAAAAAAGCAATAAGAAATGTAAATTTGAATTCATTACTAAAAAACTACAACTTGAAAAATGTCCCAAAATTAAGACATAATCCCAACTTAAATGAATGATGGTTTGGTCCTCTGATGGAACAGAGAACTTCCCTTCCTCATTATCAGAATTTGACAACGCCCTGTTCATTAATGTCAAAGAAACCCTCTCATACTTTTCACCTTTGATCAGTTCCATCTCATCCAACTTTATAGCAATTTGGAGTTTCGCACATTCTTCCACTTTCATATCATAGAAGCGAACTAATGAAGAAGCATTTTAGAGATTCCATCCAACAATTATTCTTCTCATTAAAAACAAATAGATCATTTCGAGAGCCACCCTTCTTCTTACTTTTCCCGGTGATTAGTGATCCCAAGTGCACCGGATGTGGTGATCCGGTACATCTCTTCCAAATGTTAGGTGTACTTATGCATTCCTCTTTGTTACGCTTTGCTCGACATAACCGAGTCTTGGCGAAGATGGTCTTCGTACCCCATTTGCTTGATACCATCCCGCAAACATCTAAAGAGAGCAATGTAAGCTTGTCGTGACACATTGTCACATAATTCTTGCATGCTATTAGCACTTTGACTCTTTCCCAATTCAAGAAGCACTGTTCAACAACGGCTTTTCTTAAATGGTTAGCTCCGTGAAGCTTCAACATATCTATAACATCATCTTTAGTTACAAGCTTTTTCAACAAACTAGCCATATTACAAGGTTTCTCTTCTTCTTTTCAGCCATAGTAGGATCCACCGGATTTTTAATAGCGTGGATTCTTCTTCTAGACCCCCCACCACTAGGGGCAAGTACATTTAGGGCATTAGGTTCTTTTTTTTCCTCTCCCTCATGCCCGGTGGTGTCATTTGCAATCTTTTAACTTCCTCTCCAGTTTGTCATTGTCCTCGAGAGCATCTCTTCAATCCTGTTTAAGTGACTCCACCTCCATAAGCAACCTTTGATTGGAAGCTTGCGGTTCATCCGTATTCTTAGACCGTTGGTTAAGAGATAGTTACCTTTGTTGGAGGTAATTATAGTGTGCTATCATATTGCAATGCACTCCACACAATTGATTGTACATTGTTCTCAAATGCACATCGGGATGACTTGAAATATTATTGCAATAGCAAGCTGCACCTTGATTACCCTTCTGAGGCAAAATGAATAAGCCGATCGATGCGTAATGAAATTCGGGATGTCGATGGGATCTGGTTTCCCACAGCGCCCGGAGATCAATATTCATTGCACCAGAAGCTCAAGAGCATTCTCATCGACTGTTCCTTCCGATTATATTGATTTTTGTAGGGCAAGCGGTTCTTGGGCACCTCCCCCGAATTGGCCTTTAGGTTTGTATTAAAAAAGAATTACTCATTGTCATTGCCGAAATTAATAGAACAGTTACCTCTGCCATAGATCGAATCGCTTCCAGAGCTCCACATTCGGCGAATAAATTGATGCAATTTTAAAGCCAAAATCTGAAAAGGAAAACTAGAGAATTCCTTGAGGATTGACATCAATACTAAACCAAATGCCCTCCAAAGCTTTGGCCCAATTGAGGCATTCTTGAGCTGTCCCTTCGAAGTACTCCAGAGCAGCCGGTTAGGTGGGAAGGTGGGGGGAGGAGGATTTAGGGATAATGAGTAAAACAACAAGAAATAATGATGTTTAACGTACCCGCTTGCTCCGGTGAGCTGAGGTTAAGGTTAGGGTGGGGGCTTTTGCCCATACCGCAGTGTTCGGTACCAACTAAAATCCAAATTTGGGAAAAGGCTTACAAGGGCGTTAATAGACTCCATCAAACCTCTAATGATCATCATCCTCATACAGATACCACCTCTGATTGTTTCTTGACCAATTGTCGATGATCAAAGACTTCATAATCATTACTAGGAGAATCATTACCAGCAGGAACAACCGCAGTAGGAACAACCATAGGAGGAACGAGAACGACCACAGGAGTAACAATCGCAGGAGGAACAACCACAGGAGGAACAACCGCAGGAGGAACGACCACAGGAGACATCACAACACCATTCTCTTTATCGTTCATCGTGCTGCTACTTGCCTTACCATCAGAAAAATCAGAAACACGCAAAACTTTTGAAGCAATATTGCTCGAAATCTCGCCAAGGCATTTATTAGACTCTTCATCTCTAACAATTTGATCTGCAAAACAACAATGTCAGAATAAATAACAATTAAACAAAAACATTAAAAAAAAAACAACAACAAACTTACCAGATAAAACTTTGAAAAAATCTCGACAATCAGGCTGTGAAATGATATCCATACATGCTTTAATCATGGATTCATGAGTGCGATCATACCTATAAAAAACTCGAACATTCGCTAAAACAAGAATCAGAGATTAATAACAAAATAAACATCTTACTTTTCATATGATGACGTAGATTTATGGCCTTCTCATTCCATCAACCGTAGGAGTATCAGCAGCAGCAAGCCGAGAAATCAATGACACTCTGCCACTTTTGTTACGAATTGATGTTTCTGCTGACACAACAGAGGCCATGGTATTTAACCACTTGCCAAGATTATTAACACCAACTGGAGTGACAGAATACCATGCCTAACAAACAAACGAAAAATAGTTAATACAACGTATAATGAACTAAATTAATTAAATATGTTGACTAAAAATCAGAAATCAGACACTTACCATTCCACGCGGCTTCGAGATATACTGAAGAAAAAACGGATGAGGCTCGCTATCTTTCTCCTTTGCAGGCAAATGTCGCACATATTGTTTAAATGTCAAGACAAAATCTCTCTCATAAGTCCAAATTGGCTGACAGAAGTGATGCACATCAAACTTTGTTGCTGTAGGATTGCAGTTCTTGCTAATCCGCTCGTCATACTTTACAAGCTCACCTCCATCATCTTTCTCTAATACTACATCACAGTCCTTAACTGAATGCAATTCCCTTACACCTCTAATGCCAAACCTCATAAGCATAAAATAGACAAGCCTTTTTATGCAGCCCATTGGATGGGTTATCTGGTGATCAATATCAGCCAGAATCTCACTCTCAACACCAAAAGAGATTGCAGGCGCCTTCTTCTTTGGCCTGTCATAGTTTCTGCTCACCCTCGTTTTCTTTATCATTCCAATAAACGCCTCTTTACTCTGAGCAAAAACAGGATCTGTCAGAATATCAAAGGGAGGCTCGCGAATCCCAGTTTGCCCTATCCTTTTCTCTTGCTCCCTTCTTAGAATTCTGCCATAAGCTCTATAAAGAGCACTTAACCTAGCAAAACAAAGTAATGGTTAGTAAATAAACATTAACAAGCATAAAAAGTTTAAAAAATAACTAATATTACTTACGTTGATGGCGGATATAACTTCTTATCCTTCTTCTTCTTGACCTGACAGAAGCATAAACATCATGTAAAACCTAAAATACATTAAAACCTAAATTAAAAATGTAAAATCTTAACCTAATTTATTACAGACCTAAATTTATTATAGACCTAAACCTAAATATAAAAAATTAACTAATAAAAATAAAACATGAAAGGAAATTACCTGGATAATAAACTTTGCCAGCATCTCGTTCAACTCCCTATGAGGTATCCTTTCAATAGGAATACTTGTATCACAATTGAAAGCTTTTCTTCACTCATCAAATCGCCTACGAGCCCAAGCATTAACGCTTCGCAAACGCTCAACACCTCCATTCATGGCTGCACTCAACAAATCATCATCAAATGGCAACCAGTCTTCCATTTCTTCATCACTACTTCCATTAGTCTGCTCCATTTCAACAAGGATGGCTGATCTCTCCTCAGTAGTTGGTGCTGCCTCATCATTATCAGATGCAGAAACCCCTCCATCAGGAACACTAGATAGGAGCTCGACATTTTGAGAAAATAAGGTGAAAGAAGGTTCTGCCATCATCCAAGGACAACCTAAGGAATGCTGCTGCAGTGATTTTTTTCAGTCTACAACCGCATGCAAGCAGCAAACACGACATCTTTTTAGCTTATTGTCAATCTTACACAATAAGAACAGAGAATGTTGAAGATATTGACTGCAAAAACTCGAAGCAAACGACCCTGTAAGCAGATTAGAAAAAATAAATTAGAGATCAAAGCTCGAAAAAACAAGAACAATATCAGAAATCGTCATTACCTTCGAATATTTGAAGCAGAAACAGTAAAAAGCTGACGATCTTTAAAGCAAAATGACTAAGAAGCCAACAATATCCCAACAACAGAAATATTTGATGCAGAAACAACAAAAAGCTTCCAAGCAGATGACCCTGCAAACATCATAGCATCAAAAACTTCGCATATTTACAAGAATACAACAACTGACGAAGATATTTACAAGATTTAATAAAAATTCCTTCAAATCCTTTTCGGTAGGTCCCGAGTACTATCCACGCAATGTAACCACCTACAAGCCGGGCTTCTACAAGCGCCTTTGCCGACAACATCCCAACAATGAAATATTTGATGCGTAAACAACAAAAGCCGAGGATCTTCAAGCAAAATGACCCTGCAACATCAGAGCATCAAAAACTTGGCATATTTACAAGAATAAAACAACACACGAAAATATTTGCAAGATTTAAGAACAATTCCTTCAAATCCTTTCTCATCGCCGGCCCGAAAGTACTATCCACACAAATGTAACCACCTCCAAGCTACCGGGCCTAAGCGCCTTTGCCGAGAAGCTCCTCCAGTCTGTCCAAGTTCGTAATCAAGGGCAAAGTGTGGATTACGCCCCCAATCTACGGGGGGGGGGCATTACAAAAATTCTATTTAAAACTCGAGGGGTATGTCGCGGAAATTTGTCAAAACATAAGGGTATTTTGTAGTTTTTCCCGAATTTTTTAATGCAAATATAAAACAGTTCCCTTCTTATCTTTGGTTTACCTGACGGGCCAACCATTTGATACCACAAGATTCGGGTCTCCGCCAAGGATGCCCTCTCTCCCCTACACTTGGGTTGGACATTGATCAGTTGGAGAGCTGCCTTGCTGGAAAAGAAGGTGACAGAGCTCACCTCCTACATCAAATTACCAAGCAGCTAATATATGCTGATGATGTGGACCTCCTAACTTATACTCCAATGGACATGATGCGCCATCTCGACACCCTAGACAAATTACGTTATGCGATTGAAATGCGCGTCAACTTGGCCAAGACTAAGGTGGTTCTCATATCATCCTCGAGTCAGCCAAGGCTCCCCTTCTTTAGTTATCGGTGCAAAATATGGAAGTTGCACCTACCTACAAATATTTGAAAGTGGAGTTCCCATCTACTATGCACTGGAACACTTTCATATGGCTATGAGCGACACCTGAGGCACTATATGCAATGCAGAACAACAATCATAGAGCAGGGTTGTATGATTAGGCCCATCAGCACCTGTTCAGGGTTTTGGTGGAGCCTATCCTTCTGTGAAGAGTCGAGGTCTGGGCCCCCCTCGTATCCCTCACTACCTGGAATGACTTGGAGCCAGTGCAGAAAACCTCTTCGGGCACTAGGGGTGAAGTTCACAGTCCTATATCAAATCATATTGTAGGAGACAGGTTTCTTGCCCCTTCAAAGGGCGGCCCTTGATCATCACATTGTCTACTTTCAGAAAATGGTCACTATGGACGATGCTTGTCTTTCTAACCTGGCTTATACCATGGCAATTAGGCTGCAGTGCCTCAAGGGTTGCTGGATCGCTAGATAGAATGTCCATGAGCACAGGTGCATACAAGTGCAAACAGAGGCATATATGCTTACTTCCTCAGCAATCTTTGGGATGCCAATGCTCTTGAAAAGGTCAAGACATCACATCACCAATGCCATATAGACCCACATTGGAATGGGGATTGCAACACTACCTGCGTACTCATCTCCTATGAAAAGGCACAGACTCATTGCCTTGATATGCACAACTGCATACCATCTCCGATTTGAGACAAGTAAATGGATTGGAGAGCGACGCCAGGACAGGCTTTGTAAATGTTGCCAAATGGGAGCCATTGAGGATGAATGCCATAGCCTCCAGAGCTGTCCCGCATGTGATCAAATTTAAACACGCTATACGGAGTTGGTTAGCTCTGACCAATCGCTACATGTGATACTGAATAGGGCTTCGGGACGGATTTAGAGCCCGATCTTGATTATAAAAGCACTTAAGAGCATCATCATCTACTATTATGATGTCCTCTTTCTTTTGAATGCCAAGCTGATCCATCATAGTACAAGATATTTAACGAAGACCGGTTTGCCATCTGTATCTCTTGGATGTGGAAACTTTATACACTTAGTTTGGTCCCAAATCGTCACAAAGTCTCGATTCATTCCTAGTAACACCTTTAGATGGCAACTCGAAACAATCTGAACGCCTCATTCATCATATCTTCTAAGTGTGGGCGACGATAGATCCACTTAGTATTCGATTCTAGAGGGACTTGTTCGAAGTCATCCCTGTTAATAAGGGGTAAAAGCATGCTAGGGTGTCATACATTAGTTCTAAATTCATGTACTATTTTGCACTAGAAACCCGTTTTTTATGTAATTTTGAATGTATGGTAGGAGGCCACGTGCTTGTCGTTATATATTTAAAAAAGGAATATATTTGATTGTTTGTCATCATGACATGAAGTTGCCGACGGTTGTTGCAAAATTTTGGGCACAATCAACTTTGGATTCCCTCCCGATCCAAGCAAATTCCCTCCAATCCATCCGAAGCAAGCAAATTCCCTCCAATTTACGGTCTAAGAATCTAAAACAAAGAAAAGAATTTCAAATTCTTGCCGGATCTTTGCATGCATATCAGTTTTCATAGTAGTAGTAGTGGCATGGCACAAGAAAATCAAAGTATGAACAGAATTACTCAGGCTGATGTCCAAAATGAGGACGGTGATACCGAAATCGACAAAGGGAAGCAGAAAATGGTTGAACAAGATACTCTAAATGACATGCTGAATGAAGTGACAGAGAGTGATACTGTCAACAGTGAGAATGGCAGATCATATTCCAGGTACTTCACCAAAAAAATCAGGAAAAAGAGCGTAAAAGGTTGTTGAATGCTTTAGAAATGAAGCCAGTTCTCTATCTCCTGGTGAAAGAGAGGTATTGGTTTCCAGGATCTTGCAAGATAACAGGCTCTTGGGGTTGTTTAAACCTGTGATTGGGCTACCTTCAGAAGCGGTGGTGAAACATTCATTGTTACAAAAATCTCAAAGATGGATTAGAAGAGGTTAAATCTTCTAATAGCAAAGTGACAAGTTGGCGACCAAGCACTCTGTTTTATCCATGATTGTTGGGAAAATGGGGAATTGAAGCAAAAGGAGTTGCTTCAAAAATGTTGAACTCGTCATCCCTCGAAATTTGTCATATTGCAAAGTAAGAAGAAAGAGAATGAAAATTGCAGGTCCAAGTATATGGGCATTAGCAAAAGAGAAAGAGAAGATCGATTGTTTGGACTAAGACACAAAGCAATTAGTCATCCATTTTGGTTAAACAACACCAGGTTTCACCTAAATACAGGGATGTAAGAAAGAAAAGGCATCGGGCAATCCGGTTTCTTGATATACCGATGTATTTCATTCTTATCTTGGTGAAATGCTTCGATCCCTCATGTATATGTTCATTTTTATTGGAATTTATAGTATCTTCTTTGTTTTGATGTATGAATGCTTTCTAATGACTGATCTATTATTTATGTATTCACTTTTTACTTACTTTTACATATGCAATCACCTTTGTTGGTTTGCTTACATTTATTGACCATGTATATTACACTAAATCTTCCTTTCTTATTTATGCAAAGGACTCCAAAAAATTCTTAAGCAATGTACGATTAGATATTTGCATAATATTGTATGTTATACATGTCTATAGAGTACATATCTTGTACTCGTGACTTTCAGATAGTGCCTATGGACTTCAAGAATCTACTCTAGAACATTAATATGCTCTAGGTACAAAGAATGTACCCACATCGCTACTTTTATCCTTACACACGTATTTAATGTACATGTGTAATGTATATTTCTGTTGTCCTTATATATATTGTAAGTACATTCTCGAAAAGTACATATGAGTACATATGAGTACATCCGAAAGTACATATTAGTACATTCCTAGGATGGGTCATATGATAGGCATATATCTTCGAGAAGTGAAGTGGTGTTCTCATTGAGCTTTGTAAAACATTGAGTACAAATGGAACCCTCACTAGGGGTAGATAAGTTTGGAAATATGAACTTTAAATGCTCCGAAACTAGACAATCATCGAGAGCATGATGATACTGAAGAATACAACATAAAAGATGGTTTTATCCGCCAATTGGTCGATGCAAAGGTGAGAAGATCCGGGTGACTACTCCTCATCGAGAAGAAGAACCGCTTAGGTTTTGAAAACCCCAAGCAAATAGTTGAAACCACGACCCCGCACTCGGCAACCACAAGACCTTAAAATTCCCCGCAGAGTCAAGGCTGAAAGAAAAGTAACCCGTCAATGAGTTAGATGCCATAGGCAAGAAGACTGAGGCTCCAGGCCACGCCGAAAGAAACAACGGCCGACCAATCAGGAACCGTCCGGAATGAGCATCGCTGAAAAAACAACCGATTAGTGCCGCCTCGCAGGCTGCCAATGGTAGAAAAACAATAAATATGATCTCGAGGCAACAAACAGGCCACGCGCCGAGAGAAAACATGAATAATAAATATTGACTCGTAGGCTACAATGCCACCACAGAGAAAACATGAATGAATAAATAAAATACCGTCTTGAAGGCTACAATGCACCGACTTGAAGGCTACAATCGGGGCCGAAAGAGAGATGTCACAAGAATAGAAGGCCACTAAGCCACACCATAGACCTAACACCTAACCCACAAAAATTATATGAAAAAACTTTGATATGACAACAAGTCGAAGAAGCGAGAGGCGGGAGGAAAATTTTCACTTGACATGTATTGACACGCATTAAACTAAACTAATGGCCTCGGAGGCTACAAAGCTATCTTGAGGGACATAAAGAATGCACATTTAAAGGACATAGAAAGAAAAAGAAATAACCAACACGATCAAATGCAAATAACCATCATGGGAGGGAGGGTGAGGGAAACCCGATAGGATAGAGAAGAAGGAGAAATCTAGCTCAAGAGAACGATGATGATAGAACAATGAAGAGAGGCTGAATAAATAGGAGAAGTGATTAAAGGCGTCCCCATCCAAGGAATGTCGGTTGTATTGTCGCAAAGCAATAGAGGCCGTGGCATTCCTAGGATGGGTCCTATGATAGGCATATAATCGGGCCGATAGAAGAGGAACAAAACTCAAAACTACCAAGATGGAGACCTAAAAGAAGAGAAGCTAAAAGAGAAATATAGTATAAAGAAATGGAGAAACCGAAGTCCACGAGGGACACCGAAAAGAATGTGACGAAAAGGTCGATGGGACGGCGGAACAAAATGGATCTCGAAAATGGCAACACCAAAGGCATAAGAACGCATGAGAACATCGAAAAGAGCCGATGGGAGGAATGGCGGTAAAAAAAAAAAAGAACACATAGAAAGAAATGACATAATACGGCAGAAAGGGAGGTAAGTGAGAGCCTTGAACGGATAGTGGCATGGGAAACAAGGCGACAAGAAACCATGCAAGTGAAAAAAGTAAAAGGTCGGCGGAAAAAAAGAGTGGAAAAGAAAAGTGGAGAAGGTGGACGGGGACAAAACTTCGGCAGAAAGAAAGCGACGGAGAAAGGGAATCAATGACCACCCAAACCCTAAAATGCAAAAAATAACGGGGCGCATAAAAAAGGAGCAAAAGAAGGGGCACAAAATACCGTAGACAAGCTCCTCGTCAAGATACAAAAAATAAATGGAAATCTAATGCATGAATTATGGAAGCAAAAAAACCTTTGGAAACATAAAAAGCAGGAGCAACATCGGGCAAAGAGAACCTAAGTGACAATCACCTAGAATCGTCAAAATCTATACAACAAACCGAAACCACCGGACCGAAAAGCACAAACCACCGGGGAAACTAGGAATAATGGAATGAGCAAACGGGCTAACAAACCGGGACTAATGAAACAATGGCGAATGGATGGGCCAATATAATAAGCAAGTTCAAAGAAAGACAAAAAACTAGAACAAGAATACTAAGCAGCATAGTGGAGTAACCTAGAGAAAAACCAATCGAGCCGAGGTCAAGATGGTAAACTAAGGAGCAGCGCGAATAAGATAGGGAGTCTAAAAAGCCAGAAGGACACAAAAGGCTATGGAAAAGGAGGTGACACGAAGCACATGAAATGTAGAAGAACAAGAAGAGAGGAGCAAGTAAGAAATTGCTTAACAAAGAAAAGAATATAGTCTGAAAATGATAAATGGAGAAAAGGGACGCCAAAGGTAATAGAACATTGGAACGAACAAAGCGAGGAAGGGGCATAGGAGTGCGAGGATCAATGGAACAAGGAACAAGACCAGAGAAGGCGAATAAACATGATTGAAGGATCTAGGGCATAAACTAAAGAAACTACAGGAAAAATGTCCAACAAAGGAGAAACGAAGAACGAAAAGAAACGGACAAGAGGACAAAGGAATTGTTTGCAATGCAAAATGGATAACACTAAAATTAAAAGAGAAACCAAACAAATGACATTACCATAAAAATGATATGCAATGCAGAAATAAAAAATAGTAAGAGCACACAAGAGCCAACAATGCAAAGAATGTAGTGAAAAATGGGAGCCTAAGAAAAATAAAACAACCAAAATATTAAAGGAAGAACTAGACATTAAAAGTACCGGATACTAGAAGACCCTCGAAAATTCCACGAGGGTGTCAAACCTGATGAGGGACGAGGCAAACAAGACGGCTAGAGCGAAGTTGAGGAATTCTAACAAAAGAAGAAGAAAAATAGAGCAAAGGTGCACATAAATGCCAAAAGATGCACATGAATGATAAATTATATCAAATTAGACCAATGTAAATAACATAGAAACATAGAAACCGGAGTAAAAAGAGCAAAGAATGCTTTCCGGTGATAATTCTCTGAGTACTTAAAAAAATATAAAAATCACTCACAAAGTACTAACGGCGAGGAACAATGGAATTAAAGGCACAAAGTACATGGGCAAAATAAAAAAACAGAATTAAAAGAGCAAACAAACTAAAAACAAATTGACACTATTGAGGCGGTTGGAATAATCACATCCGGAAACAAAAGGATGGGGACCAATATAACTAAATAAGTTCATAGGAATACAAAGTAACTGGACTAATGACATTAAGAGGCAAATAGTACACTGTAGAGCAAAAGGGCATCCGTAAAGGGATAACTGCAGCAATGGGATGCAAAAGGATGTCTATGCCGAGTGAATCAACTAGAACAAAGAGCTACCAACATGGGACAAATGGGCAAAGGCACAAAGGAATAACCTACCTGCATGAAGCAAAAATTGACACGAAGCAAAATACTAAATGAATTACAAAAGCCAATGGGACAAATGGCTTAACGAAGTCCATAGGGTGAGAAGGAACAAATCAAGCAAAAGAACCAAAAAAGGAACAAAGACATGGAAACAAACCTACGACAAAAAAGAAACCATGTAATACAAACATCATCTTTCAGATGTATATGACCAAAAAATGGAACAAACATACCATGTTGAAGACCAAAAAGAGACTATAAACGAAACTATAGAGAGCCCAAGAATTGACGAGATGAAAATATCGAATGTGAACGTCATCCATGGCAACACGGGTATGATCAATCTCAAGAGGAATACGAGTCAAGGAATAGAGGACAGTATATAGCCAAAAAAATCTAAATCTAAATTAAAACATGATCGAGATTGTTTGTGATGAAATGTGGATGATTGGTCATGAACCAACAGTTGACCAAAATGTAGAACATGACATTCATCAAAAATACAAGTAACTAACTATAGCAAAAATGATGGCATAGAGATCCCAAACCCCATACAAGCATGTGCAATGCCACTTGTAATAATGCCTAAGCACTCTCTTAGCACTTTGTGGATCAACACCCTAAGCTAAAAGCACAAACTCGATAAGAACTCTAGAGAAGATGAAAACCTATCATATACTACGATCTAGTCAAAATGAGATTAAACAACATGCCAAATCTCAGCTTATCCACAAAAATGACAAGAAAAGAAAGTGCAGAATCTAACAGCCTCATTATGCATACACACGTATATGGGACCCATGCATAGATTCGGAAATGAATAAATAGACAAAGTAAATGGGAGAGACTAACTTATAGAAATGAAAATATGCATGTGTGTGTACCCAACATAAATGCATTAACATGAGCATGAAAAATGGAAATAAACATGCACAGAGACCAACTAGATAGGAGAAAGTGAGCCTACAAGAAATGAAATCATGCATATGCACGTATAATGACGATGGGACCCATGGGGCAAATGTACTTACTTGATATAACATGACTCACGAGTCCAGAATAATCTTTGACAATGTTCGTGGTATAAGGTGTAAAACAATGTAAAACAGATGGAGCAAAAAACAAGATTGTAGGAGCAAATCAAACCACCCCGGAACAAAGGGAATAAGCATGACAATCAAAAAAGAAGCTAACATGACTAAAAAAGACAAATGGACGAATATACAAATTTTGAATCAGTACCAGGATGCATGCCACATTGCAAAGAGCATACATGCACCACCCCTCGTCAGGCATCTAGCCAATTAAAACAAGCGCCACACAAGCATCAAGATGCCTACTAACATGCAAAGTGCATAGCCATAAACACCCATGCTGATGACAAGGGGACAAAAAACCCATGCATAATGATCCAATGCAATGTCAATTGTACAAAATCACATATATAACGGCTTTGCATAAGGAGATGAAGAAAGCACATTTAAGGAGATGAAGAAAGCACATTTAAGGGATATATAAGCCTATGAATTTCCAAGAGAAAAGGAAAATGTATGCATGTCATGTTTAATGCGACAAGGACAAACAAGGATCTATGGAAAACAAACCTCAATTTCATTCTCATGAGAGAAAGAACATGCATAAAAGAAGCAATCTAATGGAAATGCAGATCCATACGAGCGACCCGAGAGAAGAAAAAATGTTTAAACAAACAAAAAGGGGGCAAATGCATGGATTGAACAACCAAAAAAGGCAAATGCCAAGATAATGTGTAGGGGCAACATACCAAAAAGGCAAAAGCATAGAATGAACAAACAAAAATTCTTAAAGATAACGTACAAAAGAACCAAAATAAGGATTTGAATAAAATGGCAATGTCTTTGGAAGCAACGAGCAAAAAAACAACTTCTAACAAAATGGGAAAAACCATGCATCTCTACCAACAAGTCGCACAACATTACTATGCAAGAAATATTTAAATCTTTGCTATCTAAAGCCAATTCGAACTATTTATGCTCACGCGATGTTTGCGGGGGGAGAGAACGAACCGTAGAAGTCCAAACTTCGAGTCGCCTCAGAGGATCGAACCGAGCTCCGGATCCACATAGGTGATGATTAGAAGCAGCTCGGACTTACACAAGAGATGGTTGTATGGCTGCGACCACCAGAAAAACTTGACGGAAGAAAGAAGAGTCCAAGAATGAAGAGCCATGACCGAGGAAATTAACAACGCAAATCGTACACGGGCTGCCATATGTTGGATATTGGGCATCAAATACTGACTAGAAATAAAATGATGAAGAATTTAGACTTAGATGGCAAAAGATCTAGATGAGGCTTCTTGGATGATGTGAACGGCATGGGGCGAATCCTCGAGCCCAAGGGGCCACCGTCGAGTGAAATCTGCAATTAGAAACTAGTAGAATAGACCATTGCAGGAGGCCACGTTATAACCGTGGAAGGCAAAATCATAACAACGATGGAGCATCTATCAATTGCACAAAATATAGCAAGACCGGAGACAACTCAAATTCAATGCAAGCTTCCATATCTATCCCGCCAAGTCATGGGAAATTCAATCGACGAATAAGACTATTCTATTGACCCAAGCTCACGAAATCGAGGCGGAAGAAGAAAACATAAAATTTTAATCGATAAAAGACAAACCTGGCGTGTATGGCGGATCTCCAACCATCATGTCATGCCATCACATCATAGCTCCATCAATCAGCCGCATCAAAACTATGAAACGTGCAGAACCCCATTTATTTTGAAACCATCCGATGCATGCATTCTTAAAGCGAACATCGCATAGGCTCGATCCGGAGACCACACACACAAAAAACAAAGGATGAAATCAACCCAAGCCAAAGAAGACCTACCCAAAAATCGGAGGATTTAGTTGCTTTGCAAGAAACAGGGCATACAGAACAAAGGGTTTATCTATCAATCGAGTCAATCACACTAAACCAGTAGGTAGGCGGTCGGGCAAAAAGGGTTTCAGTAGCAGCGGAATGGCCGGCAAGAAAAATGAATCGATAAAAAACTAAAGCCCCAAATGGTTTCAAAAATCCATGCCACAAAGATATAGAAGAGAATAGCAACTTATCTAGGCGTCGGCTCCATATTGTTGAAGAACAAATCGCTGTTGAATCTTGGCAAACAAGATCGACACGAGTTTCTTCTGCACATTCTTAATCCACCTAGGCCGCCTAGCGCCAGGATTGTAACAATAGATTAGATGCTCAACAGAATAGGTTAACACGATAGGGAGAAGCTAAGAAACAAAATAGAATAGGAATAGGGTAGAGAAACCGATAGGATAGAGAAGAAGGAGAAATCTAGCTCAAGAGAACGCCGATGATAGAACAATGAAGAGAATTTGAATAAATAGGAGAAGTGACAAAGGCGTCCCCATCCAGGAATGTCGGTTCTATTGCTATCGCAATAGAACCCGTGGGCATTATGAGTACATGTTAGTACATTTTGACTCCGCATGTACTCAATTGCACATACAAAAATCTTTTATTAATTACGATGATTTGAATGCACAGCTGTTGCACGAACTTTGTGGAGCAACACCCTAGGCGGAACATTGGCATTAGATTGTTGAATACCTCAAACCTGATTGTGTAAGGAAGCTAAAGGAAAGAAACACATGTTGTTGTGTCAAGCATGAGCAAAGCGAGAACTTCGGGAAGGCATTTAATTCTATGAGGGCTAAGCTTCACATCAATTGTAGGCCGCAATTGTGAAGTTTGTCTTTGCTAACAAAAATGATGGAATTTGTCGGGGCTCACAAGCATACATCTTGTAATGTCAACACTCTATGGCCAGAGTATGGTTTGTCCAAAAGCGGGATAGTGATGAGTGGCACAAATTAAATTGTATTACAAGTGATTGCAAGAACTGTGGTAAGCGAACATTAGCTTGTGTCAAAAGAAAACCGAAAATGACATTGAAAGTAAAGTCAATTGGCAAATATACTCTTATGTGGATGAGAAGTCTAAAAAGGAGTCTCAAGAAGGCTCAGTTGGTGGAGAAGACAACAAATGCACACTGTAATGTTGGATGCCATGTTTGGTCACATGAAGACATTTATCCATCACAACTTGCGGCTCCTCACGGGCAAAGCAAAGTGAATTCAGAAGATGTGTTCAAAACCGAGAGATGATTCGGTGATATCGATGGTTGACTTTTCGTGAAAATTATACATTGAAGCCTTTCAAAGAGGTTCAATCGTAACATTGGAATGCGGACCAAGTTACTATAATGGTCTGATTACCATGCTAAATGTAAATGGCATCTTGAAGAAGACTATTCACTTGTATATTTCTGATGTGAGAAATCATGATACACATTTTGTACAACATGCATTTAAGCTTCATCTAAAATGGCTGAAAGAGAATGGTGGATCTTATGCGGTATCATATTGTGTGGTCCGATGGTTGTCTTTGCACAATACAAGTCGGAAAAGAAATTCATATTTCATTACGTACTATGTTGAATATGGCATTCGTTTACAATGGAACTACTTTGGTTACGGGCATGGAAAAGGTGAACATGATGGAGAGTCTCGCCAAGGCCAAGCGGTACTTGCAGACCCGAGCGATTCACGAGAACATGGAGCGAGGAGATTAGAGGTGCACATGATGCTTGTGTTGTCTTGAGGAGCAAGCAATCTAATGTTAACAGTATCTTGGGAAGTGAAGAGTCGGATATTGATAGAACCAAGATTGGATGTGCAACCTCTTCACGGTATTGAGAAATTGCATGCTATAGCTTCTATAAGTCCAATCTGACCCCACCTTAGTAATGGGTGAGACCATTATCTTGCTTATGCAATGCTTGCATTAACTTTGAATGGGATGCTTTGTGAGTCCATTTCATTACGTGGGAAGTGGCATTAAAAAGCTAGTACCCCGAGTAAGTACTCATTGTGAAGTAGAGAATGAGGAATTTGCTTTTGCAAATGAAAATGAAGAGCTAGAAGATCTAGTAAGAATTAGGTGATATGTTTGCTTCTTTTCTTTGCGCCTGAAATGAAGAAAATGTGCCATACTATATCCTTCTTTGCAAGAAAACAAAATTTGTTTTGCGGGAAAATGTTATTGGCGATTACAAAAATTATCACCATATAGGTGAAACTTGTCATATCCGCGTATTACTATCAAAAATTGCCCGGTTGTCACCACAAGTATAAGTTATTGGATGACAAAAGTTCTTGTACTGCAGTAGTCTCGTTATTGGAGCAAAGTTTGCAATCCCAAAAAGTAAATCATAAGGTGAAGGGGTGCCGGCAGCTTATGCATTGTCTCTTGATGTGCATGAGATGCCTCTTGGGAAGTCTGCCGAAATGCTACATGATCGGAATAGCTTGAGCAGTTATATGTTGGATGATTATATGTTGAGAGAAATCAAAAAGAGAAAAGTGAAGGGAGTAACATGATTTATATTACATTGTAATTGAGTACATCAACTTATTTCAAAACATGTTTCTTGTTATTGATAACTTTCTGAGAATATATCAACTTCTTTTTATGCCTAACTATTACATCCTGTGGTGGCTGAAATCTCATAGGTATTGCATCCATTCTCCTAAGATTTCAGTGCCATATAATGTTAGTACTAGGCGTGGCAGGAGGCCAGCTGCTACTTCTCTTGCAATTGGAAGCCCACTCCAGCCCTCACGCATGGTACTTGATTGACTTCGTCTTGCCAACGTGATTCCTTCCCCAAGGATCGGGATCATAGATCTTGTGAATTGCCCAAAATATTGTTAGCATCTCATCCACGGTGTGTACGTCTTCGATCTGTTCGACTGTTCCCATAATCGAGGCGGTGGTAAGGAATCTTGCTTCATACATTAAGCCACAAGAGAATGGTACATCCGGAACATATTCTCGCCGAGTCTTCATCTGGTTCAACCTCTGCTCCATGTACATGTACAAGTTCCTTTTGTTCTGGTTCAACCTGCGCTCCATGTATAAATTCCTCTTCAATTTCATTTTCCTCAACTTCTAATCCAATAACAAAAGTTAAAAATTATTAGCATTTTAAATCTAAAACTTCCTCAACCTTAAATATTAATAATAGATATAATTTAACAAGTACTCAAAAGAGTTATGAAAGCAAATCAACATCAAGAAAAAGTTATAAAGAAAAGCAGTTCGGTTTATCAAAGGCATTGTACATAGGGCCTTTATTACGTTTCATATCTTCGTCGTATTCATCCAAAGATAGTCTTGATGATAATGTCACCATATATGTCCCAAGAGTCATCCAACTTATGCTCCTTTATGTAATTGGTAAAATCTGGTGCATATTTCAACCCTACCAACCAATCAAATAAGAAGGACGGATGGTTGTCGCATTCTATCAAAGGTGTCCATAGTGGCACACAAACATAACTTTCTTTGTTGAAAAGAGCTTTGTGCTTAGACTCAAACACACCCACAGAGTCGACCATTGTATTTAGGATATTCAATGACAATACTATCCATAGGTACTACTTGAGGGGTTACACCAACTGAATTTGTGTAAAGGAAGTCCCCAACATCTCTCTTTTCCATAAACATGTTTAAATTTTGGGATGCCATCTTCATAGAGCTTGTCCAAAATTGATGTTATGATATCTAAGGTAAGAGTTGACCATATGGCCAAATCCCAATGAAAGGAGGCATATTGAAGCATTGCTTTCATTGTTGGTCTACATGAGAAAAACTCCATGTTCGTAATTATGGGCTTGTAAGAGAAAATATTCATTCACGAGTTCTATAAAAGTAACCTAGCAACACCTTGGATCTCAAATATTAGGAGTCCTGTAAGGAAGCAAAATATAATTAACATCTGAAGAGCACTAGGATTGCAACCATTCATTGATTACATTATCAAGATTACATAAAGCCAAATGGCTTAGTGTTGTTTCAATAAGAAAAAGCCAATTGGCCTCATTTGATAAAGAGTTATGAAAGAAGTTAAGCACTACCATGCTTTCTCTTGCGAGGTGCTAGTAGTGCTTTTCGGCGAGATGGCTCTTATAATTAATCATAGCCTTAATGAGCACATGTCTCTGGATTGTGCATACTCCGCATCAAACCAATCAAGAGAATCTGAAAGAATGAAAACAAATAGTTTTTTAATTAAATATTATATAAAAAGCAATTGTGTATATGTTATCTCACCATGCTCTTAGCTTGCACCTGGGCATCCACAAAGGCTTGCATATAAGCCATGACATAAAGACCACAAGAGGCCAGGTCACCTTGTTGTGGAACCTCAGGTCTAATTTCTTTCTGCATTGAATTCTTTACATAAATATCAATCTTACGAGAACTGGAATTAGTCAATGTTGTAATGATATCTTTATGAAGCACGCAATAGAAAATAACATCAGAATTATGAAGCATTACTTCGAATTAATAGTGAGTGCACTTACATCATAACCATTTTTTTCGGTCGACACGCACATTCTTTAGCGAGTTCGAATAAGGATAGGTGGAGAAGACAAAAGTCTTTGCAAGCAGTTCTTGGCCTTATCTAAAACAATGATGACTAGTGCATGGTGCATAGGATCCTCAACTGGATTGGAATCATAATATCTGGCATTTGCTCAATATGATTCCCCAAGCCCTTTTTGAACTCTGACCAATCCAGTACCATCGGGTTGCATCGGATGATGCGAGTTTGTTAAAGGTCGCTCAGAGGCTAAGAAATTCTCTGAAGGGAAGAAAAAAATGCATCACGCCATTTGTCAGGCATAATGCTAATCAGATACCTATTCACAAAGAAAGTGAGGTTAGATGTTCAAGTAGTTAACCATAATGCAAAAAGAATCGATCAAGTTACCTTCCAAATATATCTATATGCACATTGGACATGTGCCTGTTCTCGCAAAGGCATTCCACACAATATTTAGTCACCTTGATTAGAGGCTTTTCTTTGGAAAGGGTAGCATGGAACTATTTTCAACAAGCTCTCCGTGTCTCCTAAAGCGGACTTGCATTATTGAGAGACAAATGAATTGCAACTACAAATGAATCTTACTTACTCTGCGGTTTTGTCATCTCCGTGATCGAAAGCACTTTTCGGATGATGTTTGGCTTCTAGTCCTGCGAAGTCATCATAAAATTGTTCAGATATTACACTTTAAAAGCTTCAATTAACATAATAAATATTCACCTTTTGGTTGAAGTTGTATTTTGCATGCACTCCTTCCTTTTGTTGATGTTTGGGGTTCTTGGCATCACCTTGCAGCAAGAGATCCATGGCTAGGATGCCACAAAGGCTGCCACAAATGCTCATGGATCAACAAAAGAAGATGGGAAGAACTCCAAGAACAAGAACAAAGCAAAGAATGAACAAAAGCAGTAATCATATTGATGCTCAAAAGGAGGTGCTCCAAAAACGTGAGCAAAAACCTAAACAATGAGAGGAAATGCTCTCTCTAAATAGTAGAGCAAAACCCTAACCCTAACTGACATCTCACCGTCCACAGATCTAGGCTAAATCTGGGCCATAGATTGTGGGGTCCAATATGACAAATACATGTGGCATATGCCACCTACCATATATATGGGCTAAATCTGGGCCCTAGATCAAGTGGTCCAATGTGATGAATACATGTGGCCTATGCCACTCATACATATGTTTAGCCCAAAGGGCTAACACTCCCCCCCACCACACCAAACTATGTAGAACCTTTATAACATCAGATTAAACATTTACTTGATGTCCAAAGTGAGGGAAATAATGAGAATGTCAGAAGTCTTGAAAAAAATGCCAATGTCGATGAAGTACAAAAAATCGTAAGAGGTTGAGAAGGCTGTCACCACTTCTCTTGAGCTTGCCACAAGCTCCTTTAAAGCCATAGAAGTCAAATCTAAGGTTGAGAAGGCTGTCACCACTTCTCATAGAGCATGCCACTTAGCTCCGAATATATGCGCCAATCAAAGTGTCTTGAGTTGAACAAAAAATGAGGAAACAAAAATTGTTGAAGGAAGGAAGGCCATAAGTCATCTTCACACCAGTTTTGAACTTGAAAAGTTGAAACAAGGAGTTGAACTTGGAAAGAGTTGAAACATAAGTGATTGAAGGAGGCGGAAGACCACGAGTCATCTTCATGCCATTTGTTGAACTTGAAAAGAGTGTGAGCAGATAGTTGAACTTGAAGGAGTTGAAATTGAAGGGAGGAAGGCCATAAGTCATCTTCACGCCATTGATGGAACTTGAAAGAGGCTTGATCGCCATGTATTATGGACGGATGTGGTTGATCAAAATGTTGAACTTGAAAAAGTTGACACCAAAGAGAAATTGTTGAAATTGGCCCGCACATGCGATGTGGCCATGTGAGGTTGATGTCTGTAAGGGCGAAGGCAGAATTCATCTTCACGCCATTGTAGGAACTTGAAATTTGTTGGTACAAAGGTGCAAAGCGAGATCTAAGAATCGGGCAAAAGATGAGGCGTCCCCAAAATGTGCCAAAAATATGCTCAAGATACTTCTTGCGTCAAAAAGTTGATTGAAAGTTGTGCTTGAAGTCAATGGCCGTGAGGGGCCATGACAATTTTGATGAACTCACGCCGCAATGCGTGATTTTGTTGTCGAAAAGAAAGGATCTTGCTTTGGACTTATGGATTGATGAAAAGTTGTGCCTCCAAAGTCAAGAAGTCACCATTAAAAAATCACGCCAAGGGGCGTGATCGAGGTTGCATCCAAGTGTCAAGAATGGCCTTAGCATGGATTTGGGCCATGTAAGGTTAAGGTATGAAAGGGCGGAAGGTTGAATCATCTTCACGCCATTTGCTTATAAGCACGCCATGTATAGAACGTGATAGAGGGTATCAAAAACCTCTTCAATAGTAGAAGAAGTGGAAAATACCAAGAATGTTGCCCATCTTGAATGGCCCAAGTGCCAAGTGTCGCCATAAAAGAATCGAAGTCATTGAAGATATGTATGTTGAACAACAAGTGATTTCTTTTTTTTTTTTTTTTTTTTTCCAATGGTTGGGTGGGGGCGACGCCATCGGGTACCACGCCCGCGGAGGGGGGCCAACTTGAAGGTGCCGTGGCCACATCCCCGATGGGCCGTGGGATTCGAGGCGGAAGGCCGCCGTGATAGCCGTGGAAGGGTCCACGCCGTGAGGGGCCGTGGCCCGTGGGGGGCTCGATCTGGACCACGCCGTGGGAGGCCGTGGATATCTTTGGTGGACGGGTCGTGGGCGGACTTCTGAGGGGCGTGGTGAGGGTAGCACGCCACGAACCGTTATGCCTTGAAGCTTGTTGCCGTGAGAGTTCGCGTAAAGCTCTCCAAGATTTTTGTTAAGCCACGATGTGGCGCACAAAGCCCCGGCTGTGAAGATGTTGCGGACTCAAGCCCGCCCGTGATGGGCGTGGGCTTCTAGGAAGTTAGGCGGAGGCACGCGCTGTGAAGGTTTTGCGATTGAAGCCATGCCATGATGGCGGTGGGCTGCAGACCAAACCCTTTGAAAAAAAAACGGGCAAAACTCTAGTGCTTGCTCTGTTTTCATTGAGGCGAAGGTAGTGATGTCTTGGAAATTTTGGGGTCCACAGGCCGTGGTTGGGCTTCACACTTACGTGAAAAAAAGTCATAGATTGGTCCACGCCGTGGAGGGCCGTGGAGTTGGTTTAAAATCAAGGCTTGAGTAGATGCACAGAATTCTTGAAAGTTTTGCGGAAGATCGGTTGTTGCGAGAAAAGAGGTTATTTGATTGCCGCGAAATACCTTGAGGGTGTAATCATTTGGAAGATGGTTTCACAATGTGGCTTAGAAATGCAGAAGCGGTTTTCCAAAGCGTGATCATATGGAGGTGAAAATTTGCGAAGCCAACGGACAAATGTGAGCGATTAAGTGTGGGATAGCAGAGCCGCCATACGAGGTAAAGTGAGTTGATAAGCCCCCGCATGATGCTTTCGGATTTTGGTATTTGTTGCTGGTCAAATTTGGAGGCAAACTACGCCTGCTCCGTTGAAAGCGAGAATGAGGTGATTTAGACGGATGTTGTCTTCAAAATGTATAGAGATGGCACTTGTGTCCATTATGGCCTATGAGCGATTGTTTGAGGCGATTCTGCGATGTTTGTGATTGAAGATGTGTATACAAGACTCCTCTTGAATGGTTTTGCTTGTCGAGGCAATGCCATGCAAGCTTTGCGGATGTGGTGGCTTTGCTCGTAAGGGCCCCAAATGTTTCCCGCAATGAGAGGGCAAGAATAGACCACGGGTCGCAGATTTGAAAGACCGAACAATGCTTAAGCTTGCTTTGAAGAACATAGCTTTATGTCCCTCAAACATCGCAGATTTAATCGGCTACAGCCACAAAGGGAGAGCCTTAAGAAAGCAAGAAAAAAATTCTCGAGAGATAATCCGTTGTGTGCCCGATGGTCCCCGGAAGAATGAGTGAGGAATCGATTGTTGAAAACTTCGATTGTGGGCCATATGATATTGTGTTCGCCGGAAGGATAGCCGAGATTGCGATCTGAGCTCGATTCCGGTGTGAACAAAAGGCTAAAAGCTAACTGCCCTGTGTTTGCTTACATGCGTGCACAAGGGCAAGCTTAGGATCCGGTGAAATGGCAAAAATCGAGCTGTGAATCATGATGATAGCGAATGGGCCTTGCATCCGAGGGGAAAAAAATCGCCAATGAATCACGGATTTGGTCACAAAGGCGGATATGTTAGGCGTTAAAATCCACCGCTTAGCTTGCCTCTTGAAATGATTTTCGTATATCCATAGGAACTAAAGAAAATTTATCTTTGAGAATCGCGGTGAGATCGCATTCTTGCCCATGTTTTTGAGAACCACCATCGTGCAAAATGGCCTGTGAAACTCTTTGGAAAAAAAGCGAGTTCTAGTCCACAAAATAGTACTATGAAAAGTACAGGTAAAAAAGAATAGAATAGAATAGTACAGTAAAAAAGAGCGGTTGATCCTCTTACAATGCGGTGTTGCTTTGATTTTGGGCAAGCGGGGAGAGATAATAGAGACAATGAGCCAAAAAATGTGGACGAAGAACCATGAGGTTGGACAAAGGAGGACATTATTTTGCCAAATACTAGTTTAAGCCCCAAAGATGGGCAAATATCGAGACGCGTCAATCAAGGAAGTAATGGGGTGTCGATGTAGATCCAATATTTTTGCTGAAAAACTTTTGGAGATGCTTAAAAAGAAAGCAAAAGGATGATCATGAGCCCAAGAGACCCCGGCATGAGGCGCCAGTGTTGATGTTTGGGGTTCTTGGCATCACTTTATAAAGCAGCATCCATGATGCACGGATGCCACAAGGCTGCCACAAATGCTCATGGATCAACAAAAGAAGATGGGAAGAACTCCAAGAACAAGAACAAAGCAAAGAATGAACAAAAGCGAGAATCATATTGATGCTCCAAAAGGAGGTGCTCCAAAACGTGAGCAAAAACCTAAACAATGAGAGGAAATGCTCTCTCTAAATAGTAGAGCAAAACCCTAACCCTAATCGACATCTCACCGTCCCACGGATCTAGGCTAAATCTGGGCCATAGATTGTGGGGTCCAATATGACAAATACATGTGGCATATGCCACCTACCATATATATGGGCTAAATCGGGCCCTAGATCAAGTGGTCCAATGTGATGAATACATGTGGCCTATGCCACTCATACATATGTTTAGCCCAAAGGGCTAACACCTTTTTTCTTGTCTCTGCTTCTCCTGTTTAACAACCTTGGTCTCCTCAACCTTGGTTTCCTCTATGTCATCAACCTTAGTGGCCTCGACCTTTGTTTCCTCAACCCCTGGTTTCCTCCATCGCCACATCATCCTTTTTGGATCTCTTGTACCTCCACCATCTCTTCCTCTCCCTTAATATGGCTACTATCCTCTATCTTTTCAATGGTTGCACGAACAAAGGCTCTTGAAGATTCACCAATTTCCAACATACATAAATTAGTCACCAAAGTTAATCAAGATTGTGAATCCTAATTTTAAGTTAATGGTATACTGTTGAATCATCACCATCCACAGCATTTGAATTTCCTGCTGAAATGATGGCATTGGCTTAATAGGTTTCCAAATAGGTTTCTCTGGAAATTTGTATTGTGAAGAAAGACACAGGTTCTGGAACTTTATAATTGTGAAGAAAAACTTGAAGAACCTAAAAAAATGGTGTTTAATAATTTAAATACACACAAGCAAAAGAAGATGCAACATACCGCAGTAGATAAACATCGGCCTTCTCGCTTTAACTTTTCAACCTCTCACGCATAATCCACAAATGTTCGAATCGGGTATGGTCGCGTGGCTATATGGAATTCCAAGTGACATATCAAGCTCATATGACATGAAAATTAAATTCCAGGGATTGTAAATCAATCAAATGTGATATTTACTTACATGTATCCGAGGACTTCACTGGTACCTCAAGCTCTTCCTCAAAAGACTTTACAAGGTTTTAGGGTGATGCACATGTAGAAGTATTTCCCAAATCCTCGACCTTACCACAAATCCAACACCTTGGAAGAAAGTGCTGTTGGCTTCTTGCTGTCATCTACAATAAAGAGTAGAAAAAGACTTGAGATAAGAAAAGGAATATGCATGATTAACAAGACTACAATATCATACCCTTTTCTGGTTTCCTTATGCTACCAAAATCACCTGCATCAGTCAAACATTGAGTATATCAGATCATCAGCTAAGAAATGTATTCTCAATGTACTCTACAAGTCTGATCAATGAAAAAACTTAACCGACAATGTACTCCAATGTATCCATCCGATAATGTACTACGATTTATCATGTAAATGTACCCAATGTATTGTTGAAATGTAATTGAATGTACTCACGAAATGCATTGTTCTGAAGTACAATCAATGTAACAAAGCTAGCTGATATTGTACTCTGCCCACTGATGAGTCATGAAGTATTCAATAATAACTCAAAATGTAATTTTGACAGCAACAATAGCAATGTATCTGTCAATTGCTACACTATACAGTTCTCAATAACAAGTAATTAGCTACCTACATTACTGAGCTGATGAGCACATGAAATTAAAAACTCTCATCTTTAAAAATAAGTAGTCTATTTGGTGATTATACATGGTGAACCCACATTATCCAACTACAAAAACTATGTATCTAAATACTCAATGTAAATGCAAGCCTAAAACCTTCATGCAAAAAAGAATCTAACTATTAAAATAAGAAAAGAAATTGTAAATTAAATGTACATCTACTAACCTTTTGTTGCAAGCAGTCCAAGTGCTATGAGGCAAATTGCTATTCCATGAGCGGTCGGGGATCAACACATGAAATCTTTGTGCTAGCAAGATAGGATATACGTGCAGACAATAAGGGTGTACCAGTAGGAAGTTAGAAACCTTTGGATTCACACCTCAAAAGATTGCTCACAATATGTACATGAAGAAAAAAATTTGAACAATAATCTGATCTGCAAGAATTGTAGACTGGAGAGGAGGGGGCTGTAAAGTAAGGATCGAGGAATGTTCTAAAAATTCCCTGAGTTCCATAATTTTTTTGTCTCCTGCCTCAGCTGAGCTCATATCAACAGATGTAGCTTCAATCTTTGCATCTACATGTTTCAATTCGGTAAGATTCATGTCAATATGTTTCTGGAGCTCAGCCTGATCCTGCATTCTTGATTCCTTTTGCTCGATAGCATCCTCAACTTTCCATTTTAGGTGCTGAAATCTTATGGCACTTTCAGATGTTTGGATCAAGTTTTGATTGTTGATCCTCCAATGCCGCCATTTTGCTTCAACATTCCTCTCTGCTTCCTGGACCAACCTGATATAAACTGCTCTCTCCTCTTCCTTGTGCTTCAATGTATCAAGGATCTCTTGCCTTCTTTCCTTTAACTCAGTTAATTTCTTGCTTAAAGATGTTTTCACAATAGATCTGTTGTCTAAGAAGTTACTGAAAACTTCTAATTGCTCCTTTGTGTAACTCTTAGCTGAAGTTCTTGGGGCTTTTGCATTTAACATTGCTAGATTTCACTGTCACCACCTCACTAGATAGATCCGAATCCTTTTGCTTCGATCTGGCCCATGCTTTGACATCTTCCCACCCACTCGCACCTTTCGGATGCAATGCAAATGCACTTATAAGGCTGAGAGGGACATAGTGATTCATAACATCTTTTCTTCCAAAAGCAAACTCATACCATTTGCAGAATTCTTCTGTCCACTTCATATCAATTCTGTCATCCTTATAGCCATACCTGCTTGGTGCTTCATCACCCCATATCTCTCTTACCATAGCATCATACTGCTCGTAAACATCACAAAAATTCAGTTGTCTGAGCTGTCTTACAAAAAACCTGCTATCATCAGGAGGTAAAATTTCCCTTTTGGCATGCGAACTTGAAGCTTTCTTATTTGCTGGAGGCTTTCCGGTCCTTGGAGACTTTCTTGAACCCTTGATTGGTGTCTTCTTTGGGGTCTTTGCCATGTTTACAGTACCTGCAAAATGAACAAAGCAACAAATTTGATTTCATAAGATAAATTTGAAGAAATATTTGAAGATCAGACCGAAGTAAACCAAACGCATTGTTTATATTCATGTTAAACCTACATCGATTTAGCTTGAAAAATACCGCTTTTTCGATTTTTAATCCATAGAACCAGTTCTATTACTTCTTGAATTCATTTCGGATTGACGAGAAAATTAAAACTACAAAATAAAAGAAAACAAAAACAGTAGGGCAGATCACACGGATATATATGCGGTGTTCCGAGGCGGTTCAAACGTTCTTAGCAGTGCCAATTTTCGGAAAACAAACCAATTCTTGCTCCACTCGGTTAGCCAAGAAACAGGGGGAACAAAATGGAGGGAATTTTTGGTACACTCGAATAATGACATTTTCTTTAATGATGGCAATCAAAAACTTGCTATAATTAAAATACATAACGTTATATGTAATGTATTGAATGGCCCTTTTTTTCATCACCTAGCGTGCTTATACCCTAAGCTTCTTAGGAAATGTTTTACATAGGACACCATTCAGATCGAAGACAATGATTTTGTCACAAGCAGGTGGAGCCCTGAACCATGGAAAACAAAGAGTTAGCCATACAAAAATTGTTTGCAGTACACGCCAAGCGTGTTTTATCCGTCGAAGTATTCTACATATCGCGCCTGGTGTGAATTACCTTTCATCATCAGAGCCTTTGTGGTCATCCCGGCCCGGTCGTGGCGTCTACTTCACTCACCGAGAGCTTACGGCCAGAAGCATCAACTCCACGGTTTAGTTCAGACACGTTCTCTTCAGGGTTTTGATTCTTAACCTCAACGGTTGAATCTGAGCTTGCATGATCATCCTGGCTTGTATCAAGAACTATCGTAGTCGTACCCCCAAGTGTAACATTACCAGTTGGAATATTACCAAGCATGGACTCCATATTTTGCTCCATGATCTCACATTCCCGCGCTAGCATTGTGGCCTTCTCCTTGGGGGTTGCATTGCTTTTTGAACATTCTGGAGTTGCCCTTGGAGGCGGTTGTGAAATAGTAGCCTGCTTCTTCCCTTTGTAAGGTACCAAAGCCAACGAGTTTTTATCTTTGACAGGACCCCAATCAGCTATGGCTAGTACCTTTTCAAAAAACACTTCAAGGAAATCCCTGGATTGGTCATCGTTGATGAAACTTAGACATCTTCTTGATGTCTTTAGGGCTTCTCTACCAATGTACCCTCCAACATGAAGTTCATAGCAAGTGGTATCAAGTGGTGCAAAAGCCTCAACAAGATAGCTTGCCAGATTGATTGCAAACCCATGTTTATTCAAGGGCCCTTTTTTTTTGTCAGCAATTCCAGAGTGATGTCTTTCCGGTAAAGGTCAGGAACATCAAATTCCTGGCATTCATTCGCTTCATCCTCATCATCTGCTTTGTAGAAGACATTTTTCAAGATGGGTTCATCCAAAAGAAAACGCTGCCATGCACCTTTATCTGATGCTCCTTTGCTCTTAGCTACCTCATAGTCATCATCTGGCACAAGGGATATCATTATAAAGATTATATAGGCGCTTTTAAACTGCATCCTCAAATCAGTATCCTTTGTCTCAAAGAGAAGAGAACCTTCCCTAATGACCTTTAGGCATTCCAAGTCGTATGAAGCCACCAAAGCATGCATATGAGGCTCTCCTGGGGGGCATATGATGACAATAGTAAAGAGCTTCTCAGTTGTTAAGCCTATGCCGCTAGTAAAAAAACTGTTGTACTCTTTTTGAGTCATCCCCTTCTCTCCTTTTGCAGTCCTGCTATCTAATACAAACAAAGAAATATTACGAGGGCCTATTGTTGTATCGGATAGGAGACCTTTATAGCTAGTAGAGACCAGGTATTAGAGTGCAGGTAGGTCACCACCAGCATCTTTCAGGATGGCAATCTTTCTTTTCAGCTCAACCATCACCTTATCTGATAGTTTGTACTATGCTGTTAGTTCTTTGATTTCCTGTTTTGTAGAAAGTCCTTGGACCAGAAGACGTATTTCTTGATGTCATCAGCAGACACGCCATACTTGTCTAGCAAGCCGAGTTCAGACAATGTTACATCACCAGATAGCTTCTGAAGTTCTTGACCAACTGCTACCTTCATAACTCGCATGTCCTTTATATGAGTGCAACAATCAACGAAGGACATTTTGTCCTTAACTGAAGAAGCCTTCTTGTACAAAACTTATTTGTTTATGCATTGATCTAACAGCCAAATGACTTCATCATCCTAAAGGCCTTGTACATTCCTCATCTCGGTGGTCTTCAAATCAAATATTGAAGTATCTTGAGGAGGCACTCTTCTGTGACGCTCCTTGCGCTATATACGGCAGCCCGGGGTATACAACGAAGGACCTTCCCCATCCAACGGCTACCCGTCGTATGGGCCCTCTGTCTAACTCGCGTCTAGGGTGGCTAGACTATCGAGTAGAGGACACAGAGGTGTTATTCCGTCCCGTCCTCTAGAGGTCCCTATATCAGCGAAAGCAAAACATATAAACATAAGCACTAGCAATAACGTAACAACAATAAACTACCCCGTAGGGTAGTGATAATCCATCCATCCATGTCATCGAATACAACAATACATCAAATACATCGAATACATCAAATAGAGCCTCCTACCCGTGGCTCGGGACTGTGGGGAGTCGATTGACGACTTTAGGGCCTCCAGATAGAATGGACCGAGTTATGGCAATGACTTGGGCTGGCAATAGACAATAGCTAGGGTTGACCACTCCATCCGCCCCTCCTGTGCATACTTTGCAAATAGGCTAAATCGGGCTCTGGCGGTGGTATGTCTGCCGGAGACGTAATCCCATGGTATCACCCAACAAGACTCTTTGGGGTTGTATCTCCCCGGCCCGATGAGGTAGGAAGGGTTGTATCTCCCCCCTGGGTGCAAAGTGGCTCCATGGGTGGCTAAGGAGGATCGTGGCGACACGTCCATACCCGGCCGAACTCCCCAAAACAAGAGCCAAGCCGAGCACTTGCAATTCTTGAGAGTCAGGGCGACACCATTGACCCAGGAAGTGTCAGACCCATACCCGGCCCACATGAAATGACCGACTATGAGCCTAGCCCGCTATGGGTCCCCGGTGGCGGCGCTTCGGTGGGGACCTCCCTCCACTTTGCCACTGACCCCGTTATGTGGTGTGCAGTCACTCTATAGACTCCGTAGCCAGGTGGGCTTTATGCACATGCCACATAATAATGGGAACTAATGGGTCTAAACTAGGAGCATCATCTAAATAATGGCTACTAGGTCTCTACACCCCTTCCCAATACACAAGAGGTGCAAACATAAGTTCAACCATCATCATATATCAACATAACATGATAAATAACAAGAATAACAACTAATCCTAATCACATACATCTAACTTATAGTTAGGGTTCATTGATTAGGGTTCATGCTCAGAACTATAGGTTCTAGAATGGCTCTACTAGGACACAATATGCAACTCCCTGGAGAATACTCTAGGGGAACGTCACATTCTCTCCCCCTTAGCATAATGCTATCCTTAGCATTACGTAAGGTGAAACGAACCTGCGTCAACATTATGCAACAATAACAATAAGTTAACACTTAGAATTCATTATGGAAATAACTTTTGATGTTTAATTATATCGATAAATGTAAAGGCTATATTCATATACATACAACATTATATAGCCTTAACAAGTCTTACTCTATAATAACATAATAATGTATTTAGAAGTCACAAATTAAGACAAAATCTTATAAGTCCTATTCATGACGTGATGTGCTCCCATCCGTTTGTTGCCATTACTTCTATTGGCCCACCAAGTAGCACTTCACGTTAGTTTAATTAATAAATTGTGGTTTTTTAAGGGTCCGCCCCCTTTAATTTAACCTACATGAATGCAACATTTTCCCAGCATAGGGGAGGATGCTTCCCCCATAATGGCCGTGGAGATGTGTCCTATCATGCCTAAGATGAATGCATGTCTAATGCCTATACACCTTTCGTCACCCTTGGCATAGGAGGTGGCTTATCCTCCATAATAGCCATAGACTCTAGGTGGTTCCTACCATGCACTTATTCATGATTTCTGTTCTAGGACTCATGCGTGCTTACTTAATCTATAGGCATTAAATCATGGCATAAGGAACATTAAAAATGATCCCATCATCGCTCATGACCACATGCTTGCCTCTACATGCATCCTGAATACTCCTAGATGAATGCATACACTCTTTTGATCCTTGACTGCCAGATCTTTGCTGAATGCATGTCACCTTCTCTTTTGATGTCGACAATATCGATGGCGAGTTGTCCCTTGCATTGTTTGTAAACTGTGGGTATTGCATTTAATGATCGAATTTTAAGTACACACGTTGCGTCTTTACTGATAAGTATTTCCACGACCAAATATTGGAGGACTTGAGATCTTCTTGTTTTCTTATATGTTTTATCAAGAAGAGCTTCTGGAACAATCTCAACTTGTTCTTCAATCATTACTAATAAATTTGGAGTCTCCAATATCTCCTCTGGATTACGAGTATGCTTCTTAAGAAGGCTTATGTGGAAGGCTTTATGGTATCAAGTGTGTGGGGAGATCCAATTTATAGGATTGATTACCTATCCTTTGAATTATTTGGAATGGTCTGCCCCACCTTGAAGCAAGCTTCTTGCAATTGCCGATGTGGAGGTTTGCTTGTTTGACTTTTATTTTGAGTCAAACATTATCCTCTACTTGGAATTTTCTTTTGGTCCTATGATTATTGGCTATGCTCTTTTGTCCACTTCTTGCTGCCAAGAGCTAACGTCAAACTTCTTGAACCAATTGCTACATCTCTATCCAGCATTTATTGAGAAAGTTCTACCTGGGCAACACTGTATTATGTCAAGTGTCCGGTGTTAAGCATTGATAACCATAATTTATCATAAGGGGAACATTTGTGAGGATTCTTTCTTGGCACTATTATCTGCAAACTCTACCAAGTAAATATAGTCACCCCATTTTGACTGCATATTCCATACATAGTTCCTCAACATGTCTTCTAATATATGATTTGTACGTTCTGCCTGCCCAGCATCAGTTTGGGAATGATATGTTGTACTCAAAACAACTTTGCGTGGGTTGTGTTGAAGATGTCCTTCCAAAAGGCACTTATGAACTTAGGGTCTCTGTCGGAGATGATTTCCCTTGGAATCCAGTGCGATCTGAATATTTCCTTTGGTTAAAGCAAGACGGTGTTCAAGATTGTATCTGTAGCTTGAGACGACAAAAAGTGAGTCATCTTTGATGCTCGTCAAGTAGTACTATTAAGGCACCATGGGTTCTTCAAGTCCGGTTATAAAATCCATGCTCACAATCTTCTATTTCTCATTTGGCACCGCCAGGGTTTTAAGGTTCCCGGAATACGAGTTGCTATATTTTCGCTCGGTGAGGTAGCTGTCTTGCCGAATGTAGTTAGTGATGTCCTTCTCCAAGCCGCCCAAAGTAACTACTTTTTATCTTATCATGAATCCAGGTGTGGTCGGCTATTGGGTTATCATGAGTATCATGAAAAATTAACTTCCTTACTTTTAATGCCTCTGGGACGCAACAATTATCCTTGTGATGTAAAGGTTGTCTTTCTCTTTAAATCTTTTATAAGCTTCTCTTCCTTTATCTGTCCTTGCTTCCTTGCAAGAACTAGCCCATACTTCCTTGAATTCTTTGCTTGAGTGCAAAATCTCTTGTATCTTTTTGCCGAATTCATTGGACAAGGTGGGAATGGGATTGCAATGCACTCGAATCTTCAATAGTCATCGAGAGAGTGTGCCATCAACCACATTTAGTTTACCTGGTTTATAGAGTACCTCAAAGTCATACTCTTCAAGGAATTCCATCCAGTGTCTTTACCTCAAATTGAAGATATATTTGAGGCTTTGGTGGTCTGTATCCAACTGAAATCGCCTCCAAGCAAATAATGCCTCATATGTGTAAAGCTCTTATGACCCTTAGACATTCCTGATAATGGGTGAAACAATGTTTTTTTTTTTGAAGAACTGTGTCATCGATATATTAAAAGAATAAGTGAGGAGGAAGGAAAACCGCCCCAAAGAGACAAACGATACCCGACACTCCACAACAAACTCACGGAAAAACTGCAATTCTACTGGCATGTACAAACCGACCATCACCATCTACAACAAATTAAGAAGTCCTCCGCCAAATGGCAAACTTCCATCTACTAATCAGGGAACACCGAAAGCTTTGAAATAGCTTGTACGAAGTCGAGGAATCGAGAGGCACAGCCCGGCTGAATCCCCGAAAAGATCCACAACCGCCGCCACTTCCAAATCAGCCACACCAACCAAGCCACACACGGATGCAAAGCTTCTTTGCCGCATAAGAGCGCCAAGCACTAAGATACATATGAAGCAAAAGAATCGCTGGCTAGTCAATCTCATCAAACATAGGCCCCCGGGTCCCCGTGACCGCCGCAAGTGAGGGGCATAGAACCGCACAATGCCCACAATCTCACGATGAAGGCCACAACCAAGGCGAGAGAGGGCTCACACCCGGCCTAAAAAGCCGACTCACAAGGGCATTCACCCCGATATAGCGGTGCACCACCGCCATGGCACCACCTAACCGGTGGGGAAGTGAGCTCCATGTCCATGTCCACTCACTTGCACCTGTTGGTAATGCGCAACCCGATTTTGATTTTCTTGTGCTTAGTGATATCCAAGAAAGGGGCTGCTCACGTAGCAAAATGTTTTACAATTTGCCTATAATAATCCGCAAGGCATAAGAAGTTTCTCTCTTTGAACATATTCTTTGAGTCGGCCAATTGACTATCACTTCAATCGTTGCTGGATCGGTGGAGATTCCTTCTGGAGTCACTACATGCCCGACGTATTCCATCTTACTTGTTGCAAAATGGCACTTCTAGAGTTTAGCATAAAAACGATGTCGTCTCAGCTTTTCTAATGCTATTCTCAAATGAATTGGATGTTCCTCCATGGACTTACTATAATTTAGAATGTCATTTATAACTTATAATTAGCATAGTCTTTTTACAACTTATAACTAGAACAACTTATAAAATACTAAATTCTATCCATAATTTTGTGAGATCTCTTGATCGTCAGAATCACCCTAACATCGGCCTTGTACTTTTGACCATCTTTTGAATGGCTTCTCTAAATTGAGAGGTTTGTGTACTATTAAAAAATGCCCAATTTCTTGAAGAAGCTGGTTGTACTTGAGTTTGGGTGGAGGGCGAAAATTTGAAGCTTCGAGTTTGGGCGTGGTGCATTCTCTTTGGCTTCAAGTCGAGAAGGTGGCTTGTTGAGGCTACATCTTGATCACGCTTTGGATGAACTTGGGAACTTTTCGCTTCTAGCATCATGAATTGTAAAATGTGCATCATTGCAAGTATTCTTATATGCTTTCTTCTTCTCCTGCTCGATATCATGCTTCAACTTGAAGGAGTTCTTCCCTATCACATAAATCTTCGTCGATTCCTATGTCTTTGGCCATATTAGAATTGGTAGCCTTGCCGCTTGTTTTAGGCCTCCTCCTCTGTTGGGGTACTTTTTGTTGTGGCTCTCGCACTATTATCAGCCCTCATTAGCCAGATCTTCCTCCCGTTTGTGCACTTTTCGGGTCCTCCTCCCTTCTCTTACCTTCTATCCTTTGGTGTGCTTGCTCCTCTACCCCCTTGGTTTGCTCTCCCTGTTAGCTCCTCTTGGGCCACTTCTTCTTGTGAAGATGCCGACTCCCATTCCCCGAGGAACTTCCCAAGTTTTGAGGGGCTTGGTCCACCCATGGTGTCGGGGGTTGTTGGGCATATTCGAGCTACTAGAAGTTTCGTCCCCATCCGGGTCACCTTTCGAAAGTGAAACTTGCTTATTCGGTCTACTCCATGATGATTAGAAATTTTCCCTTAGAATTTGCCTTACAATATGAAAGGGCTCAAGGATAGAATCTTGAAAGATCTAAGGAGTACTTTTCAAGAGATCTTTATCCCCCACTCTTTTTTTTTAATTATTACCATTATACATGAACATGGTCCAATAGAATATCATAATGGATGGGGATAGAATGGCACCTTTTATAAGTGGTGAACCTGGGTACATCTATAGATCTAGAAATTGTATGCAATTGGAGACTTTTGGGTATACCGGCCCTAAACCATGGTATTCAGAATTAGCACTAAAATATAAGGTTTGAAATTAAGACTATAATATAGGTTTTGAAAAATCTCGTGGACCCAAGGGCTGAAGCCTCGAGATATGGCGACCAAAGATGTTGCTAACATTTATGGCATTCTCCTTTCTTGACTCCAAGTAAAGCAACCTCGAGATAGGGTGAAGCTGCGGGTAGCATTTATGCTAAAAGTTTGCCGGGGAAAATATAGGGCTAATAAGGATGGGTTGGGATTGGGATGGGGTCTCAGGGCGGTGAGTGATTGAGGAGGAAGCTTTGGGTGCTCCGACCAAAAACGTAAAGGGAGTTGCTTTGGTGTGAAAACACCGTAAAAGCTTGAAAATCTGGAGATGGCAGGCCATGGAGGTAGAGGCTATGATGCCAAACCAGCGAAAATTTTAGTGAATCTGGCCATTTGGCCAACAAATTACAAGTTCGAGACAAAATGGGACTACCGGCTTGAGTAGGGTGCCTTATCTACTTAACTACCTATGATTCAGCCATTTCATGCACTTTATTGCCTATTACGACATTAGAATGGCCAATTAGATGTTTGCTAATTGGAGTGGTATTGAGTTTAGGGCCAATTTAGTCCCAAGTGAGAACTAGATATGCCTATGGAATGGCCATTTAGGCCACTTGGCCAAATCCTATAATGCCTTAAGTTTGCCAAATCTTAATTCATTAAGGGCCCCCCTCATAAATTCATCACTTATGGGGGGCCAACATTATTAGAAATTTTTATTCCTGAATATATCTACCAACTAAGAATAATCACGCTCTTTTGAAAAATTAAATGTCAAGGCACTTTTCCATCCTCTTTACAAAGGCTCTGGCATCCGACTTTCGATTCTCCCTACCAGCAGTCTATGCATTATTGAAATACATAGGATATGAATTCAAATTCATACAACATGTAACTTAAACACATTTATATAGGGTAGCGACTTCTTTATGTTTGGACAACTAGCTCTATATTTAATAAGAATCTAGCTAAAAATCGCCATTTGAGCTACACATTATTAGATATTTGGTTCGAAAATCGCCAATTAGGTTGCATCCACATTAAAAAAAAAATAGGAAAAATGGCCAGTTCATGCTACACTTTTGGGGGCATATTTTACAAGGAATGGCCAATTCATTATACTTATACAAAATTATAGGTCCCTTAAAATTTTCCCCAGGTTAAACGTAGCTATGCGGAAGGGCATAGCAGTTATGGTGCTAAGAGAGGCGGAGGCTCCAACAGAAGAGCATAGAGACAATGCAAATGAGGTGCAATACATTCCTAAAACGCAGTTCAATGAAGAGGACTCTGGGGACGATGAACTACAGGTATGATAGATAGATGGATTATATTGCAAGAGAAACCTGATCTCTGGGGGAAGCATCTTAAGGGCTTTCCTATTTCTGAAATTATTCTAAGCTTGTAATTAAGGCTTCCAATCAAAGTGTTGGTTTAGGGAATAAAATACATAACAAAGAACAAAAGGTTTGCAGGTGTATAGTGCAGCAATAGAGAATGTGGCTTTAAAATAAGCATGTGCCTATGATAGATATGCTGATTTATGTTAACATTTTAACAGTAAAATTCAGAGTGGTGAGCTCTGATAGATGGATTGTGGAGTATGTGAAGCAGACCTTCTTATTTGATTTCTCTGTTGTCTTAGTAAGCCGTCCTATATCAAGAGCAAAAAGGTACAATGGGTAAAGGGCGAAGAGCCAAGAAATACCCAAGTACCCTTTGGCCCTTGTAGGATTACCAAGTTTATTGCTAATCTCTACTTGTTTGGCTGCAGGTACATGGTATTTCTTTTCTTATTGTGCTATTTTTGCTGTTATGATGTATGTCGGCTCAAAGGACTGCATGGATCAGATCTGAAGGCTTCAAAGGGAGCACGACTTGCTCTTACCAATGTTTATCTTGTATTTGCTAAAGTTTAGATACAAGCTACTGTTTTTAAAGCATATTTTATGTTTAGGGTTAAAGAAAAAGCAATAGTAGTGTTTGTTTAAGACCTAAAAAAACAGTTTTTCGACATCCACGGATAGGTTTAAGTGGTTACTTTGGATTTTATATAAACATAAAGGATCTATGAGATATAGACTCCTATTTTCCAGATCATTTTGACATCATAAATAGTAAAACTTTCTGGTATATTCAAGAGTTAATCGAGATAGTCCAAAAGTGAAAAATGCCGAAATCTCGAGATGGATATAACTGTATTTGAAGCCAGTTGGCATGGAAATGGAAAATTCTAGCTCTATAATGTATAAGTGCAACCGATAATTGAGAGTCTTGAAAGTAATGAGTATAAGTCTTGGGCTGAATTTCGGGGTAAAAATTTGGCATCCCAATAGTAGTAGTTTCAGCATATTTAGCATGTCAATATGAATACTTGATAGGCCGAAAAGTAATATGGAACAACGGCCTGTAGGTGCATATGATAATCATAAAGCCAATAAATGGATAAAGTTTAGGCGCATTGCGGGATTGAACATCACGGCTCTTGAATATTGATAGAAATATGATGCGCACCACATAAAGGATCGCGGTCTTAAACTTGCGAAAGAAGTATAAAAACTTGGGTTCAAATGTAAACCAAATGGTGGGAGCTTTCTTCTTCTCCCCGCTTTCGATATCATGCTTCAACTTGAAGGGGTTCTTCCCTATCACATAAATCTTCGTCGATTCCTACGTCTTTGGCCATATTAGAATTGGTAGCCTTGCCGCTTGTTTTTCGGCCTCCTCCTCCTGTTGGGGTACTTTTTGTTGTGGCTCTCGTACTATTATCGCCCTCATTAGCCGATCTTCCCGCCGTTTTGTGCACTTTTCCAGGTCCTCCTCCCCTTCTCTTACCTTCTATCCTTTGGTGTGCTTGCTCCTCTACCCCCTTGGTTTGCTCTCCCTGTTAGCTCCTCTTGGGCCACTTCTTCTTGTGAAGATGCCGACTCCCATTCCCCTGAGGAACTTCCCGAAGTTTTGAGGGTTTGGTCCACCATGGTGTCACGGGGGTTGTTGGGTATATTCGAGCTACTAGAGTTTGCGTCCCATCTGGGTCACCTTTTGAGTGAAACTTGCTTATTCGGTCTACTCCATGATGATTAGAAATTTTCCCTTAGAATTCGCCTTACAATATGAAAGGGCTCAAGGATAGAATCTTGAAAGATCTAAGGAATGGGGGGTACTTTTCAAGAGATCTTTTTATCCCCTTTTTAATTTGGGCCAAATATTGGTCATCGTGACCATTTTCTTTGCAAGCTTCCTATTGAGCGATTCTTCGTTCAATTTTTACTTGTAAAATGGGGCTCATGAACAATTTTGAGCTCAAATTTGCTAGAAGGTTTGTTTTGACTCTCTATTCAAAATTAGTTTACCCTAACAACTAGATTTAACTTGCTAATGACATTCTAACAATGGAAGAAAAAAATTCTCCCAATTTTCGAGGGTTCATATTGGGGTTTTACCCCAAATTTTTTTACTAGGCCGGTTAGCTACTTTTAGGAAAATGGCCGATTTGATCTTGGTCAACCAAGGCCATTGCTCGATACCATTGTGACGCTCCTTGGCTATATATACCTGACGGCAAAAGTATACAACTAAGGACCTTCCCAATCCAATGGCTACCCATCATATGGGCCCTCTGCCTAACTCGCGTCTAGGGTAGCTAGACTATCGAGTAGAGGACACAGAGGTGTCATTCCGTCCCGTCCTCTAAGGGTACCTATATCAGCAGAAGCAAAACATATAAACATAAGCACTAGCAATAACGTAACAACAATAAACTACCCCGTAGGGTAGTGATAATCCATCCATCCATGTCACCCAGAATACAACAATACATCAAATACATCGAATACATCAAATAGAGGCTCCTACCTAGGGCTCCGGAGGGGAGTCGAGTCGGGACTACCGGGGCCTCCAGATAGAACGGACCGAGTTATGGCAATGACTTGGGTTGGCAATAGACAATGGCTAGGGTTGACCACACCTTGCAGATAGGCTAAATCAGGCTCTGACATGACTGTAACCTGCCAGAGACGTAATCCCATGGTATCACCCAACAAGACTACTCCAGGTTGCATCTTCCCGGTCCGATGAGGTAGAAAGGGTTGCATCTCCCCCTCCTGGAGTGCAGTGGCTCCATGGGCGGCTAGAGGATCGTGGCAACACACGTCCATACCCAACTGAACTCCCCAAAACAAGAGCCAAGCCGACACTTGCAACTCTTGAGAGTCAGGGCGACACCATTGACCCAGGAAGTGTCAGACCCATATCCGGCCCACACGAAGTGACCGACTATGAGCCTAGCCTATTATGGGTCCCTAGTAGCCTTGCAATCTTTACCTCTGTTGATCCAGTAGCAGAGGCCTGGGACCAGCGGCTGGAATAGATGTAGAGGAAGTTCTTGGGGGGACGAGAGACATCCATTGAAGAAGGAGCAGAGCTAGGAGCAGGATTTGCAACAGATGCAATATGCAATTGGAGGAGCCTGCTGATAAGACTTACGATATATATTAAGCAAAAGAGGCCTGGAAACGTGAGAGCCACTTCTGGGCCACTTAATAATCGTAGCTTGAAAGAAAAGAACATGGGCCCACTCTGAACAACAATTGTCTGAGGCAGATCACAATGAATGGGCCATGCTACACAAATCTTAGTAATGCCATTGGTTATAACATATTGCAAATGAAGTCCAATCTCATTAGCAATAGTAAAAATCAACTTCCTAATCCTCGAAACTCTGGAGGAAAGTCTTCAATAGCAATCCAGAATGGGGCACGTAAGGCATCTGGCTTACTTGGAAAAGAGCTAGGAAGATACTGTTGATACAACAAGAAATGCTTCCACAGAGGATCAACACCTCGTTCTATGAGTTGAGCCACCGGCTTAGGAGACTCAACATCAAAAGAAAACAACATTGACCTTTGGCCATGAGCTTGATAAATTGATAGGCACGAAGCCCTAATTTGTGTAGATGCCCGGATAACCAAGATTCCACACACTTTAGATCCAAGAAGTAGCCAGTGAAGTAACAAACAACTAAGCATGTAACTAATTGTGCCACATGATGACGGTGAGCCTCATGACTGATCTGCATCACAGGGGCTCCAAAGCACTCAAAGGTTGACCTGCACTCTTGAACCTCATAAAAAAGTTTAGCTAATGGTAACAGGATATCCATGGAGTCTTGCTTGGCCTACAACTGCTGAAGATAGGATGCAACTTCTTTTTTATTGTTGTACACCATGGTGCCAACGACCTCTGAGACACGAAGTGAGGTGGCTGGAGATGACACACCTTTGCATATCCACTCAGAAAAACGAACATCTATAGCCCTTGCCATTGTGTCAGAAGACCTCCAAGGTGTAGAGGTCGAGACATGCGGCATGTTTGAAGAAGAAGGTGCCCCAAGCTTGCTCGAGAGAAGAGAGGGAAATTCCTCCTGCCTTGAGGAATCTCCAACATGTGTTGGATGCTCTATTTATCTTGAAGGACCTCCTTTATGTGAGAGACTCCCAACATGTGTTGGGGGGCACAGCCTATGTCACATTCTTCTGAGCAGGAGCTACTAATCTCATTTGTTATGAAGAACATCCAACATGTGTTGGAGGTGCCTTTGGAAGTACCAACTTTCCAGAAGAGCTTTTCAGAGTCACCTGTCCAACACTGCCTTTAGTATCATGAGACATAGGGTCAGAAGCTGTAACAACAAGCTGAGAAGAGGAGAGAGCTGAAGTTGCTGCCTCAGTTGAGCTAGGTGCACATATGTCACTGGAAGATGAAGTAATTTAGCTAGACAAATTGCTAGACAAACTTGATCTACAAGCACTTAAGCAACTATTAGATCTTAGCAATGTCTATGACAATATCAAAAATTCACTTATTCAATAGTATCTAGATTATTCAGCCATTGGAAAAATCACTGTTCATTCGGTATTTGACTATATTACTGTAGCAATTTTGACTCAATTTCGATAGCCCAAGCACGATCCTTCTTAACCTGTAAAACTCTGTATGCCCCTCTGGATCAATACGAAACAGATAATGCTTCTTAATTTTATCATCTCAGGTCCGGCCGATTAGCCAGACCGATCTCCATTGTCGAAAACTCTGAGCTATTTTGGCTCGTTTCAATTCGACCGTTTTCACCATACTTTTATGGTTCTTCCTTTCTAATATTAACTTCAACCTTTAACCTCAACCTTTAACCTTTAACCTTAGGTTCGATTTACCTTGTCCCAACCTTAGGCATAAATAACCTAAGTCATTTGCTTCAACTAGTCTCATCTCCAACCTTAGGCACAAATGTAGATCATTACCAAATAACATAGGTCATCAACGTCTTTAGATAACTTCCAGATAATTTCATCCTTTGATCCCATTATGCAACACATAATTCTGTCTCCCCTTCAACCTGTGTGCACTTGTAGCTTACATAATCAGAATGTTAAGATTAATTAGAAATATTACATGATCAACTTCTTTCATTCTCCCCTTCATGTAATATTTCCTGATTGTAGCATTTAATCATGTTTCTCAGTTCCTCAAATCTGCTCACTAGTAATGCCTTAGTTAACAAATCTGCTATCTGCTCCTTTGTGCTGATATAGGTCATATGTATAAAAAAATTTTCAACCACATCTCTAATAAAATGAACCTCCATTTCTATGTGTTTTGATCTCTCATGCACGACTGGGTTTTTTGACATAGCTATGCAACTGGTACTGTCACAGTACATAACAGTTGGATTTGGCTGGCTGAAACCAAGCTCAATTATAAGTCTTCTTTCCCATAAAATTTCCTTTCTGCGCCAATGAGGCGTAATTTATTTGTCTTACGCGACTTGAGAGTGCTATCTTTGCTTTGTTTTTGCATTTCCATGCAGCGGGTGCACCACCTAAAAATGTCACATAACCGGATGTAGATCTCCTTTCATCAAGATCCCCTCCCCAATCAGCATCACAAAATGCTTTCAAACTTAAATCACAAGAGTTATGCATGATCCCATAGTACATTGTACCTTTAAGATATTTGAGGATTCTCTTTGCTGCAATCCAGTGATCTCGTCAAGGATTATGGTTGTATCTGCTGAGAAGGTTTACAACAAAAGCAATATCAGGTCTTGTACAATTAGCTACATATGACATGCATCCAATGAGTGATCTATATGGCACTTTCTCCATTTCGTTTGCTCTTCGAGTTTGTGGACATGATAACATTGAGATTTTGTGACTGGCACTATTGGAGTGTTTGCTATATTGCAGCTCTTCATTCCAAACCTCTCAAGCATATTTTGAATGTGTGTTTGTTGGCTCAATGCCAAAAGTTTGCTTTGCCTGTCTTTGAAAACTTCTCTGCCCAAAAATCTCTTAAGTTCACCAAGGTCAGTCATCTGAAACCTTTGGTTAAGAATTTCTTTACATTGAATCAGTGTTTTAGTTCCATTTGCCACCATAATGTTGTGATCTATATACAATGCAATAATGCACCACTCATCTCCATTTCTGAACCTATACAAGTTCCCATCATGATTTAGTTTTTCAAAACCTTGCTATTTCAGAAAATTATTCATACACTTATACCATTCTCTTGGAGATTGCTTCAGTCCATATACTGCTCTCTTCAATTTCCAAACCTTCCCTTATCCTTGCTCAAAACCTGGAGCTTGTCTCAAATATACTTCTTCTTCTAACTTTGCATTCAAGAAATCAGTACTGACATCCATATGATGAATTTCTAGATCACATGAATTTGCTATAGCAAGTAATATTCTTAGACTGTTTATTTTAACCAAAGGAGAGAAAATTTCATCAAAATCCTTTCCCTTTTTCTGAGAAAAACCTTGTGCCACTAATCTTGCTTTGTATTTTGTTGGTTTCCCATCAGTCCCTATTTTAATCCTGTAAATCCATTTATTTCCTATAATGTTTTTATTTTTTGGCATGTCAACAAGCTCATAAGTTCCAGTTCTTTGGAAGGCATGCATTTCTTCCTCCATGGCTTTAAGCCATTGTTTAGAATTCTTCCCATTAACTGCTTCATCATAATTTCTTGGGAGATCACAACTTTCAAGAACTAGAATATCAAAAATATTTTCAACTTCACCTTCATGAGGCTGAAGTCTTTTACTCCTTCCTAATTCATTCCTTCCATGCAACTCCATATTTGCTTGATTTTCATCCCTTAGAATTTGAGCTTCGGCTCTTTTTGTTCTTGTTTTAGCCTTTTCCACATGATCTTCCTCTTCCTGATTTTACTACAGTGTCTTCTTCTAGTTTGCTAGAGATTTCTTCTTCAATTTCTGTTATATCCTGAACAGACTCTTTTTCATTTCCTTCAGATATAAGATCATCATCAAGATCCCCAGTCAAACCTTCTTTTTCTGACCTTTCCATATCCTTAATGATTTCTGCAGGTTTTTCCCTGATTTCATTTTGTTGGCCATCCTTGACTTGAGCTGTCACATTCACATTTTGAATTTTCCTGTAAAACTGAGACTCATCAAATATTACATCTCTGCTTACTAAGATTTTTCTGTGAATTGGATCATAGAGTCTGTATGCTTTGGAGTTTGTATCATATCCCACCAAATATGTAATGTATGCTCTATCATCTATCTATCTATCTCAATTGTTCTAGCACGTGGGCAAAGGCTAAGCATCCATAGGCCTTTAGATTTTCATAGCATGGTATTTTGCCTGACCAAAGCATTTCTGGCACAATTCCTTTTGTGCTAATAGATGGCAGAATGTTTTGAACATACACAGCTGTTGCTAATGCTTCATTCCAGACATAATTAGACAGTCCAGAATATTTTAACATAGATCTTACTGCATTTAGCAAAGTTCTGTTTTTTCTTTCAGCCACACCATTTTGCTGAGGTGAATATCTACATGTTAATTGTCTTCTAATTCCTCTTTTTGCACAAAATCTCTTGAATTCATAAGATAGATACTCACCTCCTCTATCCGACCTTATGCATTTGACTTTTCTCCCAGTTTCGAGTTCCACCTCAGCAACAAAAATCTTCAATGCATCATAAGCTTGATCCTTTGTTTTTAGACAATAACACTTTGTTCTCCTACTGAAATCATCTATAAATGTCATGAAATACCTGTGTCCTGCCATGCTTGTTACATTAATAGGGCCATACAAGTCAGTATGAACCAAATCCAAGATCCCTTTTGCTCTTTTAGATGATCTCCTAAATGGTAATCTTGTTTGTTTTCCTAGTATGCAACCTGCACACATCATATTCCCATTTCCCTCATCATTTGCTGTTATCACTCCCTTTTTGGCCAGAATATCTATATTTGCTAAATTTGTGTGACATATTCTGTTATGCCATGTTCTAACAGATGGGATTTCAACAATATTCAAACTGGAAATATGCTTGCAATCAAGACCAAAAAGGTTTCCCACTCTTTTGCCAATAAACTTGATATAATTTCCCAAAAACACTTACATTCTAATTTTTCAAACAACACTTTATATCCCAGATCAACAAGTTGATAAACTGATATCAAATTCCTTACTAGCCCTGGAACACACAGCACATCCTTAAGTTCTACTGCCTTTCCTTCTAAATCGAATATTTCCAATATTCCAGTGTCTTCAATCCTCTGAATGGCTCCATCTCCTAGTTGAACATGACCAGCTTCCTTCTTCTTGCATTCTTTTAACAGAGTTTGATCATAAGTCACGGTTTTCTCAGCTCCTGAATCTATTATTAGCATTTTGTTATCCTTACTTTGCAAATCATTTGAAATATTCAAAACAATTTCATTTCTTACCTCAACAGTATCATCCTCCACCTCCTCTTCATTTGCATTTGATTCTTTAACCACATTTACAGATGGATTTCCCTTGTATGCAGTTCTTCCTCTAGTGAAATTCCCCCTTGGATTTGCAGATCTTCCTCTGCCTCTACCTTTTCCTCTAGTTCCTCTTGGACTTGAACAGTTAGTAGCTACATGTCCCTTCCCATCACAATTAAAGCATTTTATAATTTTACCTTCATTGGGACAATCATACTTAAGATGTCCATATTGATTGCAATTATAGCATGGCCCGAGTTTGTCCTTGCCTGGTGCTCCAGTTTTCTTGGCCTTTCCTGCATACAACACTTTAGCAGAGTCATCTTCATAATTGACACTCTTTTGTTCAAATTCTGTCTGTATCATCTGGACAACATGCTCTTTAGATCTTGCCACATTTCTGATTAGTGTGGCTAGTTGGCTATTATGGGATACAGATCTTGCAAGTGACAGGATTTGGTATTGATCATTAAGAATTATCCCAGTTCCCTCCAAATCTGCAATTATAGAGTCAAACCTTTCCAAAAATTCAGTCATATTGTCCTTCTCAAATAATTTCAATTTCCTAAGTTGTTTTTCCAACATGTCAATTTGAGAGGAGGTTTTAATTTCATATTGACTCACCATGTATTCCCACATTTCGTTTGGATTCATACCCCTCAGTTTCAGTTTGATTGCAGCACCAACCTTACTGGTTATAATGGCCTGAGCTTCCATCACTTTGAGTTCATCTTCATGTTCTGAACTTGCAGCAACTCTTGTGTTGACAGGAACATTGCCTCCTCCTTCAACTGAAGCCTCACTTGCTTCACTTGTCTGCCCTGCAATAGAATTTCCAGATCTCATCATTGTTGAGATTCTTCTAGTATTCCCTCCATCTATAAGGTACCACAGGTTCTCAAATTCAAGAACCTGTCTAATTCCCTGTTTCCACCTCAAATCCACTATCACCTTTAAACACTTCAATGGATGTTAGTAAATTTGCTCCAAATCTGGTAGACATTATTACAACTTGGCTCTGATACCAATGAAGTAATTTAGCAGACAAATTGCTAGACAAACTTGATCTACAAGCACTTAAGCAACTATTAGCAATGTCACAATATCAAAAATTCACTTATTCAATAGTATCTAGATTATTCAACAATTAGGAAAATCACTGTGCATTCGGTATTGACTATATTACTGTAGCAATTTTGACTCAATTTCGATAGCCCAAGCACGATCCTTCTTAACCTGTAAAACTCTGTATGCTCCTCTGGATCAATACGAAACAAATAATGCTTCTTAATTTTATCATCTCAGGTCCGGCCGATTAGTCAGACCAATCTCCATTGCCGAAAACTCTGAGCTATTTTGGCTCGTTTCAATTCGATCGTTTTCACCATACTTTTTATGGTTCTTCCTTTCTAATATTAACTTTAACTTCAACCTTTAACCTTTAACCTTAGGTTCGATTTACCTTGTCCCAACCTTAGGCATAAATATCCTAAGTCACTTGCTTCAACTAATCTCGTCTCCAACCTTAGGCACAAATGGCCTAGATCATTACCAAATAATATAGGTCATCAACTTCTTTAGATAACTTCCAAATAATTTCATCCTTTGATCCCATTATGCAACACATAATTCTGTCTCCCCTTCAACCTGTGTGCACTTGTAGCTTACACAATGTCGGAATGTTAAGATTAATTAGAAATATTACATGATCAACTTCTTTCAGAAGAAATAGAGCACAACACAATGCTATGATTGAGATGCATACCCCCCCTCTCCCCTTTCCGGAACCAAGCGAAGCTTTGGTGATACTAAACTCTTAGGAGAAGAAGGGGCACCTTCACGAGATAGTTTGTGGGCATCTTGAACACTAATCTTTGGAGAATCTAGAGCATACTCTCTTCCACCAGTGCCCCTCGTACCCCATTAGGATTGTTAGAGCGTTGCTTGGAAGGACTACGAGTTGCTTTTGCCATCTCCTCTGAAAGGAGCCGAGATTTTTGAGCTCTTAATTGGTGCTCTGGGAAATCAATCTCAATTGGTTGTGAAGAGCCCATGACTCGTGGTGCATACGTATTCCTTTATTAGATGATTTACATAGTGACACATTCATAAATCCTTTCCATACATGTCTCATAACCTGAGCTACATATATCAGAACAAGATGACTTTGGGCTCGTTAGAAAAGCTCATCTGCATAGCCCAATATTGTTTGGGATGATTCTTATTGCATTAGAAAACTTGTTTTATGTTCTTTCTAGCGGTATCTAAAGATGGATGATGATTATATCACTCAAGATCGAGGAAGAGGCGATCAATTGGCCCCTCTAGGGTCGAAGAAGTTGATTTTATGCCGACCTTTTTTTTTTATGGATGTTGAGAGCTTCACCATATAAATAATCCATAATAATAAAAAGACTCCTGCTCAGACATGAGGTTCCTTGCCGCATAAGTACTCACTTAACGAATAGCTCCATGGTCAGAAACAAGCCAATCTCATCAGATATTTTTGTCATCTTCCTTTTTTTGGTTCCAGTAGCCTCTTATGATTTGCACAAGCGGTTAGGTAAACTTACTTTCAAAGAGTGTCGGAATCTCTGGGGTTTTTAGATCTACAAGTCCAATGGCACACTGAAACTTCTTCATTAGATCTAGACTATTCATTCTAAAGGGAGAGACGATGGCACATCTCTGATTGTGTCTATTTGAAGATGGATACAATTGTTACAGTTAATTCAAGCTTTCCCAAACTCTCACGGCCAGTATGTGAGAACAATTGATGTTTTAATGCAAACATTAGAGTCGATTCAGAGTCACTATTTAAAGCATTATATTCAATGCGGAGGTCAAGAAATTAGAGTCTGAGTTACTGACCTTTCAGAGAAAACACTATGTTGCGATGGAAGTCCGGATATTAGAGTCAGGGTTGCAGCAAAAAAAAAAATCCAATATGTTGAAGTAGAAGTCGAGATATCTTCTTCATGCACAATGAAGTCACAACCCTAGGATGCCTCGGTGCCTAGTGCCTGACACTAAGATACTAAATCTACACATCATAGGGGTAAAAACATAGAGAGAAGGGTCAGATAGATTTGAATATAGCTATGCATTTCTCTACTGATGTTATGCATGTCCCTACTGATGGAGTTGTATCTGCTGCTAGGGTGGGAGCTGAGCATCCTAATCATCCTCGCCACCTTTTGTTTCCCAAGATGCACTATCGACTATAGATTTCCGCATGGAAACCACCGTAAATGCACTAGCTTTTTAGTCCAGGAGGGCCTTTCTCTTCTTCAATTATGCAAGTGTAGGGAAGAGCTTTGCAAAATGAGGGAAGTACACCAGCAAAAAAAAATGGGCAGTAGACGCAGCAATTATTCTAGACCAATGGCCTTCAAATCCTTGAATAGGCTATGCCTACAAAATTTAAGTAACAGAATATTATCACTAGCATTATCTTTATTTTAATAGTTGTTTGCAGTTTTGAGCTTCTAGGTCCCTTCTGTGTTTGGGTCCCATGGCCAATCGATCTTCGTCAATGTTAAAAATACTAATTACCTATCTACATATCTACCTACCTACCTATCTATCTACAGACCTATACATAAGAGATGCAATATAGAAGGAATATTATTGGTACTGCTTTCATAAAAATATCTATTTTGAAGGATATTGTTTGTTGCATCAATATTATTAACTGTTTTTGGCAGAAGGTGCAATAGATCTTAGGGAGAATGAGGTGCCATATGATATATCCGGACTGTACTTGCATAAGGATATAAAATGGCAATAGAAGAAGCAACATATACTTGATAAACTAATTTTTGTCCACCTTTCTATTTCCATTTTACTGTTTCCATGTATTTACTTATATGTCATTGTGCCATTTAGAATAAAAAATTTATATTGTTCAGTACTTAGGTTACAATCCATAAGTCATATGGATAGGCATATTCACCCCTTATTCCTTAATCTATACCGTGACGTAAAAGTTCCTGGTTTTTGTGGAGTATGCAAGTACAAAATTTGCTATCTTTGTATAATAAGATTATAAAATACTATAAGATTTCAAAGCGGAATACTATATGGTGTTGATTTTCAGATGCAAAAATACAATTATGAGGGCTTTTGCCCCACGCCACCCGATGGAATATGCACCCAAAACCAAAGGGGTTTAAGGGGATTTTAATTTAAATGTGTTGGACCCAATGGTTATGTTAATTAATGTCAATGGTAGTTATGTGTTGGTTGTTAATGTCAATGGTTGTTATGTGTTGGGGATTTGTTTTATTATGATCAAATTCAAAAAGCTACAATTGATGAAAGCCTCAAATGAATTCTAGTTTTTTCCGGGTTTGAATTCTAAAATTTTTGTCACACGGGGACGTCTACCATAAAGATAGAGGAGATTGATCCCATTATTCTAAAGTCACAAAGTTTACAACAAAAAAAACCCTCTGTTATTATGCTACATATTGTTACTTCGCTACAACTATTTCTCTTTCACAATGACACCATTGTTTATCAATCCATATGATTTTGGATGCTCCATCTCTAGCTTAAAGGTAATGCATGATTCACCTTACGGTTCGATTAAAGTTCCAAACCTACAATATAAATGTATTCTTGTGTGGCCTTTGTTTGGTGATCAAGTGACATGGAAAAGGGCGTGGAATAATCCGTACTGCAGTATAAGAACCGTTTGTTGATTGAAGCTAAAGGTGGCTCGCTTTTTATGAACAATCAGGAAGCTTAAATATCCAAGAGTTGAAAGCAAACGAGGGCCTTAAACTTGAATCTGCGGCAAATCATAGGAGGAAACAAAAAGGGGTTTTGCAAAGACTACATTGTAGAATGGGAAACCAAATACCTTGTAAGAAAACATTATGCTAACCAAGAAACATTAAAACAAATACCTTTGTAAGTGTGTGAGCAAAATCCATCTCGTGGTAGTAAAATCCAATCAGGCAATAAGAATCCAAGAGGGCGGCAATACACATGCACACACATGCACATGCACTTGCACTTGCACATGCATATGAACATGCACATGCACACACATGCACATGCATGTGCACATGCACATGCACATGCATGTGCACATGCATATGCACACACTTGCATAGTGTTCATGCACAAACACATGAGAGAAAGACAACAACCCTCGGTTTTTCCAACCAACGAAAATCAACGGCCCATAAAGGGTGCACTCTAGAAATACTATTTAGTACACCCTCAACGAATGCAACAAGCGAAATCATAGAAAAACCATATGAAAAAGCGTATATAAAAATCTAAAAGTAACCCCCTGTTATTATGCTACATATTCGGATCTTTATAAAAAAACTATCACGGAATCTGGCAAGGAGAAACAGATAGTCTCAAAGATGTTCTAATTCACTTGTGATAGTCGAAAATACATGAAAGCATAACATTGATTGGGCATAACATTGGACATCTTTATAGGACAATGCCAATTGCTTTTAACATATAGAATCAGACAAAATGAGATGTTTAATAGTTTATACACAGGGGCATCTAGAAATTCATGTCGAATTGCCAAAGCCAAAGAATATCTTGAAGCTGGAATTATAGCACAAAAGTAACAAGTCTAATAAATGCAGCATTAGTGGATAACTTATTATAGTGCAATTAATCATTCGTACTTTTATTTATCAATTTAAAATAGTTTGTAATAGTTTGGAAGAGGAGGAGGGCATTTAAGGGCTCAAAATAAGCCGAGGGTATTGTAAGGGCTCAAATGTGGTGATACATGTAAGCTTGAATGTGGTGATACATTCACGAAGGCATTCCATCCTGCAGAATCACAGCAAAAAAATTTCGTCCCATGGAGACAGTCGCTGTGACTGCACACAGTAATGCATATTCTTGGGATAAAATTTTGCTCAATTGCAACTCATTTAATTAGAGGCACCCGCTGGTTTGCTACAATTTGCACCTCTAATACACTTCACTCTGATCACTATGAAAGTGGTCTGAATCGATTTGGATCGAACTGAAGCATAGAAATCCATTCCAAAATTTTAGGGAAAGCCCCCTAATGGGGCAGGCACAATTATTTTGACTACACGGCGTGGTTTTTGTGATTTGCAGGAAGGAATATCTTCGCGAAGGTCCCACCACATTCAGAGTTAATTTAAGCACGATGTGATGTAGAATGGAATGGGGGAAGGCATTCTTGCTTCCCCCTGACCTGCAGAATCCGGGAGTGCCGTGTAGCGCGACCCGGATTCTGCAGGTCGAAAGCAAATGCCTGACCCCATTCCGTTGTACGACGTCAAGGTAAGATGAAAACCGGATTCTACAGGTTTGCTGAACCCATTTGCCATTCTTGAGAAGAATGAATCAAGAAACTGCCGGAAGGCAGACCCACTTACCTTGACGTCTTATTTGGGATGTAATAACATATCATAGTCACGCGGTTCTTGAGACTTCAATACGAGTCAAAATTATAGAAAGTCAAAGAACGCGTATTGCATGGAGTGTACTAATAAATACATCTAGGTTCATTTTAATTCCCTATCATATTTGATTTGACCATGCAAATATCAAAAGACAATTCAAATTTAGAACAATATTACCATTAATAAGTAATGTCACAAATAACGTAAATAATAACCATCTTGTTTATTGCAATAGGAGGGGGTTGGTTTCTGAGCCCGAACCCAGAAGTTACGCCGCATGCGGCGTTCAACTGCATAAAATACTTATGGAAGAAGAAAAGAAAAAGCTATTGAAAATATGGCCCATACAATATGGAAGTTGGGTCATCATGGTCCATTGTGTGCCGCCACGTGTCCGTAATACTTGTAGGAATGGAAGTTGGGGCATCCATTCCGCCCAATGAGTAAACCTCTGCCGCGTTAGCAAAATGGCCGGTACGGTGGAAAATTTTAGGGTTAGGTTACCTCTCACGGCGAAGCCACCTTTCAGCTTCTTGGGATCTCTTGCATAGCTCCATCCCGATGCTTGAAGCTTGCGAATCACACTTTGAGATGCTTGAATCTTCTTAGAATCTTCTTGGGATCTCGCCTCAGAACATGATTTCTTTTTGAAAACCACGATTTGCCTCTTGAAGGACATGATTTGATCTTTGAAGAACCACGATTCTTCTATTGAAGAACACGATTTGATCTTTGAAAACATGATTTGATGCAAGAACACGAGCTTCTTTGGAGAAAAATCTGATTCCCCAACTTCCATATTGTAGCTGGGGAGGGCGAGGGGCTCCCCTTCCGCCAAAATCTGGCTCGGACCAGCTCCGTTTGCCGGTGGTCGCGGGCCCCTGCCGATTTTCTTGGAAGGGGAGCCCTGCTTCCCTTCCCTATACATAAAGTTCAAGTAGGAATAAAAAATGAAAGTTGCAAGAACCATGGTGCCATAAGTGAGTTCCGGTACTATAACTTTTAAAATTTTCTCAAGCTTGAAGAGTTTTAAATATCCAATCATCATATCATTCTATAGTGGTCCATATAAACTTTTGTTTATCATTAAACATGAAACCATTAAGAAATATGATCGCAATGTTGGTCAATGTTCCAATAGCATGCATGGTTGTAGCAAATTACTTTGATAGGTAATTGACATTTCAAGGTGGATCAAATGACAAAAAAGTATAAAGATAGATAGCATAATCTCTACAAGAAACTAATCATGGCGACCCTATCGCCGCCAAATGAAATTTCTCTTCCTCGACCCCATGTCCTCCACCTACGCAATCATTAGCGCTTGGGATGGTCATCTCCTTCCCATTCTTGAGCAAAAGACTTTTACAATACCATGCAAACCAAAACCCATGGATTTATGTTTCCCTAGCTAGGCACAATTGTTGGTTTAGGGGTGGGTTATTAGGCTCATTCATGACGAGGGCTCATAGCAAAGAAGATAATTGAAGCCTTGGCATACCATAGAATCAAAGGCAATAGACTTAAAAAACATGGTAGACTAATAATGCTTAGAGAACTTCAAAATAACATTGGAGCTGACCTTTTTTATGGGATCAAACTTTTTTTTCTAATATAATTAATTATCTTTGGTGTGATGAAGAGAATATACGACCTTTAATCTTCTTCTTACCCGATACAATTGTCTACCTATCTAAGAGTAACATTTGATAATGGTGGTTTACATGGGTTGCTGCCCATTTAGATCCAAAAACTACCTTAAAATAAATGGTGGCATAGGTGACTCACGATTTAGCGGTAAAAAATATGTTGCGAATAGAACAGAGGAAGCTTCTTTCTTGCCATAGCCATGCAAGCTGGTCATAGCACCACATAATATTGAACTAGGCATCTTTGTATTGAAGCAATAGAACAAATCGATACATACCACCACATTCAATTAAAATCCAAGCTTGGGCTGCGGCCCACCACACCAATTTCTACCGGAGGCAAAATAACCAACCTTGTAAACACATATTCCAATTGTAGTTCTCAGCCCAAGCTCGAAGAACTGCCCCCCCAGCAAGCATTCCTCCCAAAGACCAAGATAATGCATGGCACCATTGCATATCCAAGTCTTGTCGGACCGTCCATCACAAATTCAAATGGGGCCCGTCCTCTGTAAAAGCATAGCAAGCATAGCCCTTGTTGAGATATTGAACCTAAGATAATTGCTAGCAGAGATGTCATAGTTGGAGGCTGGAATATATGATCACTGAGTTGTCCTCTCTGCCATTATCCTTATTTTCCTTGCCACTCTTGGTGCCGCCATACATCCTACTTTCTCATTTTAAAGCTCGGATCTAAAAGAATCCATAAATGACCCTTGCACGAATATTCTATACAAAAAGGGAGTTTTTGTATGCTTTCTGTCGGTCATCTTTTACCCTAGGCCATTTTGGCTTTAACAATGGGGGCAAATTCATATGCGAACTAGATTCCTCTGTTTCTTCTATAATTCCATCTTCGATAACAATCCATAGAATTCTCTTGGGGGTTCTAACATATGATACACAAAAACATAAACTATAATAATGACAACCCAACGTCCAAAAGAAAATATATCGACTCCATGGCCTGGTTTGCCATGAATATAGATCATTCATGCTACCCAATGATTTTCCCTGTTATCAATAGCTTAAGGGTCAAATACATATGGCATAAATAGCTAAGCCCCAACGTTCTTAATTTTCAATGCACTCATGGGTCATCCATGTAACCCATAGCAAAAAAATTCAAATTTAGCCCCATCCAATAATTATATATAAATTTCACCTAATTAACAAATTAATTAATTATTAATAATAGGGTTGCTTTTCCAAAATTTAAAATGAGGAAGCGGCCCATCCCTCTCTCATGCCTCGTGAGCCCGACCCATCACGCCCGTCACCCCCGTCTTTCTGGTCGGGGCCCTTCACCCTCAAAATCATCGGTTTCGTTTTTCCTCTTCCTTTTTATTTTCTCGATCCCTGGCTGCAAAATCTCCACCAGGAGCTCCACGCCATAGCCAAATCCTCATCGGATATGTCCCAGTTAGTCTCCTACTATTACGCACTTAGATCTTGTCCCATATCATCTTTTCTCTCTCGGTTTTACGCCATGGTTTTTGGCATGCCAAACAAAATGAGAGAATAGCAATACGTTAGGCTAGATAAGAACATGGCGGAGAAACATGGTAAAAAAAAAAAAGGGGAAAATTTTCCTTTTTCCTTGGGCGTGGGCGGCGGTGATCATTTTCATGGGCGTGGCGACTTCCTCTCTTCTTATCTCCTTTCTTCCTATTAACATAATGAATTAAGGGATTAATCTCCGAACAAACACAATCGGTTTGTGCTTGTACACATCATCAATCCATGTCAAAGGATATGATGATGTGGAAGTCTCCATTCATGAAGAGATGCAACTTATGCCTCTTCACTGACTATGTAAAGCCATGATCCAGGCTCTTTGGATCAATCATCAACACTTGAATACATACAATTTTTCGCTTATCTCTGATTATTAACATGGTATCAGAGCCTCGTTAAAAGGCTGAAGAAATCAAGGGCTGCCTTGTAGAGCAGCCCAGCCCAAGCAAAAGTCAAGCGAACGATCCTGGACACTGCGGAAGAAATTAAGGTTTATTAAAATCTTAAATTTTTTTTCTAAATCTTAAGCAAGCACATAAAGCAGCAATATTATGCTGCCATGACATTGCTCATTGAAGCAAATATATCACGGCTTCTATACAAGAATTTTGAATTGGCAACTCCCCTGCCAAATTCATGTTACGGTCTCAGCCATGAAGGCAATGAGGGCTATCAAACGATGCTCAGCCTGAATTCCAGTGAACAAGACACTGAGAAATATGCACAAAGTTTGCATGAATATCTCCTAGAGATAACTCTGTGAAGCGTTATGCCGCAGAAGAATATCACAAAAGAAAAATTGCAGAACGAAGAATGGGCCAATTTGAGTTATTGGATCCATCCAAATCATGGAGGGCAATAGGGATTTGCCCCTCCCTTTTGAACAACGAAAGCAGAAGAGAATCAAACTCCCTGGTTTTATCAAATGTAGCAAAGGCGTCTCTTGGTTGTCTGTGAGAAACCCGCAAGAATCGATTTCATTCAAGCCGTCAAAGCGGCAGCGGAGAAGACCGATAGAAGATCGCCAACATCTTCACGGTTCTAAGAGCGAAACGATTCCGACCATCCATGGCTCTGCCAGAAGATCTAATTTTGGAAGCGGACCGGCGAATTTAATATGGCGTTCAGCGGTGAAATCCGGACGTCGACCAAGAAAATTTTTTTAGTGGCAACAACTTGCCACGTGGCGAAATATATCAAGCGGTGCGCCTCTAGCAGGCGCACCCCTTTAAACCTCCTACGACTTGCTCTCACAAATAGATTTCATCTAATCCCGCTCCCAATCCCAAATCAGCTTCAATTTTTTTTACGTTCTCCAAATCACTCTTGGCCTGCGCAACTCTTCAAGCCTCATATCTTCTAGCAGAAAATTATTTTGGATTGGAGCACCTTTTCAACAAGCAAGCAAATCCTTATAAAATGGACAAAGGGAAGAGACCTGCAGAAGAACAATCTTGAACTCACAAAGGCGGTTCAAGTATTCACCTCCTCCAAAGCGAAGGTGAAGTACTCGAGAATTTGTTTATGATAATGCGAGAATTATTTAAGACTTCCAATAAAAGAGTCAAGATAATGGATTGTGAACTAAATTCACATCATCCACATTTGGACCTCAACTCATACTGTTGCTCCAAGCATCATCAAGTGCTTCAGCAACCGGTGTACCATTTACACCATCCAGGGGGAGAGACCAAGGAACCCAGTTCCTTGAATGGTCCCCGGATTCATGAGAGTCCTCTTGAGATAATTGAGATCACTTCCGATGATGACACTCCCATTCCCAACGGAATTAATGAGAGTGCTCCATCCCCAATTTCTATCATAGAAATTTCCAGTGACTCATCCCTTCTGGCACTTGAGTCTTATGATGGTGATATATCTGACCTTGAAAGGTCTTCATCTCCGTATGAGCATTTTACAGATTGCTCTAGCATAAGTACTCATAATTCTGAAGATGAAGAGTTCTCTATGGCAATTGAAGACGAATACTATCAACTCTTAGAAGCAGCCACAACTGGAGCTCAAGAGTATTCGGAGTCATCAAACTCCAGATAAGTTGTTCCATTCTGCAAACATAATAAAAACCATCCATAATAATTTGGATGTACAAACCCACAAACTAGTGGTCATCTACATGATGTCAAAGCCACCTCTAAGTGGTACTCCTTAGGGCACTCACTCTTCTAGGTCTTTGATGACACTGTTCATTCAAGACCTAACAACTCTCCAACCTAGATCTTGTTGAAAGTTTCCAAGATCAAAAGGGGGAGAAGTTAGGGAAAGCCATATGCACATGGCACACCCATTTTATGTGTGAAGAGTAGTGGAGTTATTCGGGAAGTTTGATCTTGTAAACTTCCAAAGACTTGAAATAAAGTTCAAGTGTTGCAGCTTACAAAGTTAAGGGTAAGACCACAACCCTAGTGGTACCTAACTTGTCATTTGGAAATAAGCCCACATTTGATGGCACCCATAGTAATGAAGACCACGTTCTGGTAATAATGTTTATAATGAAGCTGCAAGTGAAGAAAGGAGCCATGAAGACTCCAAGATGAAGCCGCATAAAATTATAAAGGTTAGTTCATGAAGATTAAGGGGGAGTATTAACAGTAATGAATTAAGGGATTAATCTCCCTGAACAAACACAATCAGTTTGTGCTTGTACACATCATCAATCCATGTCAAAGGATATGATGATGTGGAAGTCTCCATTCATGAAGAGATGCAACTTATGCCTCTTCACTGACTATGTAAACCATGATCCAGGCTCTTTGGATTAATCATCAATACAATACAATTTTCCGCTTATTCCTGATTATTAAAACTTTCCATCTATTGCTTGCTTCTTATCTCCTTTCTTCCCATCTATTGCTTGCAGGTGACGATGGATCTTCAGCCTCTTTATTTTCTTGCGCAAATCGGCGGCAGCAAATAGGTCATCAGCGACAAAAGAAGGTACTATGGCGGTTTATTTGAGGGATCGATAGCCTTTGGGATCGGTGGGCAGCATAGCGAGAGGCATCTTCATTCTCTTTTTCTCTTCTTCTTATACACCACATCCACAACCCTGGTCACCGTTTCGTGATCCCAAAAAGAGCTTGGCCATGGTCGGGCTGCCTTCCGAGATCATTCCTTTTCATCCGCCTTTACGCTTTCTTTTGCGGTCGGACGATTTGAACAGGGAGCGAAGCTTGGCATGGAATCTTGCAAAAGAAAAAAAAAATGGAGGTATGGCGGTGGCAAAATACTTTTGCTTACACCCTTCTTGTATATTTATGCGAGGTCATAGCGAGGCGTCCGATTGCGAGAGAATGTCCGGGCGGCTTCTTGAATAGGCACAAAGCGGGGGCTCCCTTCTTTTCCAAAATTTTCTTCCTTTGCATAAAGCTTTTAAAAAAGTCTGACAGAAATGAAGTGACATATCGGAAGCGAAAAGAAAGCAAAGAGCGGGCTTGAGGGGGCTGAGACCAACACCGGTTTGTGAAGGGCGGCCTTCTTTGGATCTAGAAAAATATCCAAGAAGTATTACATATTAAATGTTTCCGCAGCAGACTTGATGAGCAGCATGCACAACCTGCTTCTTACTTGCGATCCGAGAAGGAAAGGAGCGTAAACAATGGATGGGCGGGAAACGAAGGGCAAAATATGGAAAGGAATGGCTATGGCAAGAAATAAAGGAGCATCAAACATCATAATTCATACTACCCGCCACGTTGATTGCTTGGAGAGCAAGAAAGGGGAAGACCATGTGGCGACCATGCACGTGTGTCGGTATTTTTTTTTTTTTCTTATTTTAGAAAAGTCTAAATAAATAGACGTGGCCACCCCTGGGGCTCTTCTCAAAATTCAAAAATATATTAGGAGCCAATTTTTAATGGGAACAAATGTATCCGCATTATATAGGTAGTGATAATGGCATTAAAATGTGAAGTTGTTTTATAGGAGTGATTTATAAAATACAAAATGGAAAAGGAGCAAGAGATCGGCAAATTAGATTCTAGACATATGGGTAAAATGCAGATGGACATGTGAAGCCGAATCTGCCATACAACAACGCATGAAATAATTAAGATATGTGGTTATGACCCGTCAAGAAGATGCTGTTGGGGTCAGAGCATCCGGGATGAATGGAAAATTACTAGCCTCCTTCTCCATAGCTTCAAGATGCCGCATAAATTGACAACGACCTTTAGAGAACCTGCAATTCCACATTCTTGGAAACTCTACCATGGAAAATAATCCCTGAGCGTGAGCACTCTAACTTGTTTGGAATTTCGGTGGGCATTAACATCACTAATGCACAAATATGGGGTGAATTACTGCTACATTCATAAACACTTAAATTGGTGGAAGGTGGCAAAGCTAGCACTTTCAGGATGAATTATTGTGGCAAAACATGTATTAAGTAACACTCATGTCTACACGTCATCAATTCTACCTGCCCAAAGGAGAAGGTACATGAATTAGAAAGGTTAATCTGCAAATTTGTCTGGGGAGGAAATGAAGGAGCAGTGTTCAATATCATTTAAGTGCAAGAGAGACAAAACAGAAGGGGGGAATTGGTATGGCCGACATACCATTACAGAGCAAAGTATTAATATCCAAATTCATATGGATGATCTTACAGAAAATGGTGAAGTCTCTAGGTATGCACCTCACCAACCAGGCTTTATTAGTTTCATGTAAGCATAGTAAGCCATCTGTCAAAGTCTCACTCCCATGATTCCTCCCCCCCTTTTTTTTAATCTTAAGCCATGTAGAGAAGCTTCTCCATTTCTAAAGGACTAATTTCGGCTTGGAATGTGCTTGACATCAACAAATTCAAAGCAGAGACTTCCCTTCCATGGTGGGTACTAATGGAATTTCCACGACAAACAAGGCGCCTTCGGTTATTGTGGCTGATGCAAGGATTGTAAAGAGGTAGAAAGACTGTGGAATAGTTTCTTGTGCTCAGTGGTACAATGAAGAGCAATTAGCCAGTTGGATACGTATTTTTCGCTTAAAGGAAGCAGACAAAACAATTTGAGAATGTGTGCCTCACGGTACTCCCAAATACTATAAGTAGAGGAGATTAGCACCCATGGGTTTTGCACCCCTCTATTCACCCAAACAAGTTTATGAAATCAAGTTACAGAAGCTCGAGGACTAAGGGGTTGCTTCCTGTATCTACTAAGTGGGAACTAGTGATCACGGAGGAAAACCTCAAAACATCTGGAGAATTCTTAGTTGACATATCTTCCTCCATGGAATAACACTTTCCTTTGGCAAGTGATCCACAGGGTTCCAAGGGTCAATCACCTAGTCTCAAAATGGGACAATAACATCAGCCTACTATGCTCTACGTGTGAAGCTGAACAAGTCCATAGAACATTGTGTGGTTGAATGTGAGATGTTGCAAGTAGTATGGGCATGAAGTCTGGATAGTTTTGGATACCCGTTAGGAACCAAGAAACTATTGTTGGGAATCCTCCCCTAGAATGATGCCCCATGAAGAAGGTGCCCTTTCATATAGCTAGGGCATGGACAATATGGTCAATATGGAAAAGGAAAAATGCCCTAGTTTTCGATGAGGATCACGAGGACATGTTGTCAAATCAGCTTCTACATATGGTACTTGAAAGGCTTAAAAATTCAAGCTAGTATTTGAGAGTGAAGAAGACGTAAAGGTTGAAATATGGGGCACCTGTCTAAATTTACACTAGGTCGAGAGAATAGTGCAAGATGGAGCCATGTAGTGTAACGAACAAGGAACAAAAGATGCATCCATGAAGAAAGCACGAGTACCTAAACTACATCTTTTATTCCAAGTTAACACATTATAGCCTTTTGTCCATGTGAAAAGACATGAACCAAAAGACACGTAGTAAAATACTATACAAATACATGTATAAACGTATATCTTGTTTTGTCCTAAGGTTCCTTACATATCCTCATCTCATATTTGTAGATGAGTGCATCCTTGCCGTGTGGCTTTTTATCGTTCTTTTAAAGTAAATAAAGCCTTTTTTTAATCCCTAAAAAAAAATGAAACTATTAAAAAATGTGATCGCAATGTTGGTCAATGTTCCGACAACATGCATGATTGTAGCAAATTCCCATAACTTTGACAGGTAATTGACATTTCAAGGTGGATTAAATAACAAAAAGTATAAAGATAGTTTGCATAATCTCTATAGTGGCATGAAAGTGTGAAATTGCTTTATAGGAGTGATTTATAAAATACAAAATGGAAAAGGAGCAAGAGATAGGCAAATTAGATTCCAGACATATGGGTAAAATGCAGATGGACATGTGAAGCTGAATCCGCCATACAACAGCTCATGAGATAATTATGATATGTAGTTATGACCCGTCAAGAAGATGATGTTGGGGTCAGAGCACCTGGGATGAATGGAATGTTTTCCAGGCTAATGATCCATGGTGCCAATTTGTGGGACACACAAAGTGCAAGATGATGGTACACTAGGGGTGTTTTTTTTTGTGTGCAAACAACTCTACAATAATATATGCGCATCTGACCTTTGCATCAAAATAGACCATCCTGACCATACAAGTGTATGGCATTAATTAATTCTAGACATGAAATATATTGCGCTTTTCTTCCTTTACCCAATGGTTCCAAAGCACGTACACACTTCAAAAAAAAAAGGGGAAAAAAAATGAAGTAGGCCTATGGTAGCTATGGCATTCGATTCTGAATTGCAGACAAGATCGACTGTCATGGCAATCCGGTCGTTCATTTTTCTCGCTTTCTTTCTTGGATCTCTTCTTTTTGCCGCAGGTTCGTTCATTTCTTCATATTTCTTATCTTGAAACAGATAATTCCCTTTTGTAATCTTCGTCATTTCACCTAATATCTCCATTTAGTAGACGATTAATCGCTTCTGTTAGATCTGGTTCGTATCTTGCTTAGTTAATACGGTTCTGCAAGATTCCGCTCTCAGTACAGAGAAAAATGGCTTAAATCTTGCAAGATTTCTGTATATGTTATAATTCTGTTAAGAATTGCTGTTTGCATAGTTCACATCTCAAATTTAAGCGGGGAGGATGGAACAGAATAGCTATTTTATGTGGTATATTATATTATGAACCAAATCTCGCAAAATTTCTGTATATGTTTATAATTCTGTAAGGAACTGCTGCTTGCATAGTGCAATATCTCAAATTAAAGCGGCTAGCATGGAACAGAATGGCTATTTTATGTGGTATTATATCATGAACCAAGATTTGTTTTAAATGTATAACAGAAGCGCAAGATTCATGGTGTGTGGCACAGAGGAGGGCCAGTTTGAGAGAGCTACAAATAGCTTTAGATTGGGCGTGTGGACCAGGGGAGGCAGATTGTGGCCCTACAACTCCAGGCCAGCCTTGTTTTGAACCTAACAATGCAAGAGCCCATGCTTCCTTTGCCTTCAACAGCTACTATATTAAACATGGCAAGGCCCCTGGCACTTGTAATTTCAATGGTGCAGCAACACTTGTCTACAAAGATCCAAGTAAGTCTTTGATTTAATTTCCTTATTACTTCTCTGAATCACCCAAATACAAAAGAAAACTTTCTTCTATGTAATGCTTAAACAGGGTAGATTCTATCAAAATTTTGTTTGTTTTGCAGGCTATGGTAGCTGCACATACCCTTTACAGGAAGACGACGAAATAATAAATGGGTGATGGGCTGATCTGTTGTCATACTGTATTGTCAGGCATACAAATGTATCAATTGTTGACAGATTTTTGAATAAATCTTTTATCTTGTTTATGTTGTTTAGTCTTCATTGTTGACTTTATTGCCCATGTTTCATGTGGGATCTAATCCAAAGGTGTGGATAATGAGAATTCATTGAAATCAGTAAACACATTTGAATTGGGAATAGTATCCAGGCTTTATTTTATTGAATGTGAGTTGTGCAAATCTGGCCAAAGCTCTGGTCATGTAAGCACTCAGCATTTATGGAGACAAATCAGAGCCACACACCTTGCCTACCTACCATTCTGTTCAACACAGAATCTTTTCTCTAGAAATTGATTAAATCAAGGACTAAATTAAGGTCCTAAAGGATTACTATATAAAGGATTGCAACGTTAAATGTGGCAAGTGAAGCAACATCTCCAAAGTAATAATATTATCTTTATAGGAAGAATCTAGGAATGGATCTCATTGCAAAATGGTAGTGCTGCCCGTTACACCAAGGTGGAATTAGCTAGTCATGCACCTACATGCCTCCCAATGATTGGTGGCAATGCTCTTCGAGGTTTTGGTACCTTGTCGTGTGGTGCTTGAATTTCTAGTTGAAATTTTTTAAGTGGGGTGTTATGTGGAAGGGCATCTATATATAGATGAAACAAATAAACATAATGTCTAGGACGCATGTAATAAATTGAAGGGAATATTCCAGATACATCCCACAAGTCTGCAAATATTCCGGAAATAACCCTAGAAATAGAGTATTTGCCTCAAATGGTGGTAACTTTCTTGTGATCAACCAACTAAAAAAATGCCCTTCATTAAACTTATAGATGAGAGTAAGTGCTATTCAATAGCAATAAAATCGTCTAAAACGAAGTTGGAATCTTCAAGTTATAGTGTTTTAAGTGTGTGCTATAAAAAACAACGTAAATGAATATAACTTGTGAATTTCAACTCCAATTTAGATGAGTTTAATTTTAATTTTGTTGGGACGGTCTTATTCTAATTTATAATGTTCGTGAAGATAACTTTTGAGTTTGAGTAGCAATAAAAACTCTATTACCATTTCAAAAATGCTCTTTGTTTGGAGGGTATACTTGGAATTTTCCTTAAATTGAATTGAATCATCTTCTATTATCCACGGATACCATGACACAAAACATTATGTTGATGAGGTGGTGTATAATGCCGTGCAGGTTGCCAAATTAAGAAGATTACTTGAACATTACGTGTAGTGGCGGTCCACTTTTGTGGCAACATGCTACTTCCCCCTTTTTGTCGCTAGGCCCGTATATCGATTTGTATGCTGACATATAGTAGCATATACAGTTGGAACATGTCATGTTAATTGGAGATTTCAATGCACACGCTGGCATATAACAATTAATAAAGATTGCACCCCTTGGTTGATGATGTATTATAGCTCCGCCTTGCAAAGGCTTCTTTGTCACATGTGCCGAATGATAGAGTACATCCAATCACGCACTATTATAGTGCGTGACTGGATGTACTCTATCATCCGACAGGCAGTTGCTTCAGATGTGCAACATCTTTAACTTGGTTATTGCAATCGTCTCGCACAGTGGCCATCCTCCTCCATCTACACTTGTTAGCAGGAGAACTAGGGGAGCCGCTCTAGTGTCATGGATTATACGTTGGTGCTCGGGGATCTCAGGCCTTGTAAATTGCACGTGGATCAACTTTAAAGAGATGAAGAGGTGGATTCAAACCATCAATCCATCTTCTTTCGATTAGCCCGCAACCTAACGCATCCATGTCCCGCAAGACCCCATATGCCTCAATTGCGCTTGGATTACAACCATGAAGAATCATATGTCCAGATGCTCATAGATGCGCTAGTAGGAATTCTGCAACTTCCCATGCTATAATAACGGACTGATTAGTTGATCAATGTACAATTACTGTCGAAGGATATTTTGGGAGGGGCCACCCACAAGGGCCTTCAAGGACAGCAAGCTTTTCTCGGGTTTAATGATTTGATAATGAATGTAAGAAACTTAAAACGTGATCTGACAGTATCGCACTTTAATTTTCAAAGGTAAGAAAGCCAAGTACAAAGCATCAACTTTTGGAAATGTTCTATCTCCTTAACCATCATTCCATGACACTCTGGCCAAGAATACTACAAAAGCCTCTACAACCTAAGGGAACATTACTTTCGAGCAATGGATGAAGCACTTGCAACAATTCTATGACCTTCTCGGGGTGCGAACTCCGATATCCCCACAGATGGGCCCGACACAAGTAATTTCATAGAGGCAGTGGTTGTTTAGAGCTCAAAATGTCTTACCAATGGCAAGGAGGCAGACTTCAATGACATGCTGGTAGAGCTTCTCAAGTGGGCAGGGCCACAGATGGTTCCCCTCTGAGAGATGCATTGTTTAATTAGGTGCTTTAAGAAGTCTATCCCCAGCGGACTACTAGTAGAATCGTTCCCATCTACAAGGCAGGCAATCCATTGCCTAGCCAACTAATGTACGATCATATGGTCAGCACATTGTTTGCAAAACTACTAGCGGCTCGAACAACAGTTGAATATGTGGACAAAGGAAACAACGGCTTAGGCCCTTGCACATGTAGGATTCAGACCCAAACACTCTAGCATTAATCATATTTTCACATTATGAGCCTTGATAGAAGATAATGGAAATCACCAGTAGGACTTTATTGCTGCTTCATCGATTTTATGAAGGCTTTCGACACGTTGCTTTATGAGAGGCTATGGGAGAGATTGATGCATTTGGGAGTCCCTCTAGGGCTGCGCACTTCTCCAATATTGTTTGGCTTGTACATTGACCGATTAGAGGATTGGCTTATTAACATAAGGGTGAGGGCACAACTTATGCATACATATCATTCCCTAGCTCATATACGTCGACGATGTGGATCTCTTAGCTTGCATCCCGGCTAATATACAGCAGCATCTAGATGCTTTGGATACTTTTTCTAAGGCCATTAAAGTGCATAAAACTAAGGTGCTCTTCATCTCGTCCTCACATCAACCAAGATACCTGGCTATGAGTGATAGCAGATTAGAAGACACTTTATATGCAATACAAAACATCAGTTATCAAGAAGAGCTTTATGAATGGCCCACACTGTCACACTTGTTCTGGGTTTTGGTGGAGGCTGTTCTTCTATATGGGGTAGAGGTTCTCCCCCCTTTAAAGTTGCCATAGTACTAGTTCATATTTGGTCATCCAAAGATTAATAGAGGCATCGAATGCGTAATTTTGGATTCGTATTCTCAACTAGAATTCTCTTGAAAATTAGTACCCATATTTTTCCAAGATTCAATATACCCAAGCATCCTGTAGCGACTTCGTTCCTCCGTTCCTCTAGATACCTATGCCTCATCTCCTTGGCTCGGCTCCTTTGGTCTCTATCATGCATCATAAGATTCAGTAGGCCGCAATTGAATTGGATAACTCACCCTCGGGTTTAGTATTCCAACGATGCCCTTGCGATGCCCTCATTCATGTGGCAGGAGTTTAAAAATAAGTTGACTTGGCTAGACTTCGAACTAGGAATCTACAGTTGGCAACGTCCTCCTGTAGCCTAACCAAGATATTGAATATGTCTGGAGATTTGTAGCAGACATCGATGGTTCTTAATGATTGATTGCATTTATGGCAACTTGATTGGGTAGTAGCAATTTGAAGTCTAGAAGGTTCTATTGTAAGTTCGTCAGAGCTCTATGCTTTTTGCATGGTAAATAATACGAGACTGTTTAAATCTTAAAAGCATCATTCTCAAGCTTTATCACATGTATCATGTATCTCTATAAAAGATTGTGTTGCTGAAGTCTACTAGTATGACTTGGTCATCTATTGCTTTTCATTTCTATGGCATTCCTATGAAAATATTGTAAATGCTGGTGGTGGCATGCTGGAGTCGAAACAGATGCATTTAGAGTTTTTCTTTTTTTGTGAAGAAAGGATGGCATCTTGTTGCAGATAGCAATCCTTCCATGGGTTGCTATTCTTGGACTCTGTACGTGTCGAATTCCATGTTTCTTGTTGTTCTATTGCATGCAAAAATTGGAATTCGTCTTCACTTGGGAATTCGACTGTGCTTATTCCTTTGCTCCATCGACTGAGCCTGAGGTAACTTTTCTCATGCTCTTTTTCTTTTGTCTGTATCAAAATGTTTATAAAGGGGTCTGCGCCTCCTTAACACATTGGTCCTCAAGTTTACACTGTCGGATTTGATCTGAACCAAAAATTCTACAGCTGTTACCAACTAATAACGTCCTTGAGCCTCAAATTTTACAGATTTATCTATAACATCCTAGGACAATCCGTTGAAAATCACATAATACTCTAAGTCTCTGCCATCTTCGCACCTTCTTCTTTGATGTTGTGCTTCTTCTTTTTTGCAATTGTTGGGCGAGGTCTGGCTATGGTGATTGTTGGAGAAGGCCAGTCTATTCCGTTGCACTCCTAGACAAAAACACAAGGATCTCCAAAACTAAGGCCAAAAGGGGCAAAATAGTGTCACGGCTGGATTGAAATAGAGCTTCATAGTCACTGCCATGGTATGCATGAGGACCTTGAGGCGGGATTATTTTTCTGACTTTCTCTGGCTAAGGTTACCTCCCGAGAGTCACGAGATTTTAGTTTTTTACAGCTTTGCCAGAATAGGGCAGAGCTTCCCTTGCAAGCAACATGCTCGAAAAATTAGAGAAAAAAAATAGCTCTAATAAAAAACAGGCTTCTCCAAGAGTCTGAGATTTCAGATTTCTGTAGTTTTGTCGAAACAGGGCAGAGCTTCCTTTACAAGCAAGCTTTAATCAAATAGAACTCAAACAGGATGTAACTTGACAATCTTGAGCATCTCTAGTGCATGACTAATCAGTGAAAACCCTCAGACTGGTGCGTTAAGGGAGATAATGCCTTGGCCCTTGGTCGTTCACCTCCAAAAAAAAATTTCGGCAAGGCCAACATGGCTCGGGTGTGCTGCGCACCCCTCGCCATTTTGGCCGCATGCCTCAATTTTTATTTTTTATTTTTTTTGGTAACACCCTCTGGCCAAGACGTTATCTACACTATCTCTAAGCGCTTTTCGATTGGGGGTTCATCTGCAGGGCCTCAACTTGGAGATTCTTCTGGTGGATCTTCTTTGGGACAAGATTGGATAACCATCGATGTTAGTATGACATCGAGGTTTGTCGGCGGATGTTCCTAAAAGTTTTTATGATGTCATGGTTGTGTTTTGTAATAGGAGATGCTTGAGTGGGGCAGTAACACTAGAGTGTGATGCTATTGTGGATCATTTGCACTGCAAAACCGTTCTTAGGACCCGTTACAAGATTCCAAGGCCCATGAATGATTCTATATGGTTGTTGGTTGGCTGAGTTGAGATTTCTTCAATGCATTGTATAGTAGTTTTTGGGTAATATATGCATGTTTGTTGGTTAAAATTGAGGTTGCTTTACATGACTTAAAGTTTGGTTTATTAATTTGGGACACATTATTGAACGTGTGTGCTGACTTTGTAGAATTTTCAATCAGCCATTCTTTGCAATAGTTGTCATGCCCGGGTGAGCATGGGCATCTTGTTCAGGTTCAACTCCCCGGGCTCACTAATTCGTATAAGTTTTATTCTTTGCAAATTCTTTCTAAAGGTTTAGAATGTGTATGGAGGGTGGTAATTGCTCTGATGTCGCTAGCAAATGCCATGAGTGGCGTCAGATCGATTACCACCATGCATGGACTCTCATATGTTGAAGAGAATCATATGGAGTCATCCTTCAGTTGGGATGGTTGCAATGTCCATAGAGGATGGGCATTTTGCTAGGGTTCGACTCTCCAGGCTCTATTGAATCAATTATGGAGTTGTATGAATGTGCTATGTGTATGAGAGGTTGTATTTTGATTTGATCAAGATAGAACTATTAAATAAGTTGTATTTATAGGTGGGTCTTTATCCCATGTTGACTTGGAATGAATGGTTGTGAGGTTATTTGATGGAATATTGTTGACAATATTCCTTGATGTAATGGTCATGAAACATTATGAGACTATTTCAAAATGAATAGTAATAAAATAATGATCAAATATTTATGATGAAAGCAAAAAAATATTGCAATTGCACATCATAACATGAGGATCAACAATCCCTTATTCCATTGTTCATCCTGAGAACATGCAATATAGATAAATAAGGACAGGATCTATACAGTAATTTCAGTGTGGTCTCCCATGGACATACAAAGGCCTTCTTCTATTTGTAATAAGGGGACATCCATGAAATAGTGTTATTGTTCATTCCGAGGACATGCAATGTAGATAAATAGGGACAAGATCTATAAAGTAATGTTAGTGTGGTCCCTCATGGACATAAAACGACCCTTGTTCTATTTGTCATAAGGGGACAGCCATGAAATAGTGTTAGACTATTTACGAAGTGAATAATAATATGGTAATAGTGATCAATTATTTATGATGAAAGCAAAATAATATTGAATAATATTATGATACTACTGATCTTATGACAAAAGCAAAATAATTTGCACTTGTATATTATAACTTGAGGATCAATAATTGCTTATTCCCTTGCTCATCTCATTAATCAGTACATGCTCATAGCTGCAAACTTTTAGAAATTATTTGCGAAAGTACTCCATCAAAGAAAATTGAATTGGTTTTTAACATCCTCAGAGACCAATTGGTCTATGGGACACAATATAATGTGTAGCAATAAATGCCAAATAGTAGATGCACGTAGCAGTACCAATTTTACTACTAGGATTAAAAAAACCTTGCCCTTTCGGATTTTCAAGGGAAAACCCTTAGTAGGAAAATATATACTGCCATACAATAATGTTTATGATGAGATTGGGGCACGTTGTAACTTCAGTAGATTTTCTCGATGGGCTAAGACATCAAGCAAGTAGGACCTCCAAGCAAGCTGGAAATGAAGTACTCAACAATATATGCAAATGTAACTGGTAAAGAGGAAGATCTGAATATTGCTCGCAGAAGAAATTGTTTAACATAAAATCAAAGAAATCATGTTCACTAGAAATATAAGGGTAGTTTTTGAAGATCTTGTATATAATCCCTTGAAAAAATGCGGGAACAAGCTCTTCTTTATCAAACTTTCCAATGTTATATATACAAATGTATCCTCTCCTTAAATAAAACTGTGTTTGACTTTTGGTTCTAAATCAGACGAGAAATGGACAAACCAAACCATGGAGAAAAACTAGTGTGGCCTAGATTTAACAGGCCCTAGACTTACTTTTCTTGGCACAACTTCATATCCATGATGATCATCCCCTTGTCTTGGCACAATTTCATGATCATCCCCTTGATTATGGCGAGAAGCCACAAATCTTGAAGGCACAATTTCATATCCATGATGATCATGTCGAGGACCCATAAATCTTGAAATTTGAGTGGTATAATTGGACAACCAATTTGTAAAGGCAAATCTGTACCTCACAAAAGATGGCCATATACCAACGTTGATTTTGCTTTGTCGTTGCGCATGAGGCGAGGGCAAGGGGCCTCGGGTAAGCACGGCAACTTGTTGAACTAGTGGATTTGTGTGGCGCCTTGGAGAATCGACTTCACGGGCTTTAAGCGTTGAGATCTTGGAGACCGGTGTATCTATTCGGGTGCCCATTGGGAGCACGTCGTTGGGCCTTCCCTATTGAGTATAGCTAAAATCCATGTCATGAAGCCTCTAATAATCGTGCTCACGTTGTGGGGTTGGAGTAAGAATAAAGCATTCGGAGATAGGTTTTAATATGCCACGTGTCGCTTCTAGGGGATATCCAGGGTCCGTCAAAAACCGCGTTAAGGCAAAGTCTCGGACCATCGGAAAAGTGTGGCGGAAATGTTTTTAGATACCGGGATTTAAAAACCGGACTTGAAGTAAACGGTATCAGAAGTTTGGCGCTGGTTGGCGGCAGCAGTATAATTGGCACACTGTCTAAATTTTACCTCAGTTAAACTGGTAAGAAGTGAAAAGGTAAAAGTCCAAAATCGACCATGCTAAAACTAGCAACGTGGTATAAATTGAGTTCCCAGTTTGTTGGCATAGCGTACTTAGCTTGAATGGGCAGGGGGAAGCGTTCCATTGACATCGAATACATAAATGATGCTACCAGGAGAAAGCAAACCATGCGAAAGCGCAGCAGGGGATTGATCAAAAAAGCAAAGGAACTACACATCCTCTGCGGCGCCGGCATCTCTCTCAAGATCATTAAAGAAGATGGCACTGTAAGCTTTGATTCTTCCATCCACAATATAGCTGAGAGTTCAACTAGTAATAGCTTGCCAGATAATGACTTGGCATTGGCAGCCTCAACATGTAATAGTTTGTCAAATGTTGAATTGGCAGAATCTTCAACATTGAGTCATGCTCATCATTTGGCAGTCTCAACAAGTAATAGTTTGTCAAATAATGAATTGGCAGAATCTTCAACAATGAGTCCTGTTCAGCATTTCTCTCTGCCTTCGCCTTCTCTTTCTCATTCATCTAAACAAAAAGACACCCAGCTTGTTCCTTATTTGCCCCCTAATTTGCCCCCTTATTTGCCTAAACTAGAAAGTAGCTACCTAGTTGAAGATGGCTTACTTCCACAATGGGAAAGTCCTCCTAGCGGACTCATTCATCCACATGACATTGATATTACTTGCCCACAACTTATTTCTAGTCCTATGCTTAATGACCATATCTCGATGATCAATCTTGGGAGTTCGGACATCATCATAGTAGCACTTTCGATTTAATTGATTTGTGGTGATAATGGTGTCTACCATGACATCAAAGATGGATATATGTCGAACTCTAGTAGGAGTATGCCATCTCACTATAAGGATATGTTGTCCGAATTGAATCATGTAGTACAATACAAATGTAGTAATAGTGGGAATCATAGTGCTAATATATTGTGCCAAAACGAGAATTCTCCAACTTGGAGGGATAGTAGCAATGTTACATCTAGAAATGAATTTGCACAATCCTCAATTGGCACTTTTCAAGCAGGCTATACGATTATGGAAACTCCTAGTTTCATGGAGTCACCTAGTTTCATGGAGTCACGATTTAAAGAGGAATCTACATTTGGTAATGGATGTCTCAGTGATGACATAGAGGATGGTTGTTTTGTAGGTGGTGATATAGCTGCCCATTTTGGATTCTACGAAAAGATGAGTTGAACTAAATTTTGTTGTCCATTCAATTAGTCAAGATATTTAACTATGTAGATATAATGCACTCATTATGTATGAGCTAAATACATTCTAATTGCATATTACAGATGTAATATCTTATGTGGGGTATTCTTTTTGAATTGAAGCCATTAATTAGTCAAGCTATCTAACTATATAGATGCATATGAGTTTGAATACATGTTGTTGCATATGGGTTCGAATACATGTTGAATGCATATGGGTTATATTTACCCAGAATAGATATCTAACTATGTAGATGCATATGAGTTGAATACATGTTGAATGCATATATGGGTCATAGTTACTCGGAATGGGACCAGAACAGGAATATGGACTTAAAATTTGGACTGGAAATGGAAACAGATCAAAATAGTAATGGCCAATATTCGAACTTTTAAAATTTAAAAACAATTTCGACATTCTCTTGCATAAGTATCATTGTGGAACACTTAGAATTGAAATATGTAGCACAATAATAGGGGGTACCGGGGGGATTTGATATGGATGTAAAAAAAATAATTCTTGAAATCATAGGCCATATCCCCAAAACAATTTAATGGGTTGTTATATAAAAAAAACATAGATTTAAGATAAAATTTAATCACATTAGCTCACTAGTTATATTGGTCGAAGTAGTCTTATTAGGATATTGAGTTATTTTGGTGGAGGTTCGAGCCCCCATATTTTATATCTAAAACCTTAGGCAAAGCCGTATAAAGGCTCAATACTCTATCAAAACCTTAGGCAAACACATATTTCAACCTCCACTCATAAATAACCATAAGCGAAATGAGAGGTGCCTAGAGGCTCCAATATACGATCTGGCCCGTAGAATCAACGGATCCGACGACTGTGGTAATCCAAGGTGCACCTCGTTTAGAAAATGTGAGAATATGTTGAACCACTCTGTAACAATGCTTAATTATAATAAAACATTATATTCAAGACTCAAAACATTAGAGAGCTCTAAATTACATCTACGACTTGGGGAAATTTAAAACCATCTACCTACAAAATCTAAGAGCTCTATAGAATTCATAGTGGCAGTTTCAGTAGTCAAAGTTTCATACTCTGCTAAGGATTGAAGTTAAAAGGCACCTCTATGTATGTGGATTATGACATTACACTGTTGCAGTAGGATCCAAGCCATCAAGAGCTTGCTCGTGTGAGAGGCATAAGAAACATTGGTGGCGCCACTATGATGGTTCAGGGTAAGGGAAGGTTTTTCTACCAACCTACACATACAATGGCAGATGTTGTGCAGAACAGAATAGCTAGGTCACCTACTGATGCAACAATTGCCCGCACTATAGCTCTTGATGCGGGTGCTTCTCTTGCTACTAGGCAACCCCCTGAGTCTTTGCTTTTGCAACCCCGGAAGTGCCGCTATTCTGCTGCTACTCGCAACCCCTTAGAGTGCAGCTTCTGACACTGCTATTGCTACAACTCTTTGGAGTGCTACTATTGTATGGTCCCCTAAAACAATAGGGCCTTTTCATAGTAGAAGGAGGACAATTTGAACTCCATAGCTAGTGATGGACTTCATTTTTCTTTAGGAAACCTGGAAATATATCGGACGAAGGATAGTAGATCTTTCAGACTATCAACAATATTTATTGTTCAATGATTGCACAGGCAAGCAAGGCATGGGGAAATAGCCTGCTACAGGCAAGCAAGGACATGGAAGAATAGTCTGCTACTCTAAGACAGTATTGACACCTTCAGTTTCCTTACATAAGATAGATAGGCAAAATAGTTACATGTGGATAATGGCGCAGAGCCAATGTGGAAAACTTTTCTTTGTCGCCGCATGTTACTTACCACAGGTAGACTCAAAGTTCTATCATAGGCACTCAAATGTAGATAGGTTGGACCCATATGTTGATCTCGAAACAGGTGGTTTGATGCTTAGGTGTAGGATGCTTAAATGCTAGCTCAGGCTAGTTATTGATTCCACTCCCAAGTTACAGGCAACCAAACAATATAAAGCTTTCCTCAAGGGCAAGAAGGCACAATAGATAGTAGAACATCGGCGAAAAATGTTCTATCTTCTTGATCGTACCCCAGAACATTTTTGAGAAGAGTACTGCATGCAACCTATTGGAACCAGAATAATGAAAGCAATACTTGATGCAACTTTATAATTCTAATGGAGTAATAGATGCAGCTGTCAACTAAAGGTTGCAACTTCTCACAAATGCCAATGCCCTACTTTTAGATGGTATGTCGGTAGCACTCTTAAAGTGGACTTGATCATATACTATCCTATCCTTACCAGTCTGTTTAATAAGCCCCTTGTGGAAGGCTTTCCCTTACAGTGAATCGTCAGCAGAGTGGTTCTAATACATAAGACAGGCAATCCACATGACAATCATGGTTTGCTCATTATTGGCATAATTGTTGGCTAGTGTTCTTGAGAAGCAATTGACGACATGGGCAAAGGAAACAAAGGTATACGCACTTGCACATGTAAGGGTTTAGGCCTGGACACTCCATCATAGCCCATATTTTCAAATTGCATGCCTTGATAGAGGACAACATAAACAAACGACAAGATTAGTATTGTTGCTTTGTGGACTTTGTCAAAGCTTTTGACCACGATCCCTAAGGAGAAGTTGCGGGAAGAGTTGTAGAATGCAATATATGGTCTCGCGTGAAATGGGTTCACTTGAATGCCACCATCAAGACGAGTTATCAGCAATAGTAATGGAGTCTACAAAGGGTTCCCACTCTCTCCTATGTTGTTTGAGTTGTACATTGATCAGCTTGAGGATTGACTTACACAAAATGGAGGTAGAGGGGCCAGGCTTGCTCATCATATCATTTGGCACCTGATATATGTGGATGACTGGACCCCTTAACTTACACCCCCTTAACGAGTATGCAGCAACATCTAGATGCACTAAGTACTTTCTGTTCAAGCCAATAGAATGCACATCAATTTGGCCAAAATCAAGGTGCCTTTGGTATCGTCTTCGAGGCAACAGAGATAGATTGCTTCACTTACCAAGGTTAAGATGTGAAAATAGTGCAAACTTACAAATACCTAAGAATGGAGTTAATTACTACCACGTATTGGGATAATCGTATTAGGCAATGGGTGATGGTAGGCTAGAAGGCTTTGTATGCAATGCAGGACAACTGTCACAGCGTGTAGCTTTACGACTGGTCATATTACTCGCATTTGTTCAGGGTGTTGGTATAGCCGGTACTTCTGTATGGAGTGGAAGTATGGGAGCGACACTACTTACCTAGGAGGACTTGAAATGGGTACAGAAAGACTTTCTGACATGGCACTTGAAGTTGAGTCCACAATTCCATATGGAATTCTTCTACAAGATACCAGGTACCTACCTCTTCAAAGAGCTTCTCTGGAACATCACATAATATATTTTCAGAAACACTGGAGGTAAGTGAAGTAATCACAAGCAAGATCAGCGGCATATCTTGCTCAAGCTAAAGTGATTTTTTTTTTTTTTTTTGAAGGACGTTCGGACTTTATTAATAACACTCCTACATAATACGTAATACAATGCAGAGACAGGAATAAAAAATCCAGCGGACAATCAGATCCAGCTGAGCAGGGCCATCCATCTAAGCATGACAATATAATGCAGTTCACACTATTTTTCTTTCCTATGAGAAGAAGAATAATATATAATCATATTTTTAAAAGTTACTTTAACCGGTCGAACTTCCACATCCATAGAATCATTAACAGAAATTTTGATGCGCTCCTTGGGTGTCTCAATGCCATTGAATCGGGGACATCCACTATAACAATCGTAGCAGATATTGGAGCTACAGAGTGAACCAACGCAGATTGAGAAGCCGAGCTATTTTTGCGACGGGCAAGTTTCTTCAGGCGTGGAGTAGACCATCCTTCTTCCAATAATATTCTTGCTTCTGAGCTATGTCCTGAAAATGACAGTGTTGATCCTCATTAAGAGGGTCTACTGGTATAGACCGAGATGAAGATGCAATAGAAAGAAGGCGATAGTGAAGTAGCTAAAGAAGAAGGCTGAGGGCTGGTATCTTGGCGGATTAACTAGTGCAGAGGCAGATGAGGAAGAAGATGAAACAACACGACATTCAAGTGAAGTGGATGCTATGTGACATGAGATAGGAGCAGTTGGGGAGGTAGAGACAAAAGTATGCCTGGACCTATAAGTAGCGAGAGCCTCAATATTGGGAAACATCTTGGCAAGCTCGGGTCCATTGCTTGGCGTAGTTTGTATTTGAAAAGAAGTGGGCCACTTTTGACCACACTACCGACTAAGGAATAGAGACACAAGTAGGAAGAGATACACAAATTCGAGGACCATGAATAATAGAATGGGCAAGATGCATACCCAATCCATTGGCAATAGCAATCATAAAATTAGACACTTGCAGTTCTAGTGGAAAATCCTCTAAGGCCAGCCAACAAGGCATGCACAATGCACCAGACTTACTTGGGAAGAATCCAGGAGAATAAACCTGATATAGAACATAATGTCCCCAAAGAGGATCAACACCATGCTCCACAAGCCGTCAAACGCAAGTGAAGAGTCAAACATGACCAAGAAGAAATTATTATCTTTATCCAAAACCTTTAGAGACGCATAATGAGGGAGACCCAATCTCTGAAGTGATGTTTTAGCCAGAATCCAACTCTTCTGAGATCCAAAAACTGTCCAGTGAAATGGCAAACAACTGCATGAGACACAAGGTTCTTAACACACTGTAAGTGAGCATTATGATCAATTTCGACAACCGTAGGCCAGCTTGTGTAAAAGCATTTGTTTTCTTCTTTGTGCCTCATAGAATACACCCTCGGGAGGCAACCGAACATCCATATGGTCATCTTGTGCTTGTAACTCATTTAGATCGAGCTCAATTCTTTCTTGTTATTACAGAACATAAGATTCAAGTCTGTAAAACACGGCGGTGCACATTAGATGTCAAATCACGTTTGATCCAATCGCTAAATCGTGTAGAAGGCACTCTAGCCATAGCATCAGAAGAACCCCATGGAGCAGAAGGAGCAGATACACACTCAGGTAGTAGACACAAAGGAGGCACGCGGTAGAAGTATTTTTAAATGGTCTCTACTTGAGAAGTAGACAAAGGTGCAGATTTAGACAGAGGGGAAAAGTGTTGCAAGCTTGTACTCGTATTAACAAGAGAGGGGTCAAAAGCAAGAGGATTGAGGCAAGAATTATCAGGTAAATTAGGAAGTGACAAAGGAGAATTCATATCATGCGCAAAAGAAGAAGCAGAAGCACCACCTACCACTTTCTTTCTTAACGAGCGTGTTCCGGAAGATGGCAACAAATCTGTAAGCTCCAAATCCGGCCCAGATAGACGCAACAAAACTGTATTAATTATACACCAATGGAAAGCTCACATCTCTAGCTTTCCAACGCACTAAAGAACACCCGAATCTGACACTCGAGCCATAAGTTATGAAGAAAACTGCGTGGAGACCCTACATGGCAGCCATCACAGTGGCCATCACCATATTTTTTGTTGCCTAAGCATAATACCTTCTCAAGCTAAGTGAAATGCCCTCTCTCTCTCTCCCTCCCTCCCTCCCTCCCTCCCTCCCTCCCCCTCTCTCTCTCTAGCTCCTCATCTCCACTCACTCTCTCCCTTCCTCCCTCCCTCCCTCTCCATCTCCTAGCTCCTTGCCTCCTCCCCTTTGTCTACAACTTTTGACCACTATTTCTCTCTAGATCCATGCCAAGTACAACGTCTTATAGACCTGGCGGTCTCACAGCTGTAATAATCAAATTTCATTTCATCTCTCTCTCTCTCCCTTCCCCGAGCTCCTTGGCTACTTTCTATCTCCAGGAATTCACTCTCTCTCTCTAGCTTCTTGCATCTGCTCTTTCTCTCTTAAGTAGCTCCTTGCCTGGTCTCCTCTCTAGAGCTTTTAGTCTCTTTCTCTCTCTAGAAATTTTGGCTACTTTCTTTCTCCCTAACTCCTTGCCTGGTCCACTCTTTAGAGTTCTGTTTGGCCTCTTTCTCTCCTCTCTAGAGTTTTGGGCCACTTTCTCTCTAGGATTTCATTCGAACTCTGGTTAGACTATGGATTTGATTTGATGCACCAGGGATGTCGGTTTACGGTCAAACTCGTTTTTCTCAAACAAAATTAGATTGCGGATGTGATTTGATGCACCCGAGATGTCAATTTTGGTCCAACTTGGTAGTTATCTTGCTTGGATCGGATCGAATTAGATCCGGACGGACGAAAAAAAGACCGGATTGGATTGAATTGGATTGGATTTGATTTGATTTGATTTAGATGCTGGACAAATAAAATGCGATCACAATCCTAGTTTCTTTGTGACCATTAGATGTTGGGTGAATAAAATGTAACCAGAGTTCCTAGTTTCTTGAGATGATTAAAGCCAAAATCTATAAAATGCGACTAGGAAAACCAAAGGGCATTTGATTTAGATGTGCGGCAAATAAAATGCGACCCGAGTTCCTAGTTTCTTGAGATCATTTGGCGAATATCTATAAAAGCAACCAAAGTCCCTAGTTTTATGAGATTATTTGAGCCAAAATCTATAAAATGTGATCAAAGTTCCTAAATCCATAAAACTTCGGCCAAAGTCCCTTTTTTTCCCGAGAATTCTAGCGATTATAGGAACGAAATCTCCCACTTCAAGGTTGAATCTCCCCCCCCTTCCCCAAAAAAAAATAAAAATAAATAAATAAAAAATAAATGTCATGCCGACTACTGAGGGGTGAGCACGCCGGACGCTATAAGAAATAAAGGCGTAAGGAAATTAGGGTAAAGTAATATAATTTGAATTGAATTGGATACCAAAAGATAATTGAAATGTCATTTACGTCGTTTTCAAACCATTAAACGCAGGGCAAAGTGAGATGAATTGAATTGAATTTTATTGTCCATGATACCATGTTCTGAACCATTTCAAAGTACAAATAGCATATGTTGATTGAATACTTTAGATGATGCCCCTGCATTTAAGGTACCGGTATTTTTTAGTTTTGGTAATGTTGTTTGACATTGAGTCTAATTATGGATTTATTCCCTTATTTGGAACAATAATAATAATGACTATTCAATTTAGGCTAGGTAAAGTTAATTCAAAAAGTTAGTAGTGGGGCAGGGTGGCGTTGAAGGCTAGATGAAGGAATGAAGAACGAAAAGGATATGAGAGAAGGATAGAATTGAATTATACTAAATTAACTTTTATCGTCTATGAGAAGGACAGGATGATGGTTGAGGTTAGGTCAACAAAAGGAAGTGATATCTTGGTGTTGTTTTCCTCGTAGAACATAATCATAATTAAAATTAAGGTGTCAACTATTCTATAGAGGTTGTACTCCATGAGAATAAGCAAGAACATCTTCAAACAGTTTACAAAGGCTTGAGACTTTATTTGTTGCTAACATCCTTGTCATGTTGGGATAAATTTGTTGTTCACATTGATCATATTTGTTTTTTTTTTAAGAAAAAAGAAAGTTTACAAAGGCTTGAGAGTTATTCTTCCTTGCACCTCATAATTCGATGGTAACATTTTTGTCATGGTGAGACAAATTTGTTGCTCACACAGATCATATTTGTTTGAAAAGATTTAAGTTACATGCTCTAATGCATTTGTAAAATATATATTTATTTTAAAGGTGATGATTCTATCAAGGGATATGTCAAGTTTGATTGTTGTTGCCTTCATTTTCATTGGCAATAAGTATAAGCAGAGGGAATCGACCTTTTAGGATATTCATACTTTCATATTGTATATAGCCTCAAAGCTTGACTTAGAGGGAAGAGCTTATCCTATCCTATGAAGCATTACGAACACCAATAAGAGCCTCCAGCTCCGATTTTTGTTTGTGAATCTATGTCATAATCATCATTGTGAACCCGCCAAATGAAGCTCCTATGTACATACATACATACTTACATACATACATACATACTTGAGGTTCTAGATAAACGTCAGCAATTACTGAGCCCTCAGTAGTCATTATCTCCGCTTGTCTAGTATCATCATTACTGCAAAGGTTTTTCCCTTGACAACCTTTCGAGGCAGGGGTTTTTTAATCCTAGTAGTAATGTTTGTATGGGTCCCATGACCTATTGGTCTCCGTGGACGTTAAAAAAACTATTCTATTCTATTCTATTCACAAGATTTGAACAAAAAGGCGCAACAGGAGGCTTGGGCAGTTTAGGCTTGGATTCAGTTTTGCATTTGAATAGGTTGGATTAGTGAATTCAAAGTAGCCCATATATGTTAAAAACTGGATCAAATCAATGAAAACCACCATGGACCACTATGGTAGCTATTAAGGCGGGCATTCCATCAAAGGGCAGTAGTAGTAGAGGAGGTCAAACATCCATACGTAATTTGTCAATTCTTACAATGCTATCAGCCACTACTAATTTCTTCTGATCGCGACATCTTGTTATTTGTCAAACAAGCTTATATCATGCACTTTATAAATTAGGCTTATACATTAGCTAGAATGTAACATTGAGTGAATCGCTATACGCAATGTCCTCCACCCATGTTTAGAATATTTTTGCATTGGTCTACCCTCGGCATTCTTGTAGAAAATGTTATTTGTTATTTTTATGTCTTGCATGATAAGTCATTTGACTTTTAATCCTTTGTATACTTTCTTGAGGAGAAAAATGTTCTAAAGTGGGTTTAGACTATTATCAATGCCACGGTTCAGTATTGCTAACTGACATTCCTTGGATGGGATGCCCTTCCTCGCCTCTCCTATTTATACTACTTCATTTTTCTTTTTCGGCCATCGGCGTTCTCTTGAGCTCCTTTTCATTCTTTCCCTTTTGCCTCCACAAGTTTCCTATTCTCACCAATCACCAAATCCGTTCTATCTTCTCCTACCAGTTGCACATGTAGATTAGTGCATCGAATCGAATAGGTTAATCGGGTTGCAGGGTACGTTGGTGGCTCTGGATCTGTGGTCCTTTGGTCATTTCGAGTTTCAGGCTCTACAACGGGCTTGGTTGTTTTTCAAGATTCATCTTCAGCGGTGAGTTTATCTTTTTCTGTTTTTTTGGTTTGTTTTGGGTGCATCTGGGTCTGCTTTGTAGTTTTTGCTTCGGGTTCTTTTCCTTCCTTTGGCCGACCTGTTCTCAGTTTTGTTTCTATCTACTGCGTTTTCCTTCCTGCCGTTTTTCCCCTCCCCATCCTTTGTTTATGCATGCAATTTCTTGAGCTGGTTTGTCTTGGCTCTGTTCTGGCAGGCAGGATGAGCTTCGGCCTTTCCTTGCTAGCAAATCAGATAGCTCTTGTTCCATTCTGTCTTAAATCAATCTGCTTTCTCAGTTCCGATTTCCTCTCTATCATTTTGATTTTCCAGTTTTCATGGAGTTTTTCTTGCTTGCATCATGTCTCCATAGTCGGTTCTGTCAGTTTTGGTGTTGGCCGACTCTGTTGCTTGTGGCTTTCCTCCCATCCTTATCCGACCGCGATCTCCTTGCCCTATCTTCTTCCATGACCTTAATCGCCGCCTCTGTCATAAATATCTTCAGGGGATAGCGGGAGTTCGGTTCCCCTTGCTTTTCTTTAGGTTGCGATACCAGGTCCCTGTTGTCCTTATGGTTTCTTATTTACGAATTGTTTCCTTGGTTCTTATTCCATGTTGTCCTGTTTTTACCATGTTCTTGGCTTATCCATAAGGTCTGCATTTGTTCTCGTAGTAGTCTTTGAGCATTTATAATTGGGCTTTTAGTCTTATGCCGGTGCATATAGAGCACTATAGCACAACTCATTCTTTCATATTGAAGTACTTTGCATTCGTTTATGAGGTTTGCGGCGTAGATAGGGGATTAGGATAAGGAATTTTGGTTTCGTCTTGTTTAAGAGCAAGTGGTAATGGTGCCGGCCATTTCCTTTGTTCAGGGGAATCCAGTTTCAAGATAATTAAATTGTTATACTTTGGCCTAACGATTTGGTCTGAGTGTGGTGGCTAGATTGCTCGGGTTTCCCTCTCTCTTTGCAAGGTTTGGTTCCCTCCAAGTTCCTCGACTTAATTTTTTCTTTCTGCTTTGGTTTTTCTCCACTGATTTTGTGCATTGTATACTTGTGCTCCTTGGAAGATGTGCATGCTAAATTTCCTCGAGCTTTATCCGTTTATAGATGCGCACACATGCTAAGCTTGTTTTTCTTTTTCGATATTCCGCATGTCAGTGCTTTGCGATCCCCCAAGCATCCCTGTAAAATGATAATTCGTGTGATTTGGTTCTTTCGTATGTGTAATGACATCATTGATGCCCCTTCCATGGAATAATTTAAGGGCTAAACTTAGCTATTTGGTGATTTTTTAGCACATTTTCGAAAAAAATTGGCTAAAGTAAATGGAAAAAATTGGAAAAAAGATGATAATTTTAGCTTAACTTTTTCGGGTTGCACCAATCACGAGCTCTTTAGCCAAAGGCTAGAAAGTAAGAGAGTGAAATTTTGTATTGTTTGGCTAAACCATAGAAACTTTTAGAATGAATTTTGGGCTAGTTTAGCTAATATTATTCTAGTTTCTAAGAAATATATGATTAGTAGTTTAGTTTCTAGCACTATAAATTAATTTGAGTCATAGATTTTGCTAATTAGCATTATGGGAAGGGACTCATAATAGACACAAAACCGCCGATAGGCTTGTCATTCATCAAAGCCAGTGTATACAATGTTTTGAAGAATAGAGAGGGGTAGCCGACCATAGGAACAATATCGGACTACCCCGTGAAAAGAAATGTGCACCGAGCAATGTAGAAGGGTAATGGCGACAACTTCTCAGGGATAAAAAACCCCCTTAGGGTTTTCGAGGAAAACCCTATCGAGAAAAATGGTCGCCAACAACCTTGAATCTGTTGCTCGGAAAACCGGAAGGAGATGGATTAATGGCTAACACAAATATAGCGGGACCCCGAAGGCGCGGGAATCCCCGAATGTGTTGCTGGAGAGCCGAAAAGGTGGGCCCGTAGACGAAGGAAGGAAGGAAGGAAGGAAGGGTTCTTTTTATCGCCCACGGAGACCAATCGGCCTATGGGACCCAATACAAAACGCAGCAAGCCAATTCTTGCCTGGGATTAAAACCCCCCGGAAGGGTTTCGAGGGAAAAACCGTGGCAACAATCAGCCTGCTGACAAACTGTCCTAACATATAAAATGCAGAAACACCCAAATATATACAGTCATGCACCACACCTGAAGGTGCCTAATGTCGGCTGGCCCGGTGAGGGGGCAAAGGTGACCTACGCTTGAGTCCGATTACTCTCTGAATGCGACCCGGTGGCACGCGTCTTGGCCCGGTGTTGTTCATCGGCAAATGCAAAGGGCAAGTCCGGCCGTACTAAGGGGAGCGTATCCGCCCGGATCATTGGGCTCTTGGGCAACTCTGGAAAGTGTGAGACTCATCCTCAATGGCACCCGTTTGACAGCACTGACAGAGCCTGTCCTGGCGGGGCTCCCCAATCCACCTGCCCGTCTCGATGCGAAGATGGTGGGCACCTGTGCGAATGGAGGCAATGAGTCTCGCGCAGCCGGTAGGAGGAGCGGAGTAGAGGCGTGGGCCGGGCTAACCGGGTTGATGTGCTCCTTGTAATGGGCCATTTTGGCGTGCTCTAGAAGGGGAGTCCCAGAGCTTGCCAAGGAAACAAGCGTCTAGGTACTCCCCGCAGCTGTCACGATCGGCCGCTGTGCCCACCTGCACGCATCTGTGCTCCTGCACATTCCATCTGGCGAACCACTGATCTCTCTTACCCCTCCAACAGGCCCTAAGCCATTTGCGGACCCATAGCCTGATGTAAGCCCAGTCGGGAGGGCGAAAGCATCACCCATAGTAACCACTTTACGAAAATAGATGATGTGTCTATCAGGGCTGCCCATTTGAAGCGCAAGAATCGATTTCTGCGCGGAGAATCGATGAGGGGTGAAGGTTTCACCCCAAGTGCCCGTGCCAAAATGCCCGCCACACTGCTCCAAGTCATTCGGGGTAAGCCAAAGCGGTAGGGCCCCAAACTCGACCGATCTGGGAGGGGCCGAGGGCTTCGACCGGTGCGAACAGGATGTGTGATGGCCCCAATCATAGAACTGCTGCGTATTTGTTGTTACGCATGGCATAAAGCTTTCCAAACCTTTGTCACCATAGCGGATAGGCGCCTCCAATGAGGCGAGGGAGGGAACTCCACCCTAGGTACTTGTAGGTGCGTGGCGTCCTGGTATCCGATATGTGAGTGCAGGAGGCATGGGTGGCGTGAAGAGGATATGAGAACCACCCCGGTCTTGGCGGATTGACGGCGCATGTTCGTAGCGACAAAATGTGTCTAGAGCGTCCGGGTGAGACGCATAACCACGGGGTGTGGGCCAAGGCCAACATCGTCGCATAGATGTGGCCGGATGACCTGGTGCAAAAAGCTGTATGCCATCCCCCATGCTCGATGAAAGCGGGCTCTAAGCGATCAATGTAGAGGCCAAAAGTGTTGGCGAGAGGGGGCAACCTCAGGACCGATACTTGGTGAATGCTGGCCCGTCGTCCACGCATCCCATAAAACAACTCTCATACAACTTTGTATATGGCATTCGCGACAGGGCAGGAGCCCCAGTTGACTTGATCTAGCCCTGACTTTCCGGGAATCAGATCAAAAGCCAGCGAAGTCCACAAAGCGGCAATACAAGTCCTGGCCGATGATTCCGGTACATCTTCAATCGATGCGCTGATTGTAAAGATATGGTCAATCGTTGAGTGGCGGGGTCTAAAACCTGCTGTGTGAGGGCTCGCACATCTGCTTGCCTCTGCCAGGGGTCAAAACCGCTGCTTCGAGAATGCCGATAGCGGTTTGGCAAAATCTTTGAAGGCCCGACCATGATCGTCCATTAATTGGTAGGACGATTATTGGTCGCCACGCCTTGTGAATGGGAACAACCCTTGTGGTCCATTGTCGGGGAGACCTTCTGCAATGCACGTTGAGCGGGGTAGTGAGGACCCGGCACAAGCCTGTGCCTGCCGCCCATTTGAGTAACTTCGACACGCATACCATCGAGGTGTTGCCTTCCCATTAACCCGGCCGTTTGCAGGCCCTCCTCAACATCTTAGGTCCCACGAGAACCAATGGGGGCCATCTGTGGGGGTATGGGCGTCTCTGGCCCCTGGCGGGTCATAAGAGCTTTCTTTGCAGAAAGGGTGTGATCCCCTTTGGGGTGGGCTGGCCTTGAAGCACTCAGGCCAAAGGTTCGAGGATGAGTGTCCGGTGACGAACATCTCCCCGATGCGGCAATGTACCGGGGCCTTTGTGTCCTTCGGATGGGCGATGTCTGTGTGGGTGGCTTTACTGGCGAATTACTGGATCGAGGATGTAGAAGACTGCCGCTTGCGTTCTTTACACTCGCATCAAACCATCAGTTCTGCGGGAATGTTCTTCGACCACGGCGGCGACGAAGTGCAAAGCACACATCCCTGCATCCCGTAATAGCTTTCGGTCACCGGTGCATCATTTGCTCTAGTGTGGAGGTACGCGAGACCACTTGGAAGAAGCGTCCATGAGCATCGGCGTAGTCCTCGCACCGCTCATAATCTAGTCTCAAGCGAGGGGGGCGAGGGGCTGGCATAGTGGGGCCCCGGGCGGCTTGCCAAACCCAGGTCCAAATAAAGTGGGAGGTGATCGTCGACCTCCTCATCCCGACTGTCAGTTGCCCACCCGGAAAGCGATGATGAGATGCATATCTTGGCGCAACTTCTGAGCACATAGTCCACCACACTAGACCCTCCCCCGATTGTCTTGTGCATGTGCACTTGCGAAATGAGACCCTTTGTGAAAGGCCATTGCAAAATTATCAAGTCAAAAATGCCACATAGCAGAGAACAATGCGCCAGCGAGTGACACTGGCGTCATCCGACCCCCCCTCGTGGCGAGTGCTGCGAAGGGTAGGCTGCGGGACATCGTCGCAAAAGGGGTCAAGTTGCATCCATGGGCTGCTCTACTCACGTCAGGTGCATTGAAATCTCCAAGAAGGGCGACCCTACCCAAGCTATTTGGGTGCTGGCCAGATATCATCATATAGATCGACATAAGGGTCCATCCTATCGCAGACCGGGGGGCTGCGATAGAAGGTCTTTGCATGCGTGAAATAAATGTGACGAGGAAAAAGAGGTTGCCACCGGTATTATGCACCACGAACCCACAAGTACCCGGTTGTGTATGCATTTTTTTACTGGAGGGTGCTTAGAATGTGCCAAGGTTGTCCGTGTAGCAAGCCACTCCACCATGACCCCCATCTGTCTGTCAGGCATTGAAAGGCAGAAATGTTGGTAACCGGTGAATCCGGTGCTTTGTGCCCGACATGCTCCCATGTCTCCATGAGAAAGATGAGATCCATATCGGCTGCCCGCGGAGTTGGTGTCCCCTTACGCCAAAAGGAAGCCTCGACAATTCCATGAGACCACCCAGAACCACAATTCCCTATTTGTGTGAGGGATGGTATCTGCCATGACTGAGGAGAGACGGGAAGCGGGGAGCTGAGTGAGAAAGTAGATGGTGAGCGGCATGCATGTGGCTGAGAGGAAGTGGGCCGTGAGGGCGGGGTAGGAGGCGAGGGGAAGGGGGCGGTAGTAGGAGAAAGCGGCGGGGCGGCGTGCGCTGCGGTTGGGGCTGGGGTGCTGCCGGCGATATTTGTCGAGGGAAAATGTGCATCCTGCCTCGAACCAATCTGCGGCACCCCGGTGGCGAATGCCTCGATACGACAAGCTCTTGTCTGCGTGCCTCTGTTGCATGGTGTGAGGTCTCGGTCCGCGTCTGAGGATATCCCCTTGACATCACGGCCTGGCGCAATATGGCATCTTTGTGCATCGCTTAGCAATGAATATGACAATGCGGTCCGGACCCGGTGAGCCCCCATGGCCTTTCGAAAAATGAAGCTGGCCCGGGAATATCATCCCGTCGAGAATGTGTATGTTAGGATGTTGTGAAGCTGAACTCTCCCCTGGCGATTACGGCATGCCTCCCGAACTACCGTTATTGTAGCCTCTCGCTGCGCTCCACGGGTTAGGCGGCTGGGTCCAAAAGGTGGCCCGGGGCGGATCTGTCTTTGGGGGAAGTGGTGGTGGTATTTGGGATGGCGTGGAGTGCATTTGGAGTGTGGGGTGGGATGGCGTGGAGTGGCTGGGCGAGACGTGATCTTGGGTGTTTTAGCGGCGTGGGCGTGGCGGTGTGCGGTCGAGCGTGTTCGGCGGCCGTGAAGATCGGGAGCACAGCTCTTGTATGGCTTTCTTGCTGCTTGGCCATCTCACACTTTGCTGCTTTGCCCGGTGACTATGAACCTCGGTATTGGGGAGACCGGCTCATGCGTGGATGGTTGCCCAACCCACAGGCCTCGGGCTGCGAGTAGCGAAGGCGTGCTCGAGCCCGACTACCCAGGGTCGGGCGGGCTGGCATTCGATCTTACTACGAAGAAGATCGAAGGTATGCGGCATGCCGCAAGAAGCGGCCCTGCGCTCTCGATGCCATGGTGGTGTTGCCTCCACCCTCGGGTGGCGGAGACAAAGTGACCATCGTCTCTGCGGCGCTCCCTCTCCTATGTCATGGTGTCGAGGTGATGAGCCTGAGTCTAAAGGCGGGCCGCGCATGTCCAGCGACCTCCCGCACGGCTTTGTTGCCTTCGAGTGTGCAAAGGCCAAGGCCATCTTCCATGCATAAAGGCGGGTCTCAGGACCTGTGATGCGGTTCTTCTCGACCCCGATTTGCTTTTTTTTTTTTTGAGCACATGGGATGCCGAGGACTCCATCTCCGCCATGCCGGCCCGGTGCACTTTGTTAGCCTCAATCACGAGCCTTTGTTAGCCTCCACTCCCGGCTTTGGCGTGGCTCCAATTCTCTGCCGAGGCAGGAGTTCCCTATGTGGTCGAGCAATCAATCCCTTCCGCCGTTTGGCCTCGGTGAGGGGCCTTAGCCTTAGCCCGAGCTTCCTTCTTCATGGAGGATGACTCTCCCACAATCCATGATGGCTGATCGGGACCCGTTTGTCGCGGCGACCCCTCGCCTTGGGTTTCCCAGGCGGCCCATCTTCGTGGCCATGAACATGTGGATGGCGAAATCGAAAAGGCGAGGATCCCCATCACGACCGCCAAACTGCAGCAACTCAAAGAACCCAAAAAACCCGTAAATGGTTAGAAGGAACTAACATGCATGGCATGGACAAAGGTGAGCCGCACCACCAAACCCCAGAGAAGAGCAAATTAGAACATAAAATCAGCACCCGGAGGAAAAGCATCACCCCGCGGGTGGAAATCAAGTATCGTCACCCTCAAGGTGGAAAAATAGCATCACCCTCAAGGTGGAAAAATAGCATCACCCTCAAGGTGGAAATAAATAACCTCACCCTCAAGGTGGGAATAAAAACCAACAACATATGACAAGTGACATAATAGTAATGCAAAAAATCTTATTATAGGAAATGCCAAGTAAACAACATAAAAAAGACATGTCCCCTTGGCGAGCGCGGGGAAGGGGAAGCTTCGGAGAAAGAGGGCTCTTTAGCGTGAGGCGGCGCCCGATAACCCGGTCTTTGAAGGAGGAAGAGCCCTATATAGTGGCTTCGTCCCCCCCAGAATGGCGATCCGATGGCTCCGGATCGATGCGGTCCCAGGAAGGGACTCATAATAGACACAAAACCGGACCCGACTACCGGAGAACTTCCTAACTACAAGCCCAACATTGCGAAACCTCAAATGTTGAGGCGGGTCACGCGAAAGCGTGGCGAGTGGGAAGGCGAGGAACGCCGGCCGTGAGCCCGAGGCTGTATCATGAACGGAAACCATGGCGGCCAGCCGAAGCCCCGGGCGCGACGAAAGCTCCGTCGTACCATAAAGGGACGGGTCCAAGCCTATAGCCAAAAGGCAGTCCCTCCACCACAAGCGGCGGTCCGAATAGCATAAAGGGCATAAAGGCGAGGGAGAGGGCTAAAAAGCGGCCCGCTGTTGGAGGATCGAGGAGATGGTAGAACAGGTGGAGATCAAAGCGTTAAAGAATAGTGACGGGGCATGCGAGCGAGGTCAAACGGTCGCAAAGAAAATGACTAAAATAAGTGGAAACAATTGAAAAAAAGTATAGTAATCTGCCTTAGTATTTTCCATTGGCCACGCCATAGAAATTTTTGGGATGATATTTGGGGTAGTTTAGTTAAACGCTAGAAAGTATGAGAGGAAAAATATGTAAAGTTTAGCTAAACCACAGAAAGTTTTGGGATTAATATCGAGCAAGTTTAGCTAAAGTCATTCTGGCTAATAAGAAATATGCGATTAGTAATTTATTCCCTGGCCCCTTCTCTAGGTAAGTATAGTCTCGTGCCAACTTTTGCTTCATGAATAGTTTTCTTTCTTACTAATGATGTTGATGGTGTTTTGGAATAACATGTAATTATATGTTGGGTTTTGTACCATAGATCCACAATTATTGCAACTTAATATAGATGAAATTTGCCGATTTCGCTTTATGGTAGATATTGTTTTCTTTTTAGTGCAGTGTTTTTTCAGGAGCTATGTGGCCATACAATGTCATATACCAAGAGGACCTTCCATCGTCTCTTTGTTAGAGATATTGTTAAGTTCACTTGGTTGTACTATGAAGAGCTTCACTTTCCACGGTTCGAGGTATTTTATTTTTTATTTGGAGACCGCAGCTCGAGGTAGCAGGTGCAATGTACCATTCTTTTGCAGGGCGTTTTGCATGGTTAGATATCCACTCTCAAGTTTTTGCAGTATCATCGCTTGGTTTTTGCGACTTCGAAGAAGCGTTATTAACCGATGCATCTTAGGCACTGCTAGTACTTCTTAATTGGTTGAGTCGTGGTGGTGCTATATTCTTTTTCGTAGGTTTTGATGATACTAAATGCGTCTCTATAACCATTATCTTTGGTCTTATAGTCATTTTGAATAAGTTATATCATTTGTTCATAGTTGGCACATTTGTTTTGGTGGCATATATATATAGGACGGGCACATTACCGAGATTTGAGTTGATCTAGCGATACAATCATCTTAGGCTCCTTTGTTCCTTTTTCTCTATTCTTGGTTCCTTCCACAATGTTCTATTCTGTTTCCATTCCCTAATATATTGCTCCGTGTGTCATTTGTCCATTTGCTTTTCTAGTTTCAACTTACTCTCTTTTTAGTCCCATTGTGCCCGTTCCTTTGTTCTTTCAATGTACTCTATTTGTTTATTCAGTAGTTCCTCTTCTAAACTACTTCTATCTGTCTATCCTCTACACCACTTACTCCCTTTAATTGATCCGCTTTGGTTTTAGTCCGCCCTTTCCTTGGCCATTTGCTTCTTTTTAATCCCCTTGCTCTCTTGAGCCTTCATTTTGCATTCCATATAACTTGCATTCATGTCTCGTAATTGGCATAACTCTAAATTACATTGTTCTTGTTGATTATGTATTGGTCTCTAGACTCACGTTATTTGGTTGGCGTAGTCTTTGCTAAATTTCTCGGTTCAACATTTAGTCTCATGTGCATCTTCATTGTTGTCATAGTTCATCTCTCTTTCTCTTTATATATTCCTTTGTCCATATTGTCTATTTGCCCATTCTATTGGATCCGTTTGCTCTTTTTCATCTCGACCATCTCATTACTTCCGTTTTTGACCCTTTAGCATCTATTTTGTTGATTCCCTTTTATTTATTCTGATTCCCATAATTGCTCTTTCCCCTGTCTCATTCAACCATTCGTTTCTCTAGGTTCCACGTGGTTTTCAAAGGTGAAAACCAACCTTTAAGCTCTCAGATTTCCCATGCTACATGCTCTTTGCAGGTTTCTATTTCACTTTTTATTCCTAGGCTCTTGTTTTTCCGTGTTCTTCTATTGCTTGGTACGATGTAATCTAGTTGGTCCTAGAGCATGATTATTCCTCACAATATAACTTGGTAGGCTATGCATGATTATTCGTTTATTTATTTGCTATGTTAAGGTGCCTTGTTTCGTTGAGATTTCATTTTCAGTTTGCCATTCCCATTGATTATTTATGCTTCATTTCTCATTTTTGCCATGGCCAAGATAGGTGCCCATAACGTCCCTTGTTTTTTATTGGGCCGCCAATCTCTATTAGCTATTTAATTGGTTATTTCTGTGCTTCTTGCTCCTTTCATTCGATTGGTTCCACGGTTCATTTTAGTCATTTTGACCTATTTGTGGTTTTGCTCAACTACTCTATGTTGGTCCTTGCTTATTCCTATTTGTTCCATTTGTTTGTTTGTAGTGGTCTGTTCTATTTGGTTAATAGCTAAAATTTGTTTCGTTTGTCTATTGTCGCTTTTATTTTTCTTGTTCCTTCTCTGTCATTTTGCCTTAATATCTTGTTGTTCCTTAATGTTTCTCTTCCTTTCCTTGGCCCCGTTGCTTCTTTTTTAATCCTATTGCTCTCTTGAGCTTTCATTTTGCATTCCATATATAACTTGCATTAGTGTCTCGTAATTTGCATAACTCTAAGTACATTGTTCTTGTTGATTATATATTGGTCTCTAGACTCCTGCGGTGTTTCGTTGATGTAGTCTTTCATAAATTTCTGGTTCAACGTTTAGTCTCATATGCATCTTCATTGTTGTCCTATTTCATCTCTCTTTCTCTTATTCCCCGTGATACATGCTCTTTGCAGGTTTATTGTTCCTAGGCTCTTGTTTTTTCGTGTTATTCTATTGCTTGGTACGATGTAATCTAGTTGGTCTTAGAGCATGATTATTCTTCACAATATAACTTGATAGGCTATGCATGATTATACGTTTATTTATTTGCTATGTTTAGTTTCATAGTATTTTGCTGTGGTAGGATTTATTGAATTTGTCGGTTCATTAGTTCTTTGGTTTAGTATCATATCCTCTTGTGTCCCTCCCTTCCCCGCCTCCCTCTATCTGTCTGATATCCATAGATTTTGGTATTCCTTGTTGTGCTCATTCTATTTAATCCAATTGTTCGACTGCCATCTTATTAGCCCCTTTGGATCCATTGGCTCCTGTTGTTTCTTTTTCTCTTTTCATTTAATTAGTTTTTCATAATTTGCTCTCTCCCAGTCTCATTGACCATTTGTTCATTTTTTGTTGTTTATTCTTGTTTAGCACTTTTTACCCCTTTCTTGTCGTGCTTATTTGCTTCCTCTAGATTTGCCTTTGCATCTTCCCTTCATTCCTTTTCACTTTATTTGCTTCCTTGCCTCTTCATTCTTGTCATTCCATGTAGTCTTCTTCTCTGTATATTAAATGCATTTGCTTCTGTGAGTTCATTTTTCTCTGTTTTTTCCACATATCTTTAGTTCCTTTCCTTTAGCATCTGTTGTTCTCTTATGGGTCGTTCTTTGTGTTTGTCTTTTGGTATTAGTTCTCGTTTAATTTTTTGATAGCCTTTTTCCGAGTTCGTTCTAGTTATACTTTACGCCATATGTTTTGTAATGTTGGTTTCTCTGTTATTTCTTTGTTTGGTTCGTTTTTGCTCATATTCTCTTGGTTCCTTTGCTCCATATTTTCTTAGTTTCATTTTTCTCCTTGGTCTATTTATAAATTCTTTCATCGCCTTAATTACTTTTGCTTCATCTTAGTTCGTCATGTCTCTCTCCTCACCTTTTCTTCGCCTGGGTTCATTTGCTTCATTGGTGTCTATGCTTGCCGAGGTTGAAGTTCAAATTTGTTCTTTCTGGTGACTTGCTTGCGTTACTAATTCTAGAGGCATTTGCCCTGTTTCTTTCCTTTGGTCATCTCACCTCATAATTTTTTCTTAGTTCGTTTTTGGGTTGCCCCTAGGGGGGCAAACCTTTGTTCATGTGGCTTTATGGCATATTCCAGGTATATACTAGTATATGCCAGGAACATGCCAATGACTGCTAAAAACTTATTATAGTGTGTAAATTGGCGGTGACTGCTGTGGTTGGGCAGCCACTTCGAAACCGGCTAACCGGTGGCGCCATTACAATCTTCTCCCGAAATGGATCAAATGAGGAAAACCGGCATCTTCGGCCATATCAAAACTATGCAGCCATCATGTCCGAGCTCCCTAACATCTCCAATCCCTGTTTTCTTGCCTAAGAGCTACAGGAATGAGAGATTAGCCTGTTTGGACGGAAAAATCCTCTGTTTTTGTACTGAGGTGCGGTGAGAGCTTGAAATTTTTTTGCCCGGTGCGGTGCAAGGAATAACTAGCTCGGTGAGCTCGAAATCTGTCGTTTTGAGCAGAGGATTTATCACAGTGTACTGTGCCTGTGATCACACTGTGCAGAAGATCTAGTAAGAGATGCGGTCTCCGGGGAAATCTATTTTCAAGTCAAATTTTTGCAGCTCTCGAAGAGCTTCGACTTAAATCTGCTGAACCTCTGCAACAATTATATATCTGGAAAAATTTCTTCTACCAAAACCTCATCTATTTGACTTTGGCTCAGAATATCCATTGTTTCTACACTAAACTGGCTAAGAGTCACAGGGATTTACGGTCTGTACGCTTTAAATGGATATGGCGCAATTTCTTGGCTCCCTGGCGTGTCAATGCAAATTTCGCCACCCATTTGGCCTGAAATCGCTAGTGTTGTCTGGTTATGGGCGGATTCATCAAGACCTGTTGTTGGGTTCTCTGAATCGAGCCATGATCCTAGTAAGCTGAGCAGGGCGGTTTATGAACGGTCTATTGAGTTGCACGGAGGTGTTTGCAAAATTTAGAGCTGATAAAAGAATCTACAAGGGAAATTTATATACTAGCATAACGTTCTGTAAGGCCCCAGGCCCCAGATGAATGGCCCATTTTCCGTCTCAATCTCTTTCTAAACAGAGATGTCCTCTTCTGCCAGCAGCCTCGGTTATGGGCTTTATTTTCAGTAAACTTGAAATGGCTTGCAGAGAAGCTGAAAGAAATGGATGATCCATCAAGGTAAGGATATTCATCAAGGTAAGCATTTCTAGTTCTTATGGCAAGCTGATAATAGTAGGAGAGCAAGGTTACGTTAAAGAGCAGAGCAAGATTATGGCACTGGAAAAGATATGCGATGGTCACGCTATGCCCTGTATAATTCTCTATATGTTGTGTAAAGAGGGAAAGACAATCCCAATTGCTCTGGTTTACTGTGCTTCAACAGTGATGGCGGCAGCCCACATAGCGTAATTAAATTTGTTGATGCTGTCGATGCCCCATTTTTTTATGGTAGCTTCACGCTGCCGTTTAAAATTTGCTGTAGATTTACATCTGTTCTGCATGTTCTCTTTAACTCTTCCTTCAGTCTCTGATTTTCATTCCACAATCTGGTTTTTCTGCCTCTGATGCTTCTTGGAGTTGCTTATTAGTCAATCTCATCTCTTTAAGTAGCTCCAGCTAGGAGTCACCTTTAGCTTCTGGTAGTACCTCCCTTGAGGTACCAGGCTCCATTGTTGATGAATAGGCTTTCCCTATTACTTCTATAATTTTTCCTTGTGATACAAAGTGCTTGTGATATAGCAGACCCCATTGTTGATAAATAGAAAAGGATTCAAACTGAATAGGCAATACAGAGATTAGAAACTTAGGAGAAATGTTTAACAGAGAGATTTGAATTAAGGATGGATGGATGGAACAAGAGAAGATATTGCTATTGAGGATTGTATTTATAAAGACAACAAAATAAGGGCAGTGAAGGGGATGGATGGAACAAGAGAAGATATTGCTATTGAGGATGGTATTTATAAAGACAACAAAATAAGGGGCAGTGAAGGGAAGATTCCTGATTTTCTAAGTTTTCGGAGCTGAGGTTTTTATCTATCGTGACTAAAAGCCAATAACCAGTGCCAAATTCTTCAATTTGGATGCATTGAAAAATGTGTTAGGTCGTGGTCTTTGCACTTTTAACAAGCAATATTATAGCTGACCTAAAGGCTTGCCTGCTTTTAATTCAATTGATAGGACTTTGTCATATGGAATATTAATATGATAAGTCCTTTTTTACTCTTTGTTTCAATGTGTGATTACAAATAACAACAATATAGCTCACCTAAATGCTTGGTAAAATGAATAGAAGACCCTAGACATAGATAGGCTTTGTAAATGAATGTTTTGACTCGAAACTTAGGTAGGACTCTCTAAACTGAAATATATATTTCAATATATAGGTTTTTTAGAATTATTATAATGTTTTATGTGAAGGACTCTGTAAAATAAAATATTCAATAAGGCAGTTCTTTTTTTGTTCAATTCAATGGTTCTTTCACATTTGTACCTTGCCAAAGCAAAAGACGAGAAGTCTTTACTGTCATGTGCGATTGCATCTTCTTAGTACTTATACCGAAGGCAAAAACAGAGAATTGGAGGTGGGAACTATGCACAAGCGTAGAACTAAGTATCTTGAAAGAAGACGCCTGAACTTAGAATTTGGACCACAAGAATTTGTAAAGTAATTTGGAAGACATGCATCTATTGCATGTTAACACAGTTCTTTACAGACTATGGTGACTTGGGGTTGAAATTTTCATGTGGAATAGGAGAGGCCGGACAGTAGGGGAAAGAAAGCCAAGACATATGCTAGAGATAATAAAAAACTTTTCATTTCGAGGCCAAGATTTGCGCCTACATGAAGAAACGATTTGGTTCGGATGTGGATGATATGAAGGTATTCAAATCGAGGGCACATCGTTACTTCTACAAAAGGCAATTTGATCACATTTTCATCGAGCCCAATTTTAGGATCCAACACAAGGGACCTTGCACTGTTCCAAAGACAAGGAGCATTCCCCATCCTGGGCCGTTCAAGTGATCGTTGCATTCCATGAAATAATATGTCTTTCGCGCATGATAGGCACACCCCCCTGTGATGCTCAAATACACAACCAAGTTTGGCCTCATGCCACCTTCGATCATTTCTAAAAACACTCTAAAACATGAAGATATTGCCTAGAATTAGTGATATGTCAAAGGCATTACATACCGTTTAAGTTCTAGCACTTGACATACATGTCAAGCAACGCGCTTCTAATGACAACATCGGATTCAAAGTCTCTTCTGATAATTTCACTATGTATCCTTGCTTTAGTGAACATGGAGAATAACTCCATAGTTTATATTCTATATGTATTTGTAGTAACATTCATTTTCTTCTACCATTTTTTGGCCAAGAGCTTCAATCATGTTATTCCATTTGAAAACAAGAAAAGCCACTTAATAAGTTGTATTAATCATAAGTTGAAAGCTCATGTTATATTGAGAGTGTTCCCCTAAGGATAGCAGTCCTGCAAACTGTATTTTTGTCTGGTTTATTTTCCTTTGTCTGGTTTATTTTCCTACTAATGCAAAAAAGTCGTATTTAATTAAAGTGGGACTCATTCCATTCCCATTTTTTTCGGAACCCGGTTAATTTACATAAAAAGTAGCACCCTCAAGCCAAAAACTATCCTTAATTCGAATTTTTGAATAAAACTCGAATCCGAAGCTTTTTGCAGTTTTTCCTGTGTTCAAGGTCGAGAACAAAAACAATGCAATCAAAACAAAGGAAATTCATTAAAGTTTGAAACCAAAGATCTAGTTGAAAAGAATTTTTATTAATAAATTGAACAGATACAATGTATTTTTACATCGGGACGCAGAGACCATGGCGGTCTTGCTGTCACCATGCTTACATCATCTTGGTAGGTGGTCCACCTTAGGGGATTAACTTGTGGCGCTTCTTCATGCCGCCGCCCTCAGAAGCCTTGGGGGCAACTCAAGAGTGTGGAATGCCCTCACGGGAGGTGCCTCGAGCTACCGGCCGCCTGTCCACCGACTTCTCCACCGCCTCCCCAGACCTTTCATGAATATGCTCCTTCCCCACCCTCCGCGGATGTTATGCAATGCTTGCAAGATGCTTTGAGCTTGCCGGACTTTTCTTTGTTCTTCACATTTCTTTATCCCCGTGGTAGCGAAAGCAACCTCTGAATCATGAAAGCAACCTTGTCCCAAAGGCCGGGCAAGAGTGTAGCGTGACCGGGATGCCTGTAACGGTATTTCTTCTTTGAGCGGGATCTGCGTCACCGGAGCGGTCTCCGCGGATGCCCGAAGGGACTGCGGGCTGGTGTCGGATCGTGTTCGAACCACCTGGAGCAAGGAGAGTATGATTAACAAATTACGGTGCCATTAGTCAAAACGAAGAAAAGAACGTTGAAATCAAATTACAATGGAGAACATTCATTCCATACAACCGCATCCAATGACGTGGGAGTAGTGTCTTTCGACTTCGCCGAGAAAGGCCCATAAAAGTGAAAGTACAACCACTCTCATTAGAATATGGTTGCATCCAATCACACACTAAGCATACAAATGGTTCGTCACCGAGATAATTAAAGATGCCTTTCTCGACTCGCGAGTCGAGAAAGGCCTAGGAAACGCAATGTACAAGCATTATCATAATAGATCATGCCCGCATTCACCACACAATGAAACATACAAATGGTCTCATCAACAGATAAGCATGCCTTCTCGACTCGTGATCGAGAAAGGCATCTAAACTCAATATACAAGTATATTCATTACAAAATGTTCAATACATGTGTTCACGCTCGCTTACAATATTCACACAATTTGACTATCTGGAAAAGCTGTGGGTCACTCTTCTTTTGTTCACCAAAGTATTTGCCGCCCATAGCTTTCATATGATCGCCTTTGCTCGGATCGGGTTCCCGTGAGGCTCTGATAGTTCGTAGCACATCGGGACAAGAATGGCAAAGAGGGATTCCGCCAAGACAGATGTAGTCCCAAGGACAACCACCTATCCGCCTCATATTCTTCAGGTCGATATGGCTTAGCAAATGATTGTATTTTGGCGCTATGATAGCACTTGTAGGCTGAGTCGCCTATGATCGGGCCGTGGTTGTGTTTGCCATAGTCCCGAATTGCTCATAAACGCCTGTCCACTTTTTTCACCATTATAGGCTTCCCCTTTGTGATGGCTGGATCGAGGTCCTTCACATGCTCGACCCTTTCGCTTCCCCAAACGAACTTGAACTTCAAAACTGAAATGCCGATAACACCAAGAACATTGACAATATTTTTCTTTGCCATACAAGACCATATGCCCACTTCAATCCCCTGCCTGTGCACCATTCAATAATTTCCTTAGCTCTAGGCCCGGATACACTATTTTATGCTCGCTTTTGGTTGGGATCCGCGAGGTGTTAATCTCGTGGACGCCCTTGTCGTGGTATACTGCAGCCTAATACTCCATTGATGTCAAATATTACAAGCTTGGTGGGACCAGCCGGATCCCGCTTGAGTTTGGCTCACCATATTTCCGTTTGATCGGGATCCAAATGCGGGATCATTATCTTCTCTGGTCCTTTTCGGGCTGTTAGCAAAATGTCTTGATCCGGGTTGTCTTTGTGAAGTGAACCGATGCTTTCCAATGACGATCGCGGAGTTGACAAGGAATTCCCCGAAATGATGACATCCGGCCGAAGGAATGAGTTTTCTCGACTTCAAAGCCGAGTCGAATGAAAAGAAAAGGTATTGAAAGGAACGCTTTTCGACTCGCGAGTCGAGAAACACCGGATAGAGCAAAGTAAACTCACCTCCGGCCCGTGTTTTCAATAATGTTTTCAAAGCATTCTCGTCCAAACCTTCGACATCCTCGCCTCCGCCGCCTTTGTCTCCCCGCCCTCGCCGCTCTTTATCGCTCCATTTGTCTTCCTCCCTTGAAATGCTCATGAAGGCATCCGTGTATGTTGAATGGTTTCAACCATGTCCTTATTTCCAACCACGGATATAGGTTTCATTCCCAAATAGCATATAAATGAGAGAACAAAGCCATTCATGTACCACTCGTGATACAATTTGATCTTCCTCGACCAAAGTCGGGTTATGAAGTACTTGATAACTCTTGGCCGGATAGGAATTTTATGTATAGGACCGGTCGCACCATCTTTGGCTGACTTTTGTCCATCGATGGAACATCCTCCATAAACCTGCCCCCTTCCGTGGTTCCATCCGCCTGAGAGATCATGAACTTGTCGAGATAATGATGCTCGCTAGACCACCACTTATCCAGTCCACTGACGATCTTGAAATCAAAACCTTAACTATGTTGGTAAAGCTTGGTGCCTTCGGGCAAGCCAAGTCCGCAGACTCATGATCAAGTTCAGATATGGAGTGCATGATCTTGTTGGTGAAGTTAATATGTTTGCCCATTGGGAGACAAAGAGCTTGTCCGATTGTCTGCAAGATGCAAAAAGACAAGGAAACTGGGAAGCTAAAGTATCCAGTCGGTCATGTCCCCACACGCCTTGTACCAATCGCCTATGTCGCCTTTGTCATAAAAAGGGTGGGGGTCTTCGATCATATTGATGGCAAATAGTGCCACGGGTCCAGGTGCCAGCCTGCACCACCAAACCCTTGTGCCCCAAAGTTACCGTAAATGGGGAGCTATCGTCACTTTAAATGGGACCAATTCAATCCAAGCTTCCTTTTAATTGCCATAGCACGCTCTGTGGAAAGGAAGGGTTTTGACGTTACGCTCACCTTGGTGTTGATGTAGGGTTGACATAGACGGGTTCAATTCCTTCATGTCTTCCTCATCAAGGGTGACCTTTTCCTTGTAATAATCAAAATCATGGTATTCATTAGATGCAACGCTGCGTAACTTCCGTGATGCCTTCTTCTAACCACTGCCGCCTGTGGATCGTGGGCATAATCCTTTGCGCCCCGATTTTAGAACTCCTAGTCTTCCTTAGCAGGATTGTTCCATCCAAGATTCTCGCCTTTGTAGGTCAAGCGCTTTGTCCGGTGAGGCCCTGTGATCCTCTTCATGAACCGCTTGTCAAACAACTTGGGGTCCGCTTGGTTGGAAATTCTCCATTGCCGTCGCCTTTGCCTCGTGTCCATTGAGCCCATATCTCATCCATTTCTCCCAGACCGCCGGTGCTAAGAATGAGGTCATATTGGTCCGAGAGACTCCGCCTTTCCTTGGTGTTCTTCTTCTTCTCCTCTTCTTCCTCTCCTCATCATCTTCCTCGTCCTCCAAAGTAACATATCCGCATAGTTTCTCAAAGGTCTTCCACTTATCCGAGGGAGCTTTGTTTCCTTTAGGGACCGAGGACAACCCAATGCTTTCCACTATTGCCTAGCGCGGTATGATCCTGTCGGGATAAAGGATTGGACCAATGCACCAATGTCGAAAGCATGAAAGCATCTACAAAACCCGGATTAAAAACAAGAAATAGTAGTTCGGGTTTTCGACGCGAGTTCAAAGTTTGAACGCCTAATTTCTTTACTTATCCAGTTTTCGATTTTCACGAAGTCGAAAGTCAGCATCCTTGATTTTACGTGTTACCTGGCTTTTCGACTCGAAAGTCGAGAAACCCCGAGGATAATCGGAAAATATTAGATGGTAAGGGCTTTCTCGACTTCAGAAAACCCTGATAAGTAAAGAAAATTAGACGTTTCAGTGGACTTTCTCGTTCATGAAGTCAGGAAAGCTCGCATCCTTTGATTTTCAGTATTACGCTTTCTAGACTCATGAAGTCGAGAAAGTGATGATAATCGGTAAATGGGCTTTCTCGACTGCGAGTCGAAACCGATGATAATCGACAAATGCTGCCAGGATGGTAGGGCTTTGACTTCAGGAAAGTCGAGAATGGAAAGATCTCGAGTTATTTACCTTCACGAAATGCACTCGGGCCGCTATCGGTGGCTAATCACGGCCGCCGCCGTTCGGTCGGGCGTCTCGAAAAGAACTCTGCACTCGCGGCATATCTATCCTTGATCCTTTTGGGGCCTCCACCTCTCGAAATTACCCAATGCTGGGCGCCCTCTTTGAATCTTCGGCCGACTGCCTACAACCTTAACCAGGACGTCTTTTCCTTGGATCTTCCGGACTTCCATTTGAACAACTCAGGTCACGATCTCGCTAAAAGGTATGACATCCGGCATTGGATGCGCAGCGAGGATGTCGCACCATCGGGTTGTAATCTCCAAGATGTGTCTTTGGATTAAAGTTTCAATGGTTGAACAAGAGCTGGCATCTCGTTACCAAACCCAGCCGGTAGATCCTAATGTCCAGCAGCATTGTGTGATATTCCCAACCCGGATAATCGCAGGCTAGCGCTCCATTTTGTGCCCCCTCTCGTGAAATCACGATCGACTATGCGGATCCATTATTGGAGAGTCGACCATATCTTAAGTCATCTTAGCTCATCCGATTCCTCAGGTGTGGTGTCATCTTCCCCATTTTGTTTTTGGTGGACTTTTTTTGTGTATGAACCACAACTTCATTCCCCATAGAGTGTTGTAGAGCCTTCAAAGACAAAAGAGAAGTGAAGCTCCCCGTATTGAGCAGCTTTTTCCCCGACTGGAAATCTCCATACCAAGCTCCCCGGATGTTAGGGTCCGGCCTCCTCCATCCCTTCGGATCCTTCCACCCAAGGTTTTGACAATTTAAAGGCGCGGCCTTTTTGGGGGTGCCCTTAGCCTTGCTCATGGAAGAGTGAGAATAATTTGAAATCGCTAATTTTTGGTGCGATAGAACTTACTCTTCCCGCAGTCCCCGACATGTAGTGTTAAATGCTTGAATCCGGGCGCAGAGATCGGAGAGCACAACACCGATTTTCTTGTACTTGTCTCCTGAGCTCTTCTTGTCCTTTGGTGTAGAAACAGATCTTTCTCCTTCCCACTTGTCGATACCTCGACATACCACCAAGAATCTGCTGCTTGTTTCAAGAAGCTCTGTCTCCAAATCCCTCGATGACGAAGAATGGAGTTCGCCATGATCACCAAAGTGAGTCCGAGGTGAATCGCAAGAAGAAGAAAGGATGGATCGGTTAAGGTATTCCGACAAAGAAAAACCTCGAGCTCACCAGGGCGTTTGTCTTCTTCTTCTTCATGCCGTGGTAGAAGCATCCCCTCCGCGCAAGCGCCTTGGAGTCTGAAAGTCGGTCGCGTTGTGTCTGTATGCCCTCTCATCCTCTTGGGCCCCTCTCAGAATTAAGTTTCCTCCGCGCATTGTGAGTTTTAGGACTGCATGTAAAAACATCCGCGTGTTCTTTAATTTGAAGTTAAGGACATGCAATCATTTATGAAAAAAAAGCGGGCTAGGGTACAAAGACGGTCGGCTTTTAGCCCGCCCAAACACTATTTCAAATTTAATCACATCAAGGGACTAAGTGAGCGAGTGTAGTTTATCTTCCCCGCGGCATTGGGGACCTCGAGTTGGAGGGAGCATCAACTGTTGGCGACTTAGGAATGGGCGCGACGTGGTAAGCTGCTAACAGGCCTTGCATATGTGTTTTTCTGACCGGAGCGCCCCTATTGCAAGCAGATTGATTTGATCGATGAGCACGGAGCTAAGGTAGGAAGCGGAGAGGAGCCGGACACGGGAACTCTACGCTGCGGCGCCATGGAACAGAGGGATCTGCGAGAATCGCAGTTGATACAAGTATTAGATGCGAATACAGATCTTGAAGAGACCCAAGCAAGAAGCAAAGACTCCTAGGTGAGGCTGCGGGATCCGTGATCTGATGGCCCAAGGAATTATCATGCGTGAAGAGGTGAGTTTGAGATGCCTATGTTATTTCGGGCTTTGTAGAACATGCCAAATGTGTGTTTAAATAATGGAACTGGCGATAAGCTCGACGGATTCATCGTTTCCTTGTCCGGCATTTTTTAGCCGAGAGATGATTTACTCTGGGTTGAGAGAGATGCGGCAAAAAACAATGGATCGGGGTAAAGAAAGAGTTCGTTTTAGGTGTATTTTCATGGGACATTTACTTGGAATGTATCACATAGATCAGGCTAGGTCTAAGGCCGGAGATCTTGGTTCAAATGCATCCTCTTGTAGTTAGTCGGAGGGGCCTCCCCGGTCAGAACCCTCCTCTTCATAATACCGAGGAAGATGGTTCGAAGGAGATGGGCTCCGGAGCACGGGCTAGAGGCACTTGGGACTAAAAGCAGAGAATGCAAGCCTTGGCTTCCTCTCTGTGGTTTCTGTGGTTAGTTGTAGAGGCCTCCACCCGGTCAGAGCCCCTCCCCGCCAATTTCGGCGAAGATGGTTGAAGGAGAGTGACTCGTGGAGTGAGGCCCTACCTACCATACGGGAGAATTGGTGGCTAAAGGGATTCTCGACTTGCGAAGTCGAGAATCGCATCGTTGGTAATACTGTGTACATTCTCGACTCGCAAGTCGAGAATGCCTTAACCATCGAGAACTTTCGGTTAGTACACCGGAGTGCCGGTTGGTTAAGGCATTCCCGACTCATGCAGGCGAATCGCAACGAGTGCTCTATGGTTTCCTTTGTGCGTAAGAGTGCTCATTTGGGTAGAGGCCAGACCACAGGGAGAATTGGGCTAGAGAATTGGTCGAGGAAATGCAACTATTAACCGTGTCTATATTCGACTTCGCCGTGAGAATGCCTTGCTCCTCGAGAACTGGATGGTACACATATGGAGTCTTAGGTTCAGAGCATTCCCGATTCCTTGATCAGGAACATACGACAAAGTCTGAGGGTTTTCCAAGGTGGGTTCTTGAAGAGTTGGCTGGGGAACCCAGTCAAAACAACTTCCCGCCATCCCAGGAAGATAGAAGGAGAGTTGTTAAAGGCTTTGATGAGCTCTAGATTGCACTAGAGCTGGCGGTTGTGGCAGTTGGTTGTATGGGCCTCCACCCAACGAGCCCATCCCGCCAGAATGTCCGAAGATGGGAAGGAGGCGGTCTTTTGATTGGAGTTGTCCACAAGAATTGGGTTGCTAAGAGTTGGCCTCTGAGTGAAAACCACTTCCCAGCAATGTCAGGAAGATAGGGGAGTGGTTAGAGTCTGCCGCTTTAAATTCACTAAATGCACCTTCGGCGGTAATGGTTAGTCGCCGAGGGCCTCCACTAATCGTAGGCCCATCCCTTCGCAATATTCACTCAAGATGGTTCAAGGAGACGGCCTTTGATTGGGTAGAGGCCATCACACCACACAATGTGAGGGTTGCTAGAGTTGGCCTCGCATACGGTGAAAACCACTTCCCGCAATGTGTCAGGAAGATAGAAGGAGAGTGGTTAAGACCTATCTGCCCAGCTCTAAGTGCACTATAGCTGCGTTTTACCGACTCCGAAGTCGAGAAAGCGGCCGACACCTCGATGGTTGTCGCCGGAGGCCTCCACCCGTCGGGCAGGTCCTTGCAATATTCGATGAGCATGGTTGAAGGAGGCGGGCTCGCATCAGGTGGAATACCCGCGACTCCACAAAGCGGGCCATCGGCGGGTATCACATTCTCGACTCAATGAAATGAAGGTCTGGCAGCGAGGGTTCTAAAGAATGTGTGAAGACATTGGGTTGTTTGTGCAATCGAATCATGCGAAGTCGAGAATCCTCAGCACGCCCGTGTCCAGTGTACACTCCCTCTTCGCCTCCTTGAGTCGAGAAGTTTCACTTCATGAGTCGAGAAGAAAACTTTGTACTTCTGGACTGTTGGCAAGGTGAAGTATTCTCAACTCGCCACTCCCTCCGCATGTCTCTGCGATTGGATTTCTTTGTGAGTTAGAAATGGAGATTACGTGGAAGCAATTCCTATTCTTAGTTCTTCTTGGGGAGAAAGACATTCCTAGTTATGTTCTATTAATGCTCGCAATATCTTACTTCTAACACGGGTCTCGATGATTTCTATCTCGGTTGCTTGCTACTACTCTAACCACTATTCTCACTTTGTTTCGTACAATGTATTCAATTCAACCACAAGCGAGAAAAGATAACAATAAGCGTAAAACAATACAAAGATTAATGAGATTAATGAGAAAAAGCGTGGAGAGCGGTCTGAGGACAGTCGGTGGAACGATCTGAGGAAAAATGAGATTAAAAAGGGTATGATATTACAAAAACATACCGGAAGATTTGCTGGATGAGGAGGAGGCTTCCGAGTTGGCTTCCATGTGGGTATAGTCGTTGACAAAGCGTGAATAAGGATTTGCCTGGGTCAGAATTGTATCATGGATTAATAAGAGCCTCCAACAACGGAATATAAGTAAAATGCACTAAAGGACTTTATAGAAAACTAAAAGCGGCACTAAAAGGGCCTCTTTCTTCTCGAGGCGGAACGCAGCTCGAACAAAGAATCTTGCGAGAACCCGGTATTGAAGGCGCCCCGATCCGTCGACCAAGCTCTGTCATAAGATGGCCTTGAATCGCTTCGGTTCGATCGATCGCCTGTCGGAAAAGGGCGCTTTAAGGAAAACAGGGAGCTTCGAAGAGTGATCGAGAGAAAAAGGGAGGAAGAATGGTCGGGGGGAGAGGAAGAGGGTGCAGTTAATTCTGGCTGCACCCTCGAACCTCGTAAAAGTGCAATAATAAACTTCTGTCACGTGTGGGCCATGCCCCCCGTGACGTGGCAGTGCGGATTGCTGACGTGGCCACGGTTTCAGCCTCTGAAGAGGTGCCACGTGGCCATGACAAGATATGAAAGGGTAGGTTATATGTTTATATATGTTATCTTATGTATTTAATAAGGTTTCAATGGTTGAATAGTTTCAATGGTTATATATGGTTACAATGTTTACATATGGTTTAGAATGAGTGTGGTTGTATGCTTTAGTATGGTTATATGATTTTAGTTAATATGGTTGTATGATTTAATATGGTTATATTTAATATGTTTGTATGGTTTTATATGGTTCATATGGTCATATTTGTGGTGTTTGGGGCTATATGGTTTTAATGTGAGCTTTTTCATTCAGGGAGCATGTGAGATGAGTAAAATGGAGCCAGGGAAGTCCAAAGGAGGCCATTGCCCTAGGCTCCAATGGAGGAAGATGGGTTGCCTTTTGTTGCACCCTTGCAACCAGACGGTATTTGCAGAGGGCATAATAACTGCAGTTGATCCATTTGATAGTGTGAATGATGAGAGGCTGGGAGATGAACATCTTGGAGTTGGTATTGTGAAGCTTCTTATCGAAGTTGATACAATCATGTCCTGGGAAGCTCTAGTGATTGCATTGTGTGCCGGGGTGGCTTTGGAGTCCCAAGCTCGGTTTGAGATGGCCAATTAGATTTATTACACACAAGAATGGTGATACTCTAGAATGCCCTCTTGAACTACACACCCCAAGGCCCACCCAAGGCCATGTGGAAGATTTGGTGGTCAATGAGCATCCTTTGATCACAAGGAAGAGACGCTATGTCTTTCATAAAAAGGCAGCAAAAAAGGTGCCCAAGAGGCCTAGAAGTGACAAATATTTGGAAAGGATGGAAAGTATGGCACCAACCAAAGAAAAACGGAGGCAATTAGGGACAAGAGTGTTGCAACCTAGATTGCAGTCAAAGGCGATACAATGTGGATGACCTCGTTGAGATAAGGTCCCAATACATTGGATGACTTCAAAAGGATAGGATTAATTTCATTTACTCCTTGTGTAGGAATTCCGGCTATGATGAAAACAAGGGGCCGGCTACTATATCAATTGAGGGGCATGAAGGTATGTATGAGAGCATTGAGATGGATTCTTGGGGTGAGCAAGTCTTCATTTTATGTGATCTTGGGGAGCGGGTTAGAAAAGGGCACACTTTGTTCCAACATGGTAATGCACTCACTTTGAAACCTAGAGCAAATACTCTAAAGGCCATTGCAGGTCTCGAGAGCTTTGTGAGATACATGTCTCAATCTATGCCCCACAAGTCGAGAAGGTGAACAAGCCACGGTGCAAAGAGTGGTGCAAAGAGTGTTGCCACAACACTATATCCAAAAAGGAGTGCCTTAAGGAGGTCAACTCCATCCTAGAAACTACCGAGGTAGGCCTCTTTCTCAATCACATTTCAGCAAGTTATGGAGCACTCACTTCTCGGGACGTGAGTGTCCTACAACACATGCCATTCTCAAAGTGCAACACTTGCATTCAACTCAAGGATACACTTGCATCAACCGCAATAGAGAAAGAAAGAATGGCAATTAGGGAGCAATTTGCGAGATCACCAAAGGGACCAAATATCATGTAGGTTGTTGTATTGGCGGTGGAGAACATTTTCCGAGATGCAAAATTTAGGACAAATTTTTGTGTATAATTCATGATAAGATGGACCAACACAAGACTTTCTTGCCAAAGCTAGATCCTTTACCCAAAGCGTTGTCAAAACGCACCAGATGAAAGTAAGTCGGGCGGGTGTATTAACACATGGTCATGGAACTGGAACATATGGTCATTTTGTGCTTGATCTATGGAGAGATGATCCAAACTTCCATGTGAGCTCTATTTTCAAGTGCACGAGAACACTAGAGAAAGGATCGATAGAAGGGAGGAGGTATTCCCCAAAGACCCATTTTTAGGCTTTGATGGATGATCAACCGCTTTGTTACCAAAGGGATAAAAAGCTCACATCCAAGGTGTCTAGTGAATCAAGGAGGACTTGGGATGATTTCCTTTACTTGAGAAATCACTGCACCGAGGAGCTATGTGTTCGGTTGGACAACTGTTGGAAAGAAAACAAGAATAGATGGATGTTTGGGGCAATGTCATACTTGACAAAGTAAAGTGGGAGTATTCAAAGTTGTGAAAGTGGGATTCATGATGGTTGGGCATACGCATGATGATATAGATGGATTCTTTGGAACTTTCTCCACCAAGCTCAAGAGAGAAAACGTGACCACTCTCCCCACGAACTAATGGATGTGTTTGAGAGCTGCATTGACCCCAACCCAATGGCTTTCTTGATGGATGAGGTTGCAGATTGGAAATCATTTGTAGAAGGATACTTGCTAGATGGCAAGGACCGGTTATTGACAGACACACAAAGCCACTTCAGTTCAAGTTTTGGGTTAGGGATGGAATACCAATCATGCAATATAAGTGGAGACCAGGTGACAAGTTGTGGATGCTGTACAAGGTATCGAGTTGTGGCAAAGGGGTTCTTTGGTGAAGTTCTCATTCCTAAAGGGGGCCAAAACCACTACCTCCCTTCAAGAGTCAAAGACTCTAGCCAAGCGGGTGAAGGGCATCAAGGATTACATAACCTTTGGGATGATGTTGAAATGGAAAGCACACCTCCACTCTTAAGAAAAATCAAATGGACTCCCTAATCAAAATCTTGGGAGAAAGTTGTGACATGCTTAGAAACCTGAACAGCCATGTGGGAGGGAGCTAAGAGGCGGGTTCTTGCCGGAGTCAAGATGGGAGGGTTCTCAAAGGTGCAAGCACGTCTAAGAATGCTCACTTGGGTCCCAACAAGGGTTCCAAGTGGTTTTGGGAAGTAAGGCCTCAAAGCCAAGTGGTTTGATCTTCCCGAGTGGGATCCCTTTGAGGACATCAAGGAAGGATACTTTTGTGCTAGTAAGGCCTGATGATGAGGGACTGTCCAATATGGTTAGGGTGGCACTCTCTCTGATGTGACCACCACTATGCCTGATGGAGAGGAGTTGCGTCCCGGATTCCAAATTCAATATTGGGAGCCCATTGGGAGACACAAGAAGGGCAACTTGAAGGAGCAATACACCGACTCTTTGGGAGAAGAAGTGGAGGGCAATTATGCTGACCCTCAAAGGGAGGGAATTGGTGGAGTGTGTGGTATGGTCATATCCAAGTTCTCACATTGCAAAAGACAACACACACAAGATCCCAAGAAAGGAGATGGACAAGGCCATGAGCAACCTCCATGCTATATCATTGTATGAGGGTACATAATATTGAGAAGTTTGAAAACTTTCTCAACTAGTGGTTTGTAAAATTTATGAGGAAAACAAGTAACCCAATTCTATGTGTGTCATGTATAATTCTATTCAAGCAATCAATTCAGAAATTTCTTTTATGGTGTGTGAGTCCCATTTTGATCAAGTCCCAAAATTCAAGATTTGTCCCACTTTAATTAAATACGACTTAAAAGAGAAGGGAGAAGCTTCTTCTAAAACCATCTTTAACTTCTACATTATGTTGTTAAGGTGTGTGCTAACTTATCCTTGCTGCAGGCCGAATGTATCATTAAAGAGCTTCGAGATGAAGTCTATATAATGTCAGAATGCATGCTCAGTCTGTTCTGTCACATCTTCAGAATGTATGCTCAGGTTATTTAGTCGCATCTTCTCCCTCTTGCTAGTAACTTTTACTTCTCCTTCCTAATTTCATAATCATTCTTACGAATTTTAGCTATCTATACCCTCAAAAGTCTAAAATTATTAGCATTTACATATTCTATCAAAAGTCTGAATTTATTAGCGTTTACATATTCTATCACTCAAAAAAACATCCGACATGAAACAACGAAATAGAATCTATAAAAACACTCTCTCGGGCCACTGAAGGGCAACCCCTCGTGCGCAGCACCTTGTTTCATATTCCTCCGAGTTCCTTTTTTGCTCTTTTTCCTTCATTAAGCTCTTGGATTGCCTTAGGCTCGTTTCTCTGTGTATCCAGTTCTTTAGTTCCTTGTTTGTCCTTTTTTTTTCATTTGACCCCTTGATTGTCTTTGTCTTGTCTTGTCTTATCTTGTCTCCTTCGTTTCTCCTTTTGATTCACCTTGGTTCTCTTTTCTCTGGTGGTATCCATATATCCTCTGTCGGCCTTGCTTAGCCATTTCTTCCTTGTCCACTCCCGCTTTGACGTGGCTCCAATTCTCTGCCGAGGCAGGAGTTCCTATGTGGTCTCGAGCAATCAATCCCTTCCGTAGGGGCTGGCCTGTTGAGGGGCCTTAGCCTTAGCCCAGAGCTTCCTTCTTCATGGAGGATGACTCTCCCCATCCATGATGGCTGATCGGGACCGTTGTCTGGGCTGACCCCTCGCCTTGGGTTTCCCAGCCGGCCCATCTTCCGTGGCCATGAACATGTGGATGGCGAAATCGAAAAGGCGGGGATCCCCATACGACCGCAAACCTGCCGCAGCAACTCAAAGAACCCCAAAAACCCGTAAATGGTTAGAAGGAACTAACATGCATGGCATGGACAAGGTGAGCCGCACCACCAAAACCCCAGGAGAAGAGCAAATTAGAACATAAAAATCAGCACCCCGAAGGGAAAAGCATCACCCGTGGTGGAAATCAAGTATCGTCACCCTCAAGGTGGAAAAATAGCATCACCCTCAAGGTGGAAAAAATAGCATCACCCTCAAGGTGGAAAAAAATAGCATCACCCTCAAGGTGGAAATAAATAACCTCACCCTCAAGGTGGGAATAAAAACCAACAACATATGACAAGTGACATAATAGTAATGCAAAAATCTTATTATAGGAAATGCCAAGTAAACAATATAAAAAGACATGTCCCTTGAGCAGAAGGGAAGGGGGGGAAGCTCTGGAGAAAGAGGAAGGCTGTAGCGTGAGACGGCCAGATAACCGTCTTTGAAGGAGGAAGAGCCCTATATAGTGGCTCGTCCCTCCCAGAATAAGCGTCCGATGGCTCGGATCGATGCGGTCTAAGGAAGGGACTCATAATAGACACAAAACAAACCCGACTACCGGAGAACTTCCTAACTACAAGCTGGCATTTGCGAAACCTCAAATGTTGAGCCCAGGTCCACGAAGCCGCGTGGCGAGAGTGGGAAGGCGAGAACGCAGCGCCCCGTGAGAGCGGTATCATCATCGGAACCCGGAACCCAGCGGAAGCCCGCCCCTTGGCGGCGAGAATCGTGCATTACCATAAAGGGGCAGGTCCAAGCCTATAGCCAAAAGCGTTCCCTCCACCACAATGGCGGTCGAATAGGATAAAGGCGCCAGGCGAGGGGAGGGCCCGAAAAAGCCCGCGATGGAGGATCGAGGAGATGGTAGGCAGAGGTGGAGATCAAAGCGTTAAAAGAATAGTAATGGGGCATGCGGCGAGGTCAAGCAGTGCATAAAGAAAATGACTAAAATAAGTGGAAACAATTGAAAAAAAAGTATAGTAATCTGCCTTAGTATTTTCCATTGGCCACGCCATAGAAATTTTTGGGATGATATTTGGGGTAGTTTAGTTAATCGCTAGAAAGTATGAGAGGAAAAATATGTAAAGTTTAGCTAAACCACAGAAAGTTTTGGGATTAATATCGAGCAAGTTTAGCTAAAGTCATTACGGCTAATAAGAAATATGCGATTAGTAATTTATTCCTCGCCCCTTCTCTAGGTAAGTATAGTCTCGTGCCAACTTTTGCTTCATGAATAGTTTTTCTTTCTTACTAATGATGTTGATGGTGTTTTGGAATAACATGTAATTATATGTTGGGTTTTGTACCATAGATCCACAATTATTGCAACTTAATATAGATGAAATTTGCCGATTTCGCTTTATGGTAGATATTGTTTTCTTTTTAGTGCAGTGTTTTTTCAGGAGCTATGTGGCCATACAATGTCATATACCAAGAGGACCTTCCATCGTCTCTTTGTTAGAGATATTGTTAAGTTCACTTGGTTGTACTATGAAGAGCTTCACTTTCCACGGTTCGAGGTATTTTATTTTTATTTGGAGGCCAATTTCGGTGGCGGGTGCAATGTACCATTCTTTTGCAGGGCGTTTTGCATGGTTAGATATCCACTCTCAAGTTTTTGCAGTATCATCGCTTGGTTTTTGCGACTTCGAAGAAGCGTTATTAACCGATGCATCTTAGGCACTGCTAGTACTTCTTAATTGGTTGAGTCGTGGTGGTGCTATATTCTTTTTCGTAGGTTTTGATGATACTAAATCATCTCTATAACCATTATGCTGGTCTTATAGTCATTTTGAATAAGTTATATCATTTGTTCATAGTTGGCACATTTGTTTTGGTGGCATATATATATAGGACAGGCACATTACTTCGAGATTTGAGTTGATCTAGCGATACAATCATCTTAGGCTCCTTTGTTCCTTTTCTCTATTCTTGGTTCCTTCCACAATGTTCTATTCTGTTTCCATTCCTAATATATTGCTCCGTGTGTCATTTGTCCATTTGCTTTTCTAGTTTCAACTTACTCTCTTTTTAGTCCCATTGTGCCCGTTCCTTTGTTCTTTCAATGTACTCTATTTGTTTATTCCAGTAGTTCCTCTTCTAAACTACTTCTATCTGTCTATCCTCTACACCACTTACTCCTTTAATTGATCCGCTTTGGTTTTTAGTCTCTGCCCTTTCCTTGGCCCCGTTGCTTCTTTTTTAATCCCCTTGCTCTCTTGAGCCTTCATTTTGCATTCCATATAACTTGCATTCATGTCTCGTAATTGGCATAACTCTAAGTACATTGTTCTTGTTGATTATGTATTGGTCTCTAGACTCACAGTATTTGGTTGACGTAGTCTTTGCTAAATTTCTCGGTTCAACATTTAGTCTCATGTGCATCTTCATTGTTGTCATAGTTCATCTCTCTTTCTCTTTATATATTCCTTTGTCCATATTGTCTATTTGCCCATTCTATTGGATCCGTTTGCTCTTTTTCATCTCGACCATCTCATTACTTCCGTTTTTGACCCTTTAGCATCTATTTTGTTGATTCCCTTTTATTTATTCTGATTCCCATAATTGCTCTTTCCCCTGTCTCATTCAACCATTCGTTTCTCTAGGTTCCACGTGGTTTTCAAAGGTGAAAACCAACCTTTAAACTCTCTCAGTTTCCCATGCTACATGCTCTTTGCGGGTTTCTATTTCACTTTTTATTCCTAGGCTCTTGTTTTTAAAAGTGTTCTTCTATTGCTTGGTGCGATGTAATCTAGTTGGTCCTAGAGCATGATTATTCCTCACAATATAACTTGGTAGGCTATGCATGATTATTCGTTTATTTATTTGCTATGTTAAGGTGCCTTGTTTCGTTGAGATTTCATTTCAGTTTGCCATTCCATTGATTATTTATGCTTCATTTCTCATTTTGCCATGGCCAAGATAGGTGCTCATAACGTCCCTTGTTTTTTATTGGGCCGCCAATCTCTATTAGCTATTTAATTGGTTATTTCTGTGCTTCTTGCTCCTTTCATTCGATTGGTTCCACGGTTCATTTTAGTCATTTTGACCTATTTGTGGTTTTGCTCAACTACTCTATGTTGGTCCTTGCTTATTCCTATTTGTTCCATTTGTTTGTTTGTAGTGGTCTGTTCTATTTGGTTAATAGCTAAAATTTGTTTCGTTTGTCTATTGTCGCTTTTATTTTTTCTTGTTCCTTCTCTGTCATTTTGCCTTAATATCTTGTTGTTCCTTAATGTTTTCTCTTCCCTTTCCTTGGCCCCGTTGCTTCTTTTTTAATCCTATTGCTCTCTTGAGCTTTCATTTTGCATTCCATATATAACTTGCATTAGTGTCTCGTAATTTGCATAACTCTAAGTACATTGTTCTTGTTGATTATATATTGGTCTCTAGACTCACGGTGTTTCGTTGATGTAGTCTTTGCGAAATTTCTCGGTTCAACGTTTAGTCTCATATGCATCTTCATTGTTGTCCTATTTCATCTCTCTTTCTCTTATTCCCCGTGATACATGCTCTTTGCAGGTTTATTGTTCCTAGGCTCTTGTTTTTTCGTGTTATTCTATTGCTTGGTACGATGTAATCTAGTTGGTCTTAGAGCATGATTATTCCTCACAATATAACTTGATAGGCTATGCATGATTATACGTTTATTTATTTGCTATGTTTAGTTTCATAGTATTTTGCTGTGGTAGGATTTATTGAATTTGTCGGTTCATCAGTTCTTTGGTTTAGTATCATATCCTCTTGTGTCCCTCCTTCCCCTCCCTCTATCATCCGATATCCATAGATTTTGGTATTCCTTGTTGTGCTCATTCTATTTAATCCAATTGTTCATTTGCCATCTTATTAGCCCCTTTGGATCCATTGGCTCTGTTGTTTCTTTTCTCTTTTCATTTAATTAGTTTTTTCATAATTGCTCTCTCGGTCTCATTCAGCCATTTGTTCTGTTTTCGTTGTTTATTCTTGTTTAGCACTTTTTACCCCTTTCTTGTCGTGCTTATTTGCTTCCTCTAGATTTGCCTTTGCATCTTCCCTTCATTCCTTTTCACTTTATTTGCTTCCTTGCCTCTTCATTCTTGTCATTCCATGTAGTCTTCTTCTCGTATATTAAATGCATTTGCTTACGTGAGTTCATTTTTCTTTGTTTTTCCCATATCTTTAGTTCCTTTCCTTTAGCATCTGTTGTTCTCTTATGGGTCATTCTTTGTGTTTGTCTTTTGGTATTAGTTCTCGTTTAATTTTTTGATAGCCTTTTTAGGAGTTCGTTCTAGTTATACTTTCGCCATATATGTTTTGTAATGTTGGTTTCTCTGTTATTTCTTTGTTTTGGTTCGTTTTTTGCTCATATTCTCTTGGTTCCTTTGCTCCATATTTTCTTAGTTTCATTTTTTTCTCCTTGGTCTATTTATAAATTCTTTCCTTCGCCTTAATTACTTTTGCTTCATCTTAGTTCGTCATGTCTCTCTCCTCACCTTTTCTTACTTTGGGTTCATTTTGCTTCATTGGTGTCTATGCTTGCCAGGGTTGAAGTTCAAATTTGTTCTTCTGGTGACTTGCTTGCGTTACTAATTCTAGAGGCATTTGCCTGTTTCTTTCCTTTGGTCATCTCACCTCATAATTTTTTTCTTAGTTCGTTTTTCATATTCCTCCGAGTTCCTTTTTTGCTCTTTTTCCTTCATTAAGCTCTTGGATTGCCTTAGGCTCGTTTCTCTGTGTATCCAGTTCTTTAGTTCCTTGTTTGTCCTTTTTTTTTCATTTGACCCCTTGATTGTCTTTGTTGATGTAGATTCCTCTTCTATGACCCACTTGTTGGTATCTTAGGACCCATCCTAGGAATGCCCACGGTTCTATTGCTATCGCAATAGAGCAGAGCATTCCTGGATGGGGCACGCCTCGCCTCTCCCTATTTATACTACTTCATTTTTTCTTTTTCGGCCATGGCGTTCTCTTGAGCTCCTTTTCATTCTTTCCCTTTTGCCTCCACAAGTTTCCCGCCCCCTCTCCCTCTGGGCTTGTTTGTTGTATCTGTGGTTTTCAGAGGGTCTAGTGTTTTGATTTACGATTAGGTGTTATATTTGGCCCCATGGCACGCCATTGTTGTGCATAGTCTTCTTTCGGTGTGGCTCTGTGGCTTCGGCGATATTTATTCGGTTTCTTTTGGCGTGTTGCTCCATCGTGTTGTAGCTCGTGGTGCGTCATCTTTATTTGCATAGTTTCTTTTTCGGCGTGGTTGTTGTAACCATCGAGGCGGTATTTGTCATTCATTTTATCCTCGGCATGGCATTGTAGCCTCCGAGGCGGCCTGTCGAATGTTTTTCTGCGATGGTTATTCCGTGGGCCCGGTTCTCGATTGGTCATTGTTGTCACTTCCTCGGCGTGGCCACGGAGCCTCTGAGTGTCCTATATAATTATAGTTTGGCGTGCCGGGCCCAAAGCTCCTAACTTTCTAATGGGTCGTTCTCATTTTAGACTTTCCATTCTGAGGTCTTTTCTTTTTTTTTCGCGGCGCCATCATGTTTGCATCAACTCACTTTTGGCTAGCGCATGCTAGTGGCATTCCGGCGAGTGTTGGCGGACGTTGTGCTCATTTGGCGGGGGTTTTCATCTCCATGAGGCGGTCGCCCGGTTTTCCCACGTTTGTATATACCAAGTGGCGGAACAATCAAATTTTTATCTGACACTCTTCAGTTTTCATCATGCTCTCGATAAATTATCTAGTGTCAGAGCATGTTCATTTTTCAAGCTTTTCAGATTTTCTACCCCTTGGTAGAACAACAATATGTACTCAAAGATTTTTACAAAAGCTCAATGAGAACACCACTTCACTTTAGGCCACTTGTTGGTATCTTAGGACCCATCCTAGGAAGCCATCTTTCAGAGGTTTTGTTACATCCTTGTGCAAGGTTATGAAATTCTTTGGCTTTTAGTCAAGTAAAGAATATATTACCCAATTAGAAAAGGGCATCATACAACATGCTTTCTAGAAGGTATCGGTTGAGGGTGCCTAGGGATTTCACCATTAAAAAACCATATGATTAAAAAACCATATGATACATGTGCATGACTGGTTAGGGTTTTTTTTTTTTAACCCGTCCGCATACGGTCGAAGGAGAATACGGCTGCACCACCATTTTTTCGTAGGTGGTCGTGAAGGGGAGGTCTGGGCGGGAACTCTTTACTAGTTTGATACGTTAGGGGTTCTTCAAGATCTGAGGCTCTGAATCATAGGGGTTCTTGTAGTTCATCTGCTCCTGTCTACTTCAAAACTAGCACAGTAATTTCAATTTAGAGCAAGACTATATTCCTGCACTTTGAAATCTCTTTTCATGCTCTACACTGGCTGGAAAGCTTCAAACAAGAACCCAGGCCTGCCGAAAACAGGTTTGCTTGATCTACTTTGTTTTTGCATATGCATTCAAGATCGATGCAGGCTTTAAAGATCTCAAAGGGTTTTTTCCATACAGGTTATAAATCCAAAACCTGACTTCTAGGCTTTGGCTATGAAGTAGCCGTTGAAACAGCTCATAATTTTGTTGATGGTCTGTGCCTACCCAAAAATAGTCTGGCTGGAGCAACTCTGATTTACTCCAGTGCCTAAAACTGCCGATCTGCCAACAATGCCATTTAGGGCGATTATAAACCTGTGTTTTTGGACTACACGGTTTACTGGATGCTGCACCTTATAGTAGAATACTAGTCAATCCTCTCAAATATTCGACCCATTCTATTTTAAGAAAGTGAAGTCTTCTGCCTTTAACGATTGGTTCTAGGATTTATCTCTAAATAGATCAGGTTTGAATACATGTCTTCAAATAGGACTGGAAATTCTACATTTATACAACATCTTGATTCAATTTATGGGGCTTTGTGCTTAGATGCATGTTTTTTGTGGGCTCTATTTTATCCCTTACTGTTGGATTTGAAAAGGAAGGTAGGTCAGAATAAGCATGACAAATTATACCGTTTTTCAAGGCAATGATTTGATCTCTTGACAATAGAAGTTTCGTTAAGCTCCTACTGCTTCTATTCATTTGGCTGCAAAGTATTTTAAATCATTTTATGGCAGGCTCTAAAGCATACGGCATCCTGGCTGCAACTACAGTCCGATAATCCTGGCTGCAACTACAGTCCGATAACACAGACTAATTTGGCTTTATGCTTGTATATTAGGCTCGATTTTGTACCTCATTCTTGAGATTGAATGCACCTACTGCATAAAGGGAGCTTCAAAGATATTTATGGAGCGCATCTTTAACAGGTTTTATGACATTCAAATTTCATTCTTATACTGCCTTAGCACGATAGCTTATGCCTACATTGTTTTTATGATTACTTGCTTTTATAGCATGATTTATGATGCCATTGTGCTTTAAAACGATCTTGTGCTTTGAAAATGTAATAGAATAACATTGGATAATGTTAAAACCAGGTCTTGCAAAAAATCGAGCAGTCCTGGGGCTTTCCTACTTGGATAATGCCACTTCAAATATTTTGGATGCCCTACACAAAAGGTTATTGCAGTCTATTTGTTTCAAGAATGCATATAAAATTAAAATGAATTTAACATGAGAGGTCCACACGAGATTGGAACTTCATTCCGGACCATGATGGAGTTCCCTTTGGATCCCTTCTTTTTTAGTGTCAAGTCAGTTTATCGACTTGATCCCATCATTCCAACTATGGAATTGGTGCCATCAGGTGAGCTCTTGGGCTTTCCATTTGTGCCTGCATATCTAAATCCACAAACACAAGGAAGAAATGTTCTTCAGGGTGTAAATTATGCTTCGGAAGCCGGTGGCATTTTGGATTCAAGTGGTTATAACTATGTAAGTTTCTGTCCATGTTTTGATCATGGAGATTATGAAGAAATTGTTATCTTTTGATCAGGATGTTGACCATGCCTTTGGTTGATGCAACTGGCAAGAATGTCCATGTCTCAACAGATCAATAAGTTCAAGCAGACCTTGGCAAGCATAAACGCAACTCTAGGGCAAGAAGAATCTGTAAAGCTCATTGCTTTACAGACTAGGTCCATTGCCAAGGGTTGATGGAAATGAAGCTTTTAAATCAAAAAGTATTGAAGAAGCCATGCAACAATATGGATTTGTAATTTCAGGGGAGTTCGATAGTTATCCCATATCTATTTTTGCAATATGGTGTTTTGCACATGATAGCTTCTTTATGAGCACAACTCTTCGTTGCTTTTCAAGGGTCCAGGGCTAATCTGACCTCTAGTTTTTGATCTGCGAGTCTCACAAGGGTAATGCTTTTGTGGATTATGATAGATTACAATACCTTCTTGCAGGTGGTATCAGAGGAGCCAGATAATGTTAAAGCTCTCTATCGACGTGGTAAGGCACAAGCTGCTCTTGGAAGAACAGATGAAGCAAGGAATGATTTTAGAAAAGTAAAGCAACCGGCTACCGATGATAAAGGCATTAATTCATGAATTTCATGTTCTGGCTCAACAAGATAAACAGCTATATGAAAAGAAAAAAGAACTCTACAAAGAATTGTTTGTTTGGTCCACCTCCAACAAAGCAACCTTCAGAGAGAAGATGGTATGTAATAGTATGGATTTGGTTACTCTCTCTTTTTAGGATCATAGGATGTGGATTTCAAAAGAAAAAGGATTAAATGTTCATGATGAGTCTAATTGTACTTGTCTACATCAGGTTAATATAAATGTTGCAATTTTGGAGAATAATAAAATGGCAACAAATTTGGGATAGAGAAATCCTCCCTATAATGTCTGGTTTGGTTGAAATGTCGTATGTTTCTTACATAAGATTTATAAAGGTTTTGGAATGTATTTGTATTAAAAACCGTATAAACCCGATAAAATACCACGAAGTTTGGTAGAAAGGGTATTTTTAGGGTTTAGTTTTATTTCGATGGTTCCTTTCTTGCCTTCCTATTTTTTTGGAGGAGAGCAGGCCTTGGTGGCGATTCTAAATTTGGCGCAGAGGATAGGCATGGGCCGATGATCTTGCTCACATATCTTCATCGGCCCTTGAAGGTGGCGCTGCGCCATCCCCATTCTTCCGTTTTTTTGTCTTGGTCCCTTGTTCTTGTTGCCATGTCCTCGCGTCGCCGAAATTAAGTGGTCGGCTTCTTTGAAGCCCGGTGATGCTTCCTTCCCATCGCCGGGCAAAGTGCAACCCGATCTCATTCTAACTTGTGGATTTGAATATGAATCACGGATTGGCTTGATGTTTCATCACGCCCGGGTCTTCGGCCAAGATGTGCCAAGATCATTTTGATGGCCTTGTTTTGTTCGCAACTCTAAATGCACGGGTCGGGGCCGTGGCATTTAGAAAAGAGGGTCCTCGGTAGACCATGCATGTACAGGCCGTTTTAAGATGTCGTTTAGAAATCCAAAGAGCGTGAATGAGGCTATTAAATTAGCGGAAGCCCAAGCCCACAGGTAGGTTTTGATCTGCAAGGCCTTAAAAACCAAGCTCCATTGTTTTGAGGGGCATGGTGGGTATTGTATGAAGGATATCGGCAAAGTGCATTATACTTGTCATCTGTACAATGTATCAGGAATGGTTGAAAGGGTAAAGATCTATACCTTAGATGAAGCCGGGTGATACTAAAGGATTGTGTGTTCTTGATAGCAATCGATGAATAAAATTTACTCACTTTGTTTTACCATGGCGGACCAGGAGGCATACACCTAGTCTAACTTATCTTGTATGTAGATGTTGGGGTCTTCTAAATATCCTTTCGGCGGCTCCACGGATCATCCTTCTAATTACGCTCATATTAATGAGCATAGAGTAAGGGCTGCTTGGCGTGTACGAATCCTTCCTCTTGTTTGCCATCGGATGTCGGGGCTATTATATTTGGGCCGCGGTGGGGTATGTTCGAGTTGAGGAATGGGCTGGCCGGTAGCCGCTATTGGGATGATAGCATCCTGCGGGGCCAGCGGGGCGAGAACTTTGAGGACTGGATGAAAAAGGTCTTTTGGTTCTCGGGCCAATGTACTGATGTTGGTGCCGATTTCATCCCCCATTCATAATCGGAGATCATACAATGGCGGTCGGATGAGATCGTTTTATGCTGGCGAGCTATGTCTGAGTTTTCTAATTCTTGCTTGTTTGTTTGTTTGCTTTGTAATTTTCCAGGTTGATTTCGTGTTATGGAGACGGAAGCTTCTGAAGTCCATGTAACTCCTGTGCATGTGACTCCTGTTGATGTGCATATAAGCCCTGGGTTTGTGGCTGCGGCTGTGGATGACTCTCATCCAAATCCTCTTGCTTATCCTCAGGAGGAAGAAGAAGAGACATTCAACTTCAGGAGTTTTAAATTGTGTGTGTCTGAGGTTGGTCTTGAAGCTCACCGCGATACCTTCCTTGCGGATACTTAGTTAGTTTCAGCGGCCTCTATGGGGCTATGGATGCTGCCTTATCTGCAGTCAGTTGGGATCGCCTTGGTGTTTTGCCATCGGATATCCATGCTTTACGCTCTCACATGAGCCTTGCCAGGGCTTTACTGACTCAGGAGATCCGGCAAATTGACTTGTTGGTGAGGGATGCTATGGTTGGGCGGGCTAGAAATTGATAAACTTGTTGAACTTCGTTGTTTTGATCGATAATGAAACATGTTGAGCTGCTGAAAATAACTTTTTTATCTTGGGCGCCATTTATGGTGGCAGCCACCACTGTTTGTTTTATGGTCTTTGTTTTAGTAGGCACATGGGACCTCATCCTCGCACCTTGGATGGTATTCTTTGGTGTGATTTGTGGGATCCCGATCCTCGCAGCCAGCTTGACTTGCGGTTCATGTTAACTGTTCTTCTTTCTTGACAGCGGTTTGTGGTAAAATGAATGACATTGACATCTTTTTGATTTTTTATTCAAATGTATCTTATTGCCTTTAGACCTACCTTTCAGCTTTAGGGCTTTGGCCCCTTGCATAGTTATAGCTCCCACTCGTAAACCTCTTTATGTGGTTGAAATAATAGCTAATAAGCGGGGTTCAATTCCTCGAGACTCCCTAGTTTTGGTTTTCCTTATATTAAAAGATGGTTCTCTTTTGCTTTGTCAGCTAAGTTTGACTGGTATTTGAGTTGAGGTTGGTTTGAATTTTTAAAATTCCCGGGTATCTTACACATGTATAAGCCGAGCAATATTTCTTGCCATAATATACACGCTTCTAAATCAATCTTAGATTATTGTTTTAAAAAAATGCGGGTCACAACACCCCAAAGTTTGACTGTAAGGCCCATTCCGAGCCTTTGGGCCGCCGCGAGTTGGGGGTGCATTTGACTTGCACACCAAAATTTTTTTAATATACACTTAATCTAGCGGTTAAAGAAAGAAATACAAATGGCGATTATATATGTCAAAGAGGACCCCTGAACAAACCCAAGTGTCTTCGATAAACTCAAATACAGATGTGTCAAAGCAAAAAAGAGAAACCAAATGAATATAAGGAAAACCAGAACCAGGAGTCTGGAGGAATTGAACCTCGCCATTAGCCATTTTCAACTAAGCATAAAGAGGCTTCAATAGTGGAGCCACGTTATGCAAGGGGGCCAAAGCCCTAAAGTCGAAAAGGTAGGCCAAGAATAAGATACATTTGAATAAAATCAAAAAGATGTCAACGTCATTCATTTACCACACAGCCAAGAAAGAAGAATGTGAAAAGTTAACATGAAATCAGTCAAGTCGTTACGGCCGCGGGGATCGCGATCCTACCACATTAAAGAATGGACCTGGGCCGGGTTAGGGGATGAGGTCCCCATGCCCCACTAAAACAAAGACCATAAAATGAACAGTGGTCGCCACCATAAATGGCAGCCAAGATAAAAGTTATTTTCAGCAGCTCAACATGTTTCATTATCGATCAAAAATAAAACAAAGTTCAACAAGTTTATCAATTTCTAGCCCGCCCCAACCATAGCATCCCTCACCAACAAGTCAATTTGTCTGGATCTCCCGAGTCAAGAAAGCCCGGCAAGGCTCATGAGAGCGTGTGAAAGCATGGATATCCGATGGCAAAACACCAAGGCGCATCCTAACCGATCGCAGATAAGGCAAAGATCCATAGCCCCATAGAGGTCGCGGTCAGCTTCTTAAGTATCCGCAAGGAAGGGCCTATGCGGGTGAGCTTCAAAGCATCAACCCAGACACACAAATTTAAAACTCCTCAACAGTTGAATGTCTTCTTCTTCCTGAGGATAAGCAAGAGGATTTGGATGAGAGTCATCCACACCGCGTACCACAAACCTGTGGCTTATATGCACATCAACAGAGTCACATGCACAGAGTTACATGGACTTTAAGCTTCCGCCTCCATAACACTAAATCAACCTCGAAAATTACAAAGCAAACAAACAAACAAGCAAGAATTAGAAACCCTCACATAGCCGCTTCCACAAACAGATCTCATCCGACCGCCATTGTATGATCTCCAAGATGAATGGGGATGAAATCTACACCAACATCAGGTACATTGGCCCTCGAGAACTAAAAGACCTTTCATCCAGTCCTCAAAGTTCTCGGCCCCCCGCAACCAGTAGGGATGCTATTATCCCAATAGCGCGCGCCAGCCCATTCCTTCAATCGAACATACCCCAATCGCAGCCCAAATATAATAGCCCCGACATCCGATGGCAAACAAGAGGAAGGATTCGTAAGTACACGCCAAGCAGCCTTTACTCTATGCTCATTAATATGAGCAGAATTAGAAGGGGATGATCCAGAGTCAGCCGAGCGATATTTAGAAGACCTCAACATCTTACATACAAAGATAAGTTAGACTAGGTGTATGCCTCCGTCCGCCATGGTAAAAACAAAGTGAGCCCTTTTATTCATCGATTGCTATCAAGAACACACAATCCTTTAGTATCACCCGCCCCCATCTAAGGTATAGATCTTTACCCCTTTCAACCATTCCCTGGGATACATTGTACATGATGACAAGTATAATGCACTTTGCCGATATCCTTCATACAATACCCCGACCATGCCCTCAAAACAATGGAGCTTGGTGTTTTTAAGGCCTTGCAGATCAAAAACTACGCACAGGCTTGGGCTTTCAGCTAAAGCAGATTTAATAGCCATTCACGCTTCTTGATTTCTAAAACGACATCTTAAAACGGCTCGCATACGCAGACATGGTCACCGAGGACCTCTTTCTAATGCCACAAAGACCAGCCTGTGCATTTAGAGTTGCAACAAAAACAAGGCCATCATAAAATGATCTTGGCACATCTTGGCCAGAAAGACCAAGGGTGTAAACATCAAGCCAATCCAGATTCATATTCCAATCCACAAGTGGGAACAGATCAAGGTTCGGGCCCGCCGATGGGAAGGAAGCACTGGCCCCAGCTAGCAAGCAAGCACTTCCCACGCTTCGACGCAGGACATGGCAACAAGAACAAGGGACCAAGACAAAGCAAAAAACAAGAATGGTGGATGGCGAAGCTTTACCTTCAAGGGCCGATGAAGATATGTGAGCAAGATCCCGCGTAGTTTTGATCTCACAGTAAGGCCTTTAAAACACCAAGCTCCATTGTTTTTTGAGGGCATGGTCGGGTATTGTATGAAGGATATCGGCAAAGTGCATTATACTTGTCATCCGCACAATGTATCCGAGGGAATGGTTGAAAGGGGTAAAGATCTATACCTTAGATGGGGGCGGTGATACTAAAGGATTGTGTGTTCTTGATAACGTAAACTGACATGAATAAGGCTGCTCACTTTGTTTTTACCATGGCGGACGGAGGCATACACCTAGTCTAACTTATCTTTGTATGTAAGATGTTGAGGTCTTCTAAATATACGCCTCAGCGTACTCCCGGATCATCCTTCTAATTCTGCTCATATTAATGAGCATAGAGTAAGGGGCCATGGTACTATCAATCCTTCCTCTTGTTTGCCATCAGGGATGTCCGGGCTATTATATTTGGGCTGCCATTGGGGTATGTTCCAGTTGAGAGGAATGGGCCCGGCAGCGCCGCTATTGGGATGATAGCATTTGCGCGCATTTAGCGTGACGGGGAGAACTTTGAGGACCGGATGAAAGGTCTTTTGGTTCTCGTGCCAATGTACCTGAAGTTGGTGCCGATTTCATCCCCATTCATCGAGATCATACAATGGCGCCTCGGATGAGATCAAGTTTGTGGGGCGAGCTATGTACGTGTTTCTAATTCTTGCTTGTTTGTTTGTTTGCTTTGTAATTTTCCGTGTTGATTTCGTGTTATGGAGATCGGAAGCTTGAAGTCCATGTAACTCCCGTGCATGTGACTCGTTGATGTGCATATAAGCCCGGGTTTGTGGTCAGCGGTGTGGATGACTCTCATCCAAATCCTCTTGCTTATCCTCCTAAGAAGAAGAGACATTCACTGGCGAGGAGTTTTTAAATTGTGTGATACAGTTGGTAATCAAGCTCACGCAGATAGCCGCTTCCTTGCGGATATTTTAAGAGGCAGCCTTTCGCAGCCTCTATGGGGCTATGGATGCCTTATCCGCCGCAGCCGCTTGGGATCGCCTTGGCAATTGTTTTGCCATCGGATATCCATGCTTTACGCTCACATGAGCCTTGCCGGGCTTTCTTGACTCGTGAGATCCCGCAAATTGACTTGTTGGTGAGGGATGCTATGGTTGGGCGGGCTAGAAATTGATAAACTTGTTGAACTTTGGTCGTTTTGATCGGATAATGAAACATGTTGAACTGCTGAAAATAACTTTTTTATCTTGGCCGCCATTTATGGTGGCGACCACTGCTTGTTTTATGGTGTCTTTTTTAGTGGGTCGTGGGACCTCATCCCCGCAGCCCGATGGTCGCTTTGGTGTGAGCTGTGGGATCTGATCCCCGCGGCCCGCTTGACTTGCGGTTTCATGTTAACTTTCTACATTTCTTCTTTCTTGACAATTTGTGGTAAATGAATGACATTGACATCTTTTTGATTTTATTCAAATGTATCTTGTTCCGACGCTTTACTTTTCAGCTTTAGAGGGCTTTGGCCCCTTAGATAACGTGGCTCCCTACTGCAGAAGCCTCTTTATGCTTGGTTGAGTAATGGCTAGTAACCTAGGTTCAATTCCTCGGACTCCTAGTTTCACGGTTTTCCTTATATTCATTTGGTTCTCTTTGCTTTGACACATACAATGTATTTGAGTTCGTGTTCGAGGTTTAACTGGGGTTGATTCCCTGTGTCCTCTTTGACATGTATAATACACAGGATCAGATTTCTTGCCATAATACAAAGATGGTCCGATGTATATTGTGTGTATTTTTAGGTGCAGGTCAAACACCCCAAGTTTGACCTGTAAAAGACTCAGAATGGACGCACAGGATTGCAGGAGAGAGCATCTTGACTTGTGCACCATTGAATTTTTTTTTAAAAACACTTAATCTAACGGTTAAGAAGCGATAATACACACTTAAGCGATAATACACACTTATATCATATGCAGTGAAACTCGTTAACCAAACATGAAAATTAATCTATTCATCAAATGCTTGAGGTTTGGTCCACTTGACATGCTGTCTAACCACAGACTAGTCTATCCACATAGACACATAGGCATGGTCTAGTATTTTAAACTAGTTGATCGAATACAAATTATATTTTGAAATTCCTTTGTTTACACATTGATGTGACATGATTGTAGATTATTGTAAGTGTCACATAGTTTTGATGTAGCTGGATTATAGAAGAGCTTAATGCTCACTCTAAGGTTATTGTTTAATTTCCTCTATTTCCTCTAACATGATTGTAGATTATTGTAAGTGTCACATAATTTTGATGTAGCTGGATTATAGAAGAGCTTAATGCTCACTCTAAGGTTATTGTTTAATTTCCTCTATTTCCTCTAAATTGAAAAATAAAAATGTTCCAATTTGTGCAAGAAAAAATCTTGTGTACAAGAAAAGGTGGCATAAATACATATGCCTGAAATTTATGAGCCCCTGAAAAACATACAACCCACCTATAAAATAGGCACATAAGATACTTCAATATTTACTTCACCAAATTGGGTTTTTTTCCAACTTTAATTGGAAACTAGTTATGGTGCCCGGCGTTGCCGGGCTTTAGCAAATGTGGATAGTAGAAGGGAGCATGTAATTCTGCATTTGTAGGCTTAGGACATTGTCGTAAGAATGTTTTTAGTGAATTGCCTTTTGTAGGCCTTTTGGTTTTAGATTTGTGTCTGTAATTTGAAGAGGTAGAATTTATGGAGTTTTCATGTTTGGGCGACCATATGATGAAGATTTATGTATAATAAAGGATGCACAACATTGTAATGGCAATGAAGTTGTTAGTCTTTTTATGTAGGTAGCGATGTAGTTGTAGACATCTACAAAATTGTTGTATGTCCTTATGTTCGTATTTTCAATTTTGTGCGTATTAACATTGCAATCATTTCTAGACTTCCATTATTCGCTTTAATCCTGTCAGTAATACGCTTGCTGCTCTCTTTTTGTTTGGGTCCCATTGGCCAATTGGTCTCCGTGGACGCTAAAAACCTATTCTATTCTATTCTATTCTATTCTATTCTATTCTATTCTTCCTGAGGCGCATGAGGATGTATATTTAATGAAATTATATTGATCAAATAGCTTTCTATCACTAATATTTCACATGCTGGCATTGCCAAACTTTAAAACAAAGCAATATGATATACAATTCACCTATATGGTTGGGCAAAGTGAGAAAGATAGATGTATTCAATTTAAATAGTTGAGTGATTTTATAGACGTAGTTTTATGAGCAACTTTGTCTTGTTTATATAGTTGAGCGAACCTATACACTTAGCTATATTAGAACTTGTGTGTTGATCCTATGTTAGCTTGCTTCATAACATGATTATTGCATGTCTTCTAGATGGATGCAAAATTGTTGCACATCATTGTTGCTTGAATGCAAGTGCCCCTACTCTAGAGTTAGCATTATCATCTTTTCTTTCTTTTCTTCTAGGCGGATGCAAGGTCTGAACATATGGCAATCACACATAAAAGTAAACTAATTATGGAAAATACATTAACTGAACAAACGCATGGAAGAAATACAATGATAAATCGAACTAAAGAAATGCCATTACGACTTAAATCCATTCAGCCAAATAAATATATGAAGATTTGACATGTATTTGGGGAATGAAGCATCTCACAAAGCGGTGTTAATAAATTAAAAAAAATAGGTTGGAATGATGGATTCTTTAATCTGTTGCCAAAAATCATAGCTTGCAATGATGGATTTTTCCATGTTTTGAACACTACATAATGTTCTACAGCAACATGATGCAAGGAAAAGCTCTACAGGAGTGATATAATCCACAAACACAATGATCATAATACATAATTCAATAAGATTCAATGCTTGATGTTAGGCAACAATTCATGTTGATGACAATTTCAATGGAACCTGTACCTGCAGGTGAAAGACTCAAACAACAAAGGAGTGACTGAGAATGGGATTGAAACTTGGACTTCAACTCCAATTCGGCCAAGCATCACAAGCAAAGCATATATGGACCATTGGCAGCATCTTGAACTCCACATAATGAATATAGATGAAATTCCAAATGCTGCACAATCATTTCCAGCTTCAAGGTTCTTTTTGTGCCATTCAATTGCGAACGTCCTGCACCATGAAATCCAATAGATGATATAGTTGTGTAAGCTGTAGAAGGTATCATAGATCATTTATAATTATGTCTTGGTCTACAATCAGGTTCTGCAATATTGCTAGGCTTGTGAGATGCATATCTACTGAGAAGTGACTATAGATTTCGAAAAAGATAGAAGACTAAACATGAGTAGCTGAAAGGAACATTTATGTAAGGTTGCTCAATAAGCAAAGGTTTTCAACCGCAATTGAAGATAGTGCAAAACACAAATGGTCCAACATAATTTTTATATGACTGTTACCTGAGGATCTTCCATGGAATGGGCAGAGAAAGTCTAGTTTAATATGTAGAACGATAGTCATTAAGCATGCTAAAGTATCTCCATGTAACCTGCAAGCAAGCACTAATGGCAAGCCGATAGCACAATTTGTTAAGCTCCTCCGAGCAAGCATACCTCTAGAAACTCCATTCATTGTATTCTTCATCTCATGCTTGGAGGTCATTGAGAAAATCAGGTTAGAGTTCTCAAAAATTTGTAAGGGTTTCTGCTCTAAAATTCTAAACGTGATGTATTTGCAACACGGAATCTACAATCATTGAGCAACGAAAATAAGAAAATAAATCAATCATTTGCACCATGAACTTGAACAATCTTATAGATTTGAAATTATCTTACAATATAGGCATGGCATAAAAAGATGAACCAAACTCACTTAGAATGTCAGGGGTCTTGCAGGAGTTTTAATACATTATTTTCACGATCTCCTAGAGTACTGCCTCACATTGCCATGTTGCCAATATTTGATCAAATCTTTGCTGCCTCCTATGTCAATAACAAAAGCAAAAATAGAAATCAGTGCATTGAATTTGCCATTGATGAGGAATATAGAAATTCTGAGCATTATCATGAAGTTAAGCCAGAAAAAGACCATGCTTGTATTTATAAATCTCCTACTCTAGGAACTTGAAAGATAAATTACGCACGATGAGCATATATACCATAGCTCTTGAGAATGTGAGGTACCTTAATAGCAAATTAGCATTGTTCTTGGAATTGCAATCCCGGATTGGAGAGAGTGTGGAATATATTCCACATGCTTGTCCTAAAACAAAATGCTATATTTCATATATACTACAGTAGTGAGTATCAGGGGTAGCTAGTATGGGTGCCAAGACTGTAAGCAATGCTCAGGACAAATGGATTGTAATCACAATTATTGGCAGATCTAAGATTCTACTCTGCGAAATCTGCAAATACATGCAAAGAAAAAAAACATATCCTATTTAAGGGTGCCATAGGTGTCACCGCTAACAATATATCAGAGACATATTAGAAAAGTATTCAATCCCCAAAAGGAAAACATGCAAACATGCACTCCATAAGCAAGAAAGTTTGATATTCATACCTTACAGATGTAAGAAAGAGAAGAGAGTTACAATCCCCATGTGTTCCACAAAATGAAAACTGCAATTCTTATTTCCAAATGCAAGTATGCTATTCAATCCCCAAAAGGAAAACATGCACAATAGAATCTTCATAAGCAGGAAAGGAAGTTTGATATTCATATCTGTAGCTCTTGAGAATGTGAAGTAATGCTAATAGCAAATCAGCGTTTTAAGGATTGCAATACAGATTAGTAGATCGCGCAACATATTCCACATGCATGTCATAAACAACAATGCTATATATTTCATGTGTACTATATTACTGAGTATCAGGGGTCGCTAGTATGGGTGCCAGCACTGTAAGCATTGCTCAGGACAAATGGGTTGTTTGACAATTACTGGCAGATCTAAGATTCTATGAAATTTGCAAATAGATGCAGCAAAAACATATCCTATTAAGAGTGCCGGAATTGTCACCGCTAACAATATATCAAAGACATATTAGAAAAGTATTCAATCCCCAAAAGGAAAAACATGCAAACATGCACTCCATAAGCAAGAAATAAAGTTTGATATTCATACCTTACGGATGTAAAAAGGAGAAGAGATTTTACAATCGCCATGTATTCCACCAAAATGAAAATCGCAACTCTTATTTGCAAATACAAATATGATATTCAATGCCCAAAAGAAAAACATCCACAATAGAATCTTCATAAGCGGAAAGGAAGTTTGATATTCATACCATTACGATATAGCAAAGGAGAATAGGTTTGCAATCCCCATGCCATTTCGGTCATCCGAAATGCCTTGCGTATTTGTCACGGTTAAGCCTTTCTTATTGTAAACCAAATTATCGCCTTCCGAAACCCATAATCCTTGGGCAAAAACGTATGTTATTCCGCTCTTGGAAAATGAGGGACATGAGACCTCTGCGTAGAAGCAATCATATATGAACAAAGAAAAAATAATCGGGGCAAAAAATGGCAAACAAAGAAATTGCAACACTCACACTTCGGTTAAAAAGAATACATGACTCGTGATTTCCTTCTAGGTTATCGGATCCGTTCGGGACTCCTAGAGCTATGTTCGCAAAATCCAAAGCAAATCGAAAAGCCGAAGTTATTAAAACTCCCAAATCGTGAGATGGACGTAAGTGATTTACAAAATGATTTTATCAATCCAAGATCAACAAACCCATCGAATCGATATAATCGCATGCACCTATCTTTGATTCATTTGCTAAGAATCATTATGCAACGATTTCGCAAAGGTTAAGCAAAAAACAAAAATACAACTTCACATGCCCATCAACAAGAACATATAAAATCGCACTTTTGGAAGCCTAAAGAAGATCCACCCATTTCAAAATGGATAATATTACATGCCGGTGCATAGATGATGCACAGAAGGGCAAAAATTCGTGGCAATGCATGCCGGAATGGAAAGGAAAAAAAAAGGAAGAGAAAACCCCTAAAACCTACAGCGATGAAATCATATTAAAAAATGTGAGCGATTTTTGGAAGCACCGGAATATTTTCCGGTGACTAAAAGGCCAACAATCATAGGAAATTAGGCTAAAAAAAAAACCAAAAACCTTTCTCACCAAACCGGAAAAAGCGAATTTAAACAATAAGATAGATAGATTCGAGACCTTTAGAAATTTAGAATGTTCCATGCGTTGTTCTAGTGCCCTTTTGTAAATATGCAGTGGTGCAATCTTAAACTAGGGAAGCCCCAGGGAAACGAGATCGAGATGCAAGAAATGTCTATTAAAAACATTGTGAAATTTTTTTCCTTTTCTAAATGCCATTTTTTCTCTACATAAGGCTAGGTGCACAAACTCAAGTATAAGATCAGGTAGGGGTACGTAAAAATTAAGACGGTCCATAAGTACATCTACGGAAGGGGGCAGGGAAATTGGCTTTTCCTATTTACGTATGTAGGGGTTTTCCACCTCCAAAAAGTCGTATACAGAGGTTTTTTGGTGACCGCTTGCACGCAGATCCATATGCCTAGATGAAATCCCTGGGTGAGGGTGAAGCAAGCGAAAGAATAGATGTTGTGGGAAGGTGAAGCAAGCGAAAGAATAGATGTCGTAACTCCTTTATTTCTAATCATCTTGAAAGGTCACATCCGAATAGACATATCTTAGTATTCTATGTGAACCACAAACCTGAAGTCCTCTATGAACAGGAAGTGCAACAAACTTGGGCACAAGCTTGTTCACTTGACCACTATTGTTAGCATGAACATCAACACCATTAAAATGTGAAAACTATCTCTCAATTACCATTGTATGCAATGTGAACTATGCCTATACAAACCTCAAATCAACCAACAAACCCAAAGTGAAATTCAAGATCAAGAAGACCAATTTTGTGGCAAAGTACTATTAACATCACATGGCAATAAGATAACACAACAAAGCCCAAATTAAGAATCATATGCTAATGGACATTGCAGTGGCACAACTTTTTCTCTTTCTTACTTTTGTTAGCATAAAACTATGACATTGTGCATTGATGGTTTATTAATATTCCAAAAACTTGTGTCATTAACTTCTCTCAAGACGTCCATAGTAATCAGGTATTAGGTACCATTAAGCGTAACTCAACCCTTTCAAAGGAAAAACACAAAATGGAGCTGAATACTTAATTAGACAAGCATCTGCTTCCACTCATGGTGAACAAATTTAGCTTTTGCTGAATACATGTTGCTGAAATAAAATGTCACAAGACTGGACCACCAAGGACTCTTATCAAGCTGCTCCTTTACCAATGCCAAGAAACCATCTTGTTTAGTTTGTTTATTACTACAAAATGTTCTGGAGTACCAAGTCAAGCACTCTAGCAGGAGCAAAACCCAAACTCAAAAGATATACTCACTCAATCTTCAGGCCAAATGAATGATAACACAAGTTGTTGGACGAACTTGGCACGAAGTGTTGCCTCTGTCACCTTGTGTGACCTTCAGTTCTCTTTCCTCTGCTAATAAGGAAGCTTCCATATTGCACATACAGTCAATGACTCAGATGGCCCAATTTAATTTGCGCAAAGTTTTCAATGAAGTAATCAGCAAGGAGGAAGGGAAAAGACAACAATGAAACCTATGAGCCAAATGACAACTTTCAAAATGCACAATTCCTCTGTCGAACCATTACAATGTCACGTAGATGAATCATGCAGTTATAAATATTTGTGCTAGGCATTTACCATAACACTGAAACCCAACCCATATATCCAAACAGAGCACTTACAGTTTATATCATAGAGGGGCACCTTCAAGAAGCACTCGATCTCTTTGAACAAATGCTTCAACGAGATATCATATCATGGAATGCCATGATTGCTGGATATACTCACGCAGGGGCTCAAATAGAAATTGCAGAGATACACATTTTGCAGAACCTTAAGTCATCGAAAAATACCAGTTATGCACAGTTTAGGAACAATTTTTAAAGTAGCCCCAAACACTACAAATATAACTTTTGCCAAGACAATCACAAATGTAAAGTCTTTGTTGCCATAAATCATGTTTTCAGTTGCTCTTACAGCTGTGCAATCAGGTTCAATACCCAAACAAAAGATAAAATGACAGTAACAATGGGATGAGCCATTAAGCTACTATTGGACCGTCACAAGAGGATGAGCCATTATGATGCCCTAATCCTTGAAGCACGGCTAAAATGCTTCATTTACCACAAAATTGTAAATACAAACATAGCACAAAGAATAGACCTGCTTTTAGTGCACATATAAGAAGTTATCTATAAACGTTCTATGAGATATTGGCAAATGAGAAAGCTATAAACGTCCTTGCAGTTCTGTTAAGCTTTTCTGCCATAACTACATGCAGGTATTTAAGATATTGAAGTAGGAGATGCAGATCCAAGCCAAAGACAAGGTGATAATAGAATAAATAAATGGCCATGATAGATTTGGAATGAGATGTTTGGTAAAACATTGCAGAGCAGTAAATCTTAAAAATACTTACCTATTCCTGAGTTAAGATCGCCATAAACTTAGAGAATGTTTCCAAACATCTGCAACAAAACAGATTGTTAGAAGTAGGAGATTAGATCTTCAAAATACTTACCTATTCCTCAGTTAAGATCAACATAGCATGAGATCATAAGCATGTAAGTGATTATATTGTCCTGGTGCAGACCTCAAACACTTGACGGGCGTCTTCAATGGTTCCACATTTCAAATATAAGGCGATAAAGGTTACTTCCCACAAAGACATCCATCTGCTTTGCACTTTGAATGAGCTTCACATGGATGTGTTTGTCCATCTCTAATACCTTTGCACAATTATGATCCATAAACAACACCGCAACATAATCCAATATGTTAATCGGTCAAATCTGAAGCCAAGTTATCTACTCTAACTATCCTACTATACTCTATTTTTCATCATAGTTTGCTGCATATTCTAAATACAAAGGGATGGAAAGTATATAACCCTTTCTTAGAGCACTGTATAGTATCAATGTATTCAAAGGAAAAAACAAATGACAAGAAGACCACCGTATAATCAAATGGTGGAATATGTACTTACATATCATTCAGACTATAAAACACCTTACGAGGATTTCTTACATGCATAATCATTTTTAGTAAATAAGTTGACATGCTTGTTCATACATAAAGCTTTTTATGAAGATATGTAGTGGGGAATGTATGCCAGCAGAAGAAGCCTTAACGGGAGATAGCTACCTCTATTAATTCAAATATGCCTTAATGGAAGTGGTCATCATAAAATAAAATAGAATAGATTTTTTTATAGCCCCACGGAGACCAATTGGCCTATGGGACCCAAACAAAAGAGAGCAAACAAGCATATTACCGTCGGGATTAACACCTCCCTCCCGGGAAGGGGGAGAGGAAAAACCTTAGCAGTAATAAGTATCTTTGGTACATTGTACAATTGTATAGGACAATTCAATATCGTCTTCGGAGGACACAACTGAGTCCGCATCCATAACCTTCTGACCCCAACAAGCCCATGGACGCCATATTCAATAACTCATGCAACGGCTGGCCAATCACTAGTAACTGAACATACGGCGCTCGGATATGGATAAACACTAGGCAGATTTGGAGGGCATGACATTCATCTTCAATAAATACGGTGGCAACACCGACAAATCCTCTCCTCCCGTGCTTCCCGAGTCCAACGCCTGTCTCAACTTGGAGACGATGTGCACCCTTGCGAATGGAAGCTATAAGTCGTGCTTCTTCATGGGCAAATGGGTGTACAAGTATGCGGTGTGGGCCTCTCATGAGCCTAGGATTGACTTGCTGCTGATAGTGTGCTAGCTTAACGTGCGTCAGAGCATCTGCATCTCAGAGCTTGCGAAGGAAAGTAGCATCTAGGTACAGCTTTAGTGCATTATGATCCTTCTTTGTCCGTACCTGTATGCATCTGTTTGCCTGTACATCCCAACGTGAGAACCACTAAGCTTGCTTGTCCTTCCAGAAGGCTTTGAGGCATTGGGGACCCATTGCTACTGGCCAAAGCAAGGTTGGACAAACGTGTACCACCATAGCGACCACCTTCTGGAAGTAAAAAATATGGCGTTCCAATGCAGCCCGTTAAAGGGGTAGAAAACCTGTCTCCTGGAGTAGGATCTGGTATAGAACTGTGGACTTTACCCCAAGGGCTCGTGCCAAGAAGGCTTTCTCAGACCGCCGAGATCATTCAGTGGTGAGGGATATCAACCCACACCACGCCCCCCCATATAGGAGGACCGGCTCAACCAAGGCCTTGAACAAGTGTGAGTGGTGGCCCCAGGCATACAACTCTACCTTGTGGCTATTGTTCTACATGGCATATAGTGCTTTCCAACCCGCCGTGACCTGCAACCTGATGGCAGCATCCCAGTGGGTGGTAGTAGAGAACTCGATCTCCAAGTACTTGTAGGTCAGAGCCACCTCTACATCTTGTCCCTGGTAAGTGAATGAGAGAAGCCTTGGCTGATGGGATGACGAAACTAGCAGCACCTTAGTTTTGGCCAAGTTAATTCGCATGCCAGTGAAATCGGCAAAAAGTGTCAAGAGCATCCAAGTGACGTTGCATGTCCTCTGGAGTATAGGCCAGGAGGTTGACATCGTCAGCATATATGAGTTGCCGGATTGTGTGATGCATGAGATGGCACCTGCACCTCCGTGCTCAGAAAGCCAATCTTGCAGTTGGTCAACGTATAGGCAACCCTGACGTACTTCCAATACTACAGATTACGGACTGTCCTGATGATGTGATACGGCCTGAGCATACCTTGTATAGCCTATATATTGCGTTCGCAAGTCAAAGGGGTCCCGGTACCGTTTAACTGGTCCCATAACTTGTCCCGGCATTTGTGTTAAACGCTTTTGCGAAATCCACTAAACAACGCATGTGTTTTTCTCTACATTCCCGCTATCCTCTTGGGAAACAACATATACTCAACAAATTAAACAAGTGAACCTCTTGAGGAAGTGAAAACTAGACTTGAACCTGTTGCCCAATTGGAACTTATAATGTATAGAGTTTATATTGTAAATTGGAAGATGTTAACCTTGCAGGCAACAAATTAAGTGGTTTTCTTCTAGTAGGGCTGGCAATTGCAGCAGTAGGGCTATTTTTCTGTTTCTTTTGTTAATACAAGCTGCAAAAAATACATTTCTAAGGCAATAATGCCTCAGGTCACAAAAAAATGCATTCAGGGCAGAAAGGAAGTCTTTCTGTTACTGACCTAAGGCAATATTTGTGAATATTGATCCTAGGGGATAAAATGGCCTTTGTCTTTATAAAGGAATAAAGCTAAGACCTGATGTTGAACGAGGAAGAAAATATTGATACCTTTCTAATTACAGAGAAATGGCAAGTGTAGCAAGGTAGCACAATCTTCTTTGGTACCTTTATATTTACAGAAAATGGAAGTTAAAGTGAAGAAAGTTCTTTCATATCTAGACAAAAGCAAAACAAGTTTATTTTCTGAACCTGGTAGACCATTCAGAGACAGTTCCTGACTTTATTTATTCTCCGTGCACCATATTAAAATAATGAGCTAGATAACATAGATTTCAGCCATGTTAGATGATAACAAAGTGGTAGGAGAATGTAACAAGGCAAAGCAAGATTCATTAGCATGATATCTCGTGATATGTGCAAAGTAAGGAATGTTGGCTCTTTTACACCATTAAGCACAATTTCATTATAATGGGAAAATTTTTAGTAAACTGGAATTTTTTTATTATGGGGGTTGTATAGACCTTATGCAGGGATTGTATACACGTGCGTACCACTGTATCATAGACCTTGTGCTGGGGGTTGTATACACGCAATACAGACCCTATATCATACATATGTTGTGTACACCATGAAATATTTAGAAAACATATTTACTCAAGATTATCATACACCTTCTCGCATGTGTTAGGTACACGGGTATGACACCCATGTATCTACATATATTTTTAAGATACATGAATAGATTTATAGACCTTTCGCGGTGTACGATACATGCGTGAGTAGTACACATGTATCATACATATGTTTGTAGCATACAAGCCTCAACCGCCTCTTACATCCTTCTTTTTGGCAAATGAATAAATGCACCTATTTGCTTCACCAATGTTATCTCGCACCCCAAAGATATGATTGAAGTTCAATAGATGGCACCACAGATTTCGTGATCTATGTTGCTACATTCAATGGATCAACATCCTTGCCATGAAGGGTGGCTCTCTTTACCCCAAATGGCATGTATAATTGCCCTCGTTGCGCTCCTCAAATGGCTCCATGGGGGTGCCCCCGCCCCCCCCCCCCCTCCTCCCCCAACCCCCATTTGGGGTTATACCCTCTCCCTTGGCAACCAACCGAAATGGGGGTATACCCGCCTCGCCCCCCCACACACACACACACACACAAAGACCCCCAAAATGGCGCCATTTGGGGGTATACCTACCCCAAAAAAAAAAATTTGGCCATTTACATCATGGCCATTTGCATCCTCAAGGTGCCATGTGGGGGTATGCCCCCATGGCACCCCCAAATGGCACCATTTGAGGGGTATACTTGCCCCTCCGGCACCCCCAAATGAAGCCATGGAGCCATTTGAGGGCTCCAAATGGCACCCCAAATGGCTCCATAGCCATTTGGGGGGTATACCTACCCCTCTGGCACCCTCCAAATGGCCATTTGGGTGGTATACCGCCCCCGGCACCCCCAAATGGTGCCATGAAGCCATTTGAGGGCTCCAAATGGCCCCAAATGGCTCCATTTGGAGGTATACATGTCATGAATGGCTCTAACAAAAGACGACGCGATATAGAAAGACTTACCTGGTATGGTGGTCACCATTTTGGTGAAAAACTATCGGCGACCGGAGTATATGGATCTTGTAAGAATATTGCGGTAGCCAAAAAGAAGCCAAAACCTTCGGCAAACAAGCCTAATGTTACCTGAAAATAAATGATCGCAAGAAGCCGTGATATAGAAGTGCCGACGGTATGGAACCATGAAAGACCCTCAGATCCGCCTATAGAAGGATCTATACAAGCCTAAAGAAATGATATGTCGGCAGCAACAACAAATTTGGGATTTCAAATTTTGAATTTCAAATTTAAGGTGAGGGCTTTCAAATTTGGGCGGTGAGGAGGGGTTTCAAATTTGGGCGGGCATTTTTAAATTTACGCCCGCCTTCCACGAAGCCGCCATACCCACCGGCGCCACCTACATCCCGCTGCTTCCCGTACTGACTGCCGGTGGCGCATACCTACATTAGATGGCCTATTGGACCTGGCGCGGCGCAGCCGCTAGATGGCCTAGCCGCATCCATCCCGCTTCCCCGCCACTGCGCGTACCGGGTGCCGGCCCGGCGGCCTGGCGCAGGCCGCTAGATGGCCCATTGGACCTAAGCGCCAACGCCTGCAAATACCGCAGACTAGATGGCCTAAGCGTTTAGTTCCAGTGCTAAGCGCCACCACTTAGCGCCTTTGTTTTCATCACTCTCTAGACACTAAAGATATCAAGAATCATGAAGGCAAGTCTCCAAGGCAAAGGTAGGTCTTCTTTTACTTGATTCTTTAGTTTTCCTAGTCAAATAGCACCAATTTCTTGAATATATGTTTGCTTGATGCATATTGAGGACCTTAAATGGCATGCATCCTTAGCATGGTCTCGCTTTTACTAAATGCATGTTCGGGAATGCAAATGGTTAAGGCACCATTTGCATTCACCACCATGCATTTGGTCCAGATGTTATATCAAATGCATGTTGTGGATGCCTCATCATGTTTGGAAATGGCACCTTGAGGATGCAAATGGCGCCATGGCGCTATTTGCACCCGCAACACCAAAAAAACTTGCAAAAAAAAAAAAAAAAAATGGGTGCAAGGTGCAAATGGCGCCATGGCGCCATTTGCAGCTCCAACACCCTTTTTTTTGGTGGGGAAATTTTTTTGGGTGCTAGGAGTGCAAATGGCACCATGTTGCATCCTCAAGGTGCCATTTCCACGATATCTTCGAGGATGCAAATGGCGCCATGGCGCCATTTGCATTCACTAGCATGCAAAAAAAATATGTTGAGGATGCATTCACCAGCATGCATTTGGTCTGCTATAGCAAATGCATGTTCGTGTATGCGGGAGATTTGTTGTGGAGTCACCTTCGGCCCAAATTTTGGTACCATCAAGATTTTAGTCACGATGAGATTCAAAATGCGCTTACAACTTTGATTTAAGAGGCATTTTGGGTATGTGGATTTGACCTTCTTATGAATGTTGGCAAACAAAAGCATGATCCTACTAATGGCGTTGATTCAATTCAAAGAACAAATTTCGTAATTTAGCTTCATAAACAAATTTTCTTGATGTGTAAATTTGTCAATTTCGGTTAATGATGCCCTTCTTAGGTGTAAAATAGGTAAAACTTGCTAACTTAAGTTGCAGTTTTTTTTTTTTTTTTTTTTCGTCCCCTTTGATATTAATGGCGCCAATAAATGGCACTTTAGATGCATTTTTTTGCTAAATGAAGCCATAATTGCTCAAAAATCGTCATAAAATGGACTAAAAGGATTTTCGTCCCTAATTGGAATCACGAAATTTCTCATTTTAATGAAATTGTGCTTCATTACGTGTACCCAGCTCCAAGGTAATGCTGCTCAAGGGGGTTTTCCAGCACCACCTATATTCTGCTTGTACTAAAAAGAGATTGGGCTTGCCATAGAATGGACTAATAACATATGCACTTAAGCTACTCACGCATTTAAAATGAAATATACACACCTTATAAAGTGTTAGGCCAAGGAAGGCTATGATGCCAGTCCTCTCTCGTAGATCTGTAAAAAGAGAGAAGTTAGGATGCATTTAATCATTTATATTCCTTTCACATCTGCAAGATTACTCTTAATTCATTTTGGAAAGCCACTAACTTAACACAATACATACGAGTCAACTGTTTTACTAGAGTTAGAAATAATGTTGCAAGATAAAGATTTTTAGATAGCTTCTTTGCTACAAGATAACAACAACATTAAGTTACAACCATGAAGCAAACAAAGAAGAGATAAAGGAAGAAAGGGCATTTGCTTAAGGTTAGTATCTAGAAAGATTAACAGCTAGCGATTGAAAACTTCAAAATGAGGGATCACTACCATCCAATCCTAAGCTATGATCTTCTATTTTCTCTGTATTATTTATTTTCACAGCAGTAGTCAAACTGAGGGATTATGCCAACGTGGTTGCACTTAGAGAAAACCCACCTGATATTTTACAGCACTGCAGTCAGCAGAGAAAGCATGGGAATAATCGTGTTATTGACAGCGGGCTCTAGTCTAGCGGCAGTCGAAGTCCCAACGGCCATGGGGGCCATAATAGGTCTGTAGCTCGCTACCTGTAATAGATCTGTAGAACGCTATCATTTGTTGAGCATGGATATGGTAACTAACGTTTACCATGCCGGAAGTAACCAAGCTCAAATGCATAAGAGAAAATGTAAAACAATAGATACATACCTGGAATGCTTAGTCAATGGTAAGGAGGTTTTTGAACTTTTACAGCTATTGCAAAAAGATGACGATGTAGGATCAGCCCTTGAACATCCAGAGATAAGAAGAACTCTGGCCTCCACCACCAATGCCGCGTTAAAAAAATGTCGGAACAAGGAAGAAACGAAAAGGCATTATTGGTGATGTTTTTCATCTCCGCGCCTTTTTAAGCCTTTTTTTTAATTTCTCTAGCCGTAGATGCTAGAAAAAAGGAATCTAACGGTGGAAATTACTGCCAAATCAATTTTTAATGAGGTGGACATGCTACATGGATAGGCTAAAATTGCAAGGAAGGTTGTAGGCTTGGTTGGGCTGGCGTGCTAAAAATAAAATAAATGTCATGCCAACTACTGAGGGGTGAGCATCATTTATGCTTGTTTTATATTACTCTAATAATAACTTGGCATCCTCCCTTGGAATACATCTAGCCTTAGACCCGTTTTCAAGCCTCCCAGATGGACATGTCATCCCTAATTTCCTCCTCAACCCCCACGAACATGTGCATCGAATCACAGTCACCCCAGAGCACGTGCAACATGGCAAGCAAACTTTAGCTAGAGGCTGTTAGATTCCATTCTACACAATAGAATGGACCATACCCTCAAGATTGATAGACCTACACTGAGAAAAGCAGCAAGAACAAAGGCAAATGCATGACGCTTGGCAAGGCATATCTGTGGCCGCCAATTGGACCTCGCAAGAAGCTGATCTCAAAGAATTGCAGATCCCCCTTCTGAAGAGCCTTGGAAGGCAAATGTTAAAGACCTTACGCCTAAGCTAGCATGCCTCATTGAGCAAATAGAGTCTCTTGCGCGGCATTACTGACCAAGCAGATGGACACATGGCCATGGCTTCACAATGTCTGAAAGCCTATTGGAAGGAGAAATAAGCCATCTAGTTCTCCAAATGCTATGTGTAAGGACAGGGATGCATAGAAGTGCATAATAATGAGGATCACAATCGACTAAAACAATATCTAGACACATGTCCCCAAGTAAGCTTTGGGAAATAGTGTTTGGGGGTTGGTAAGGACATCACACTACAAAAATTAGGTTAATTCTATGTTTTCCAGGGGTCCATAACAATACTTACCAATGAAAAAATGTAAAGCGATTGTGTCCATTCACATAGCACACCACCTCTGAATTGAGACAGCCAGATATGCCATGGAAGAGTGTAAAACTAGAGTCTGCCATGGTTTGGCAACGACGTTGGCTAGCATAGAGCACTGGCTGAGGCTGAGGATTCCATCCACTCCTTCTATGCATACTGTGCAAATAGGTTGAAGAGCATTAGGCTTCAGTGGTAGCGTGTTGGAGATGTGATCTCACAAGACTACTGTGGAGTTGCATTTCTCCCAGCAGGATAAGATCACTTATTCCATTCGATAGGCATCAGACCAAAATCAAGCAGCTAGAGAACGATGGTTTCAAGGCCGTCAGACTTTCGATTGAACCCCACTAAGGCGACGCGATGACCCAGAAATGTCGGACCCATACTCACCCACATGCAGACCTGACTATTGGATGTAGGCCCCTTGTAGCCTCTATCTACCATGGGTCCAACTGTTGTCGGGCAAGTCCCACCTTGTACATCTGCGTCATTATTCACAACCTCGGGGGTGCATGTTTAAGGAAAAAAAAAACTATTACATGTGCGTGCATAGAAGGGGATCTTTTTTAAGGCATTTTGTATGTATACGCATTTAAAAGGCTAATGAAGCATTCTTTTAGGTTACCTTAGGGGGTAGGTTTCAAAGGTTCCCCGTGTTATACATATACTTTTGGGAGGGGGAGGAAAAATTCTCGTCGAGGTCAAGGTATTTTTGCATACCATGAGTTTCAAGTCGAGGAAACCGTGGAGTGGCATCGGATCTCGCTCCCAGCTGCAATTGAGACAGCACTGGTATTGCCGAAGATAACTAAGCCATGTTATGCCCAATTATGAATTAGACCATTTTGCAATTATTGGGACGTGCATGTCGTTATGGGCTAATGGAATAATCTGATGCAATGGTATATGATTATTGTGGTCGCATGTGTTTCTCTAGTCTAGGGTATGGTAGATCTTAGACGAGGGGCGCAACCGTATGTTGGGTCAATAGACACAGTTGCAATTTGCCTTGGGACATTATTGTGGCAAACATTTAAATGGTTTAAAAGAACCATTGCCTTTAAAAAGGTGAGCACCGGAATAATGGGTGGTGCCACCTACGGTTTGCGCTGCAATACATACGCCTTGCGGTACCAATACCTCCTACAGATTGGTACCGCTTTCTTCAATTAGTTAACTCCTTCCTTCTCCAAACCGATTCTCTCAGAAGCTTTCCTTAGCCTCCAGCCTTAGGGCTTATTACTTGGTTCTATCTCCCAATACGGCCTTCTCCTCCTCATTGTGTCAAACCTACCGCTCTTTGATTTAATCTCGCCACCGCGGGCAAGGCCACGTGGCATCATGGCGTTACGGGGTTAAACCTCGCAACCGGTTCGTGAGACCTCTCCGCCTGCCTAACCCGAGATCATGGTCGGCAAGCACTGACCAGGGGAATAAATTACTAATTGCATATTTCTTATTAGCCAGAATGACTTTAGCTAAACTTGCTCTATACTAATCCCAAAACTTTCTGTGGTTTAGCTAAACTCTACATATTTTTCCCCTCATACTTTCTAGCGTTTAGCTAAACTAACCCAAACATCATCCAAAAAATTTCTATGATGTGCCAACGAAAAGTATTAAGCCAAATTACTATACTTTTTTTCAATTGTTTCCACTTATTTTAGTCATTTCTTTGTGAAAACATTCTAAAATAATGTTAACTAGCAAAATCTGTAGCTCAAATTAATTTATAATGCTAGAAACTAAACTATTAATCATATATTTCTTATAAACTAGAATGATATTAGCTAAACTCGCCCAAAATTCATTCTAAGAGTTTCTATGGTTTAGCTAAACAATACAAAATTACACTCTCTTACTTTCTAGCGTTTGGCTAAAGAGCTCCAGGGTTGGTGCAGTTCCGAAAAAAGTTAAGCTAAAATTATTATTTTTTCTCCAATTTTTTCCATTTACTTTAGCCAATTTTTTTCAAAAATGTGCTAAAAAATCGCCAAATAGCTAAGTTTAGCCCTTAAATTATTCCATGGAGCAGACAGCCGTAGGTGGCACCACCCATTATTCCGGTGCTCACCTTTTTAAAGGCAATGGTTCTTTCAAACCATTTAAAATGTTTGCAGGTACGTGGCCTTGCCACGGTGGCAGGAGATTAAATCAAAGAGCAGGCCGGATTTGACACAGTACAGGAGGAGAAGGCCGGATTGGGAGATAGAACCAAGTAATAAGCCCGGAAGGCTGGAGGCTAAGGAAAGCTACAGAGAATCGGATTTGGAGAAGGAAGGAGTTAACTAATTGAAGAAAGCAGTACCAATCTGTAGAAGGAGGTATTGGTACCTGCGGGACCTGATATTGCAGCAGAGAAGCTTATCCTGGTGAGTCTTGTGCTCGGCTAACCGGCATGCCCTCGGGCAATATCTACTGGTAATGAATATGGAGGCCAAGGCTGTTACAGGAAAGAAAGAAGGAAGGAGGCGGGTTTAATTCGTGGGATAAGCTGGACTACTTCGTGAGAGGTGCCAAAGCCCTTGTTGGTGGTCAAGGAACTTCGTTTTATTGGTAAGCCACTAATTGGCTAAGTTCTGGAGATGGCAGAGCCATCCTAGTGGCCTGGCCGCGGTAACAAAGAAGACTTGAATAAGTATTTGGGAAAACTCAAAGTCTTATATAGTCCTTGGGTGAAGACCACGGACACAATAGAGGGCTTGTCATCTTATGAAGCCTTTCCCGAATCCTCCTTATGAAACCTTGTAGAATAAGCTTAAGCCGATTATCAAGCTATGGTTTCGATGCACTAGGTCGTGCTGAGCGTAACCATGGTTGTGGATTATGGTCAGTACTTAAAAACAAGCAGCTACACGGCTGGGCTTCATAATAAACCATTCTTTCTGTGAGAATGAGCTTTGCTTATTCCAATGGGTACTTGTGAGTGCTGGTGAGGTAGGTTAATGGTATTGGTATGGGACAATATCACTCGCCTACCCGACCCGCTGAAAGCAGTATCCATTGTGGAGCTATGCTCCACTGTTGCAGTATCTTAGTGATACTGGGGTGAGCACAGTAGGTGCTACCCAGGGGAGTTTTGTGCATGGCATAATTATAGATGAGCGTGGCTTGTCTAGATAAGAACGAGAGGCGCTTGTGAGGTAAAGCTTGTCGCTGGTATGGGACAGTGGCATGCGGAACCAACAGTCGAGTAGCCTGCATCCTTATAATGCCTGCAGTTTCCTTACTTTGGATCCACCAAATAGCGGGGTTCTAGACGACGTCTCGTCTACATATGGTGGGGTGTTGGCAGATGCTATGGTGCGTATGGTGGATTCCATATGTGTGTACTTGCAGTCCCGTCACCGTTGCTTCATTTTTTTTTTTTGAAGAACTGTGTCATCAATATAATAAAAGAATGGTAACGCTACAAAGCAAGTGAGAAGGAAGGAGAATGCCCCAAAGAGAGAAATGATACCCGACACTCCACAACAAACTCACAAAAAAATCGCAACTCCCCATTGTACAAGCCGACCATCACCATCTACAACACCCAAGAAGTCTCGCTTAAATGGCAAACTCCCCGCTCTACTAATCCGGGGGGAACAATTTTAAAGCTTTGAAATAGCTTGTACCGAGTCGATGAATCGAGAGGCCGCAGGCCGTTGAATCTCCGAAAGACCCACAACCGCCACTTCCAAATCAACCACACCAACCAAACCCACGACGGATGCAAGGCTTGCCGCCGCAAGAGCGTCGAAGCACTAGGATACACATGAAGCAAACAAGCTGGGGCTAGTCAATCTCACCAAAGCGAGCCCCGACCCAATCGGGCAGCACGCAAGTGAGGGCATAAAACCGCACAATGCTCCACAGCCTCACGATGAAGGCCACAACAAGGGCAAAGAGGGCTCACACCCGCCTAAACCGACTCACAAGAACATTCACCCCGATACAGCCGATGCACCACCGCCACGAAGCACCCTAACCTTCGGATTGGGGAAGTGAGCTCCATGTCCACGCCCAAACCGAAAGGCCATCGAGAACCCGAAGTTGCAGAGACCACTTGCCCGAAGGGGCGAGTGTCATGAATAGCCAACACCAGAATAACAAGACCGCACAAAACAAGAAGACACAACATCAGGATGAACCTTCCAAACCTGCACCACCACATCATCCCGGAACTATAGGTATGTGTAGCGGAATACTCCCCGCCACTTGTTCCCGAATAGCAGAGTACACGCCTCTTCAGCGTAAAGCGAGCTCGAAAAGAACTCCCACGGCTAGCTGACCACCCCAATACCAATCCTCCAAGGTGAGCACTTCGCCTCAGCGGCCTCCAAGCGCCTCTGTTCCGAAAGCATGCGGTGGCAGCCAAGGGCAAGTGCGCAGGGGTAGAGGAACCCCAAAAAGGAGAAGACTCTTCTCGGCATAATCTAGCCGGAAGAGCACACGCGACGTGATCCCAAGCCCGCAACACCCCTGCCAGGAGAAAAGGGGATGCATGTGGGAAAGGCCGAGACTATACAACGGTGCCTGTGGCAACTCCACATGCACAGAGCGGCTTCCCAAACGCCACACAATGGCTTAAGAGATCTGCAACAACGTGGCCGCACTAGGAGAAGATGCTCCATCTCAGGCGCCCAAATAAACTTGAGACCAACACTTTTCGCGTGCAGTGCCAAATCCGAATGGCCAAGCCCCCATCCTCCCTGGGGAGACACTTCTACCAAGCCACTTTAACAACCGCCCTTCATCATCCCCCGCCCCATACAAAATTTCAACAATCTTATCCAAAGCCCGTGATCTTACCCTCGGGGAGCTAACATCGCAGATCTTTGATACACATGAGTGCTACAAAGTAATCGACTTGGCAATAGTGATCCTACCGCCATGGACAACTTGCTACCCTTCCACCAATTGAGGTGTTTCGCAACGCCGCAAAATCTCATCCCACACCCTCCCATGAAAACATCCCCTCCAAAGGGAATACCCAACAGACTTAGTACACACATTACACCGAAGCACCTTCCAAGGGAATAGAGCCAAACAAGGAGGTGGAGTCATTTGGGCCCATAATGCGGAGCATTTCGGAAGAATGCCTCGAGGCCAAGGAGAAAGTATCCAAAAACCCTTCACATTGCGCAAATTCCTCTCTTCTACCACCAAGAAGAGGAAAGTGTCATCGGCGAACCGATTAATAATCTGCCGACTACCATCCCGCATCCGAAAAGCCCATCCACCACCCCCTCCTCCACTATAGCCAAAACAATCGAGACAAAGCCTGCGCCCAATCAGAACAAAAACGGGCGCCAAAGGGCACCCTCGACGCACCCTCCGCCTAAGGAGAAAAGGCGGAGGGTTCACCCCCGCACACCACCAGAGTCTCGTGGCCGACCTATGCGACTTCATGACATGTCTCTCGTAAAGCGTGGATCACGCCCCCAACGCTAACATCATGGCGCACAAGAACTTCCAACAGGACACTATCGTAGCTTTGGCAAAGTCAAGCTTAAGATAGGCAATGCCTTGACTGTTCTCCGCCCAATAAAGGCCCTCATAAGCGGCAACATTAGTCAAAATGTTCCTCCCGTGAACAAACCCGTGATCGCACCTTACTAATGGAAGAAGTCAACACCGCTTCAACTTCTCCGCCAAGGCTTTTCGCAAGTATAATCTTGTACAATGAGGACAACAAGGATATAGGCCTCCAATCATTAATAGTAGAAGGTCGCTTAATCTTAGGAATTAAGGAAATGCATGCGTATTCACGATCCTATCTATTTGAGAAGACCGCAAAGAACTCAAGATACACGATACAATGGACTCATCAGCCCACTCCCAATAAGTCCGAAGAACTCCACAGGAATGCCATCCAGCCGTGATATTTATCCTTAGCCATGCACATACAGCCTCCGATAAATCCTCTCTAGAGAGCTCCTCGCTCCAAGCTCTCACCGTGAGGTGTAATAGATGGCTTAACAGCCCCCAAAACAAGCTCCCGTGATCTCCGATCATAGGGAAGAGTGTGCGCTTAAAACCATGAGAAATGAGCATGCACATACCTCTCGCGAAATCAGCGGGATCCTCCAAAGTCCGCCATCGAATGCAAAGCAAAGGACGCCATAGATGCCGATATCGTCGCCGCCTAGTCAGCCTCAAGAACACCGACGAACTTGTGTCCCTCCTTCAACCGTAAGGGGCCTTCACACGCACCTCCCGTGACTTTAACCTCGCTCCAGAGCAACAATACGCAACACCGTGATTTTCCCTAATGCCATCGAAGGTCGCACCGAATCTTCTCCAACTCCTAATAGAGACTATGCAACTCCCCGCCGCCTCACAGACATTCACGCCTACCAAAGACCTTGGCAAAACGCTTCACCCCGGGCCAACGCATAGTCACCATACCGGACATACCCTTCATAGATGAAAAGGTATCAAGCCACAACTCCCGCATCGGGCCGAAACCGCATCGCCGAAGCCGGATATTCAAACTAACACCGGCCCGAGAGGGCCGAGAGGCAACCGATCCCGACCGACGTAACTTGAGGGTAATGATCAGAAATGGAGGTAGACAATGTTACTCCGACGCATGGGGAAGCATAGCACCGGTCATGCCTAGCATAGGCCCGCCCGCACTAATCGGCTTATTACAATAGGTGAAAGAGAAGTCCCCAGGGACCTCAACCAAGGCCAAATCCTGCAACAAACGAGACCACTGGTCCCTCTCAAACCCATGCACAACTTGGGTTCCAGAACCAGAGCGATCTTCTACTCGCTCTACCATATTGAAGTCCCCTAACAGCAACCAAGCAACCTGCAACCCACCAAGGGCTTCAAGAGCTTATTCCTGATCAGGGCCCATAAAGCACTTCCCGCCACGAGAAGGCTGATTAGGGGCATAAACATTAACAATCCCCCACTCTTGCCCTCCCTCCAACCACTTAATTATTGCCCACCGACCAAACCTGTCTGCTGCAGAGTATGTGACCTGCACATCCATCCTCCAAGCAATAAGAGTACCCCCACTAGTCCTGTAAGAAGAAGCAATAGAGCCAAACCGCCTACCAATCATATTCATCGACCTAGACATATCACCCCCGCGGACACTTAGCAAACAATATCGGGGCCATGGCTAGCCGAAGTGCCAAAGAAACTCGGCCCTCCTACTACTAGAGGACCGCACCCCCGCACATTCCAACCGAGGATCGACCTATTCATCCCCGGAGGAGAAGTGTCCACCCCACATGCCTACCCACCGGGCCATCAGCCCACTCCTGAGTCATCATCTAGAGCCGGAGGATTAATCACAAAGAATGTGATCCACAACCGCTCTACATGACATTCCACTTCCAACACGTGTTGGAAGTCCCCTGTGCACCTCCATAGAATCATGAGCTACACTAGTCTCTACCTCCAACAGGGCTGCTCCGGCCACCTCATGCTTCAAGACATACCGCCATCGGGACATCCCGGCCGGGATCACCAACCCCTCCCATAGTCATGTCCTCGGACCTAGCCACAACCAAATCATCTCGAGCCCCTCCCTCGAGCCACCACGTCGCCCCGTAGCCCCGCCATCCAATGGCGGCCCAGCAACAAGCCTGCCCGGCTGCCCCACACCACCTCTCCCAACCACACCACCTCGTCCAACTCCACTCTCATCGCACCACGAGTCCTCTGATGTTGCCTCGGGAACAGAGGAATCCGGGACCCCCCATAAGCACCCGCAACCCCTACCACATCACAAGCACCAGCAGGACCAGCGGGATCATCAACAGGGTCGGATGGCAAAGACAATAGATGGAAACATCCGCCGGATCTCGAGCCATTCAAAAGCTTCAATCGAAAAGAAAATGCCGGGGACCACTACGCCTTTGGAAGAGAAGTGGGCACAAAAGGCCGCAGCGTGCGAGCAACACGCATCTTGGGGACCGCACAATAGAATGAGCCAAATATACACCCATGCCATTAGCCATAGAAACCAAGAAATCGGGCACCATCGGATCGGGAGGAAGATCCCGAACTGAACCAACACCGGATTTTAACCATTTGTCAAAGAACTGGTGGACATTGCAGGAGTATAATACTGATACAACACATATGATTCACCCAAAGTATCCACCCCCCGACTAACCAATTGCCGCACGTAAGACTCGACCTCAAACATGATTATGAAGAAATTATTTGGTAGGAATTTCAGAGATCGATACTGGGCAAACCAATCCGCCCGGATGTCCAAAGAAGCCAAGAGCTAAACCTCCTCGTGTCCAATAGGTAACCCGTGAAGTAGCCCAATACCGCCAAATGAAACTAGATTCTCAATGGTCCGAACATGCCCGGTATGATCAATATCTATCCATGGAGTCTCCGGAAGAGCTGTCAGCAGTCAACATGAGTGATGATCCTCTACAAATTTTAGAGCCTCTTGAACACGGGCGGTCCTACACCGAGCCTTGGCGCTTTGATCCAATCTGAAAAACCCTGGCCGAAAGTGATGCGAAAGCAATGGTGTCATTGCTCGCCAAAGTCGGGCAAGACAGAGTTGGGGTTGCCACCGCACCCTCGAGAGGTATCGGGGGGCACCCCAGAGGCACATCGCCTACATGCACCCTAGAAGAGGGCGATCACCCGCCAAGTGATCCCTTCCCAAGCACGGGGAAGAGGGCATCATGTGCATCCGCCTAAAGGGGCATGCTTGATGGAATCAAGACCGTGAGTCTCCAAAACACAATCTACTTGGGTCTCGTAATTATATTGAGAGGAAGAGCAATCCACATACCTCTCAACCCAAGGGGATTCCAAGAGCTCCCTCATCTCGCCACCAATTGCATGCGATGCATGCCGAGACATGTGCCCTTCCCTTTCTTTGGAGGATTCTTTCTCCTCGCCATCTCCCTTGGCTTCAGCCCCAAGCCATGAGGCTCAATCGATCCCTCATCAGCCTGTCTGGCAGGAGCCATGACATCCGAACCAGTCCGGAAATCAGCGGTTTGCGACAACAAGCCACATGCAAAACAGCTGATGCTATACACCTCCGGAAAGATCTCGGAACAAGCTTTCCAAAGAGCCCAAGCACGTCAAAATCTGACACCAGATAAGAGAGATATCGCCGATCAAAGTTTTGCCGTCAGAACCCTAGCTCCAGGCGCCAGCGTCCGTCTCATCTCTCCTTTAATGTTCATGTTGACATTACCAGATAACTCTTATGCATGTTACTAACACGTGGAAGCTTGTGCAGGCTGTTTGATAGCTGACGGAGCATACGTGTGCATTTAGTTATCTTGTGTTGTCATCTTGTTATCTGTATAGGGTATGTTTTTACTTAACCTACCCAACTTTTAGGAGTTCCAGCACCTTGTTAGCACCTTCATTAGCTTAACACTGGACGGCGCCGACGGGGGTCGGAAGTGATTGTGTCCGACGGGTTATTTATTTCTCACGCGTAATCATTCCCTCTCCGATTCAAGGAATCATGAGCTTCAATTTCAAGGCTTATAATCCTTTCTCTTGCACTCCGGCAATCGACCGAACGAAGTTTCGAGCATATGGGTATTTATGATCTGCCTGTAGATCAGTTTGCTGAAAGATGTGAAGGTTGTGGTTTATCTTTTAGCTCAGATTATAGTTTTCTTATCAAGTTATCATGTGACCATAAGTTCCATGTGTGTTGCAGGTTGTGGCATAGAAGTACCAGAGAAGCTACAAGAACTTGGCTACTTCAAGTCAGATGAACATGAAATATCCGAGGAGAATGAATCTTCAGACGAAGATCAGCGAAAATTTTAGTGGCCCCGGCGGGCCATTTGGCCACAAATTACAGGTTCAGGCAAAATGCGACGGCCGGCTTGAGTAGGATGCCTTACCTACGGACTACCTGCAGATTCGCCATTTCGTGGCACTTTATTGCCTATTATGACATTAGAATGGCCAATTAGATGTTTGTTAATTGGAGTGGTATCGACTTTGGGGCCAATTTAGTTCTAAGGGAGAACTAGATATGCTTATGGAATGGCCATTTAGTCCACTTGGCCAATTCCTGTAATGCCTTAAGTTCGCCAAATCTTAACTCATTAAGAGGCCTCCTCATAAATTCGTCACTTATGGGGGGCAAACATTACTAGAAATTTTTATTCCTAAATATATCTACCAACTAAGAATAATCCCGCTCTTTTGGAAAATCTAACGTCAAGGTACTTTTCAATCCTCTTTACGAAGACTCCGGCATCCGATTTTCAATTCTCCCACCAGCAATCTGTTATTGAAATATGTAGCATAATAACAGGGGGTTTTCTTTGTGTTTTTGTACGCTTTTCACTAAGGTTTTCCTATGATTTCATGATGTATTCAAATGAATGTACTAATGCGTACATCTAGAGTGCACCATTTCTGAGCCATTGATTTTAGCCTTTTTTTTTCCAATGGTTAACAACCAATGGCTCACAACAAAAGCCCTTTTTTTGTGGGTGTGGTGCATAATGGTCAACAACCAATTGCATTTTCGAGCCATTGATTTTAGCCTTTTTTTTTCCAATGGTCAACAACCAATGGCTCACAACAAAAGCCCTCTTTTTGTGTGTGTGGTGCATAATGGGCACATGAAGGGCTTGAAGGGCGCATGTAGTGCAGTTTCCCGCCGGCAACACATTTCTTATCATAACTTTTTGATCCGAGCTCGCGTTTGAGATGATTTTTTATTGCGTTGGAAAGCTCTCTCCGAGATCTTTGTGATAGTGTATGATATGGATATGTTTGGTTAAGTTATCTATGGTAAAACAGCAAGGTTTCGGCCGGGTTTGGTAGGCTTTCACATCCTACCAAACTGATTAACACTGGGATCGCTATTGGATATTGTTGTATGGCACATTCGAATGAAGCTTGCAAAAAATTACCATGCATTTTAGATTTTGAGGCTTCTAGATCCTTGTGCTAACAAAAGGTAAAAGTTTTCCACTTTGGTTTCTCACCACAAGAATCCATGGAGGCCAAAGGTCTTTGTTAAATTCAGTTTGAAAAATGTTTGTGTATGGGTGTTGCAAACTTTATGACTTTCAGAATAATGGGATCAATCTGCTCTATCTTTATGGTAACTTTTACTTATGTTCAATTTGTGTTATTGTGATGAAATTCAAAAGCTACAGGTGATGAAAGCCTCAAATGAATTCTAGTTTTTTTCTGGTTTGAATTCTAAAATTTGTGTCACACCGGGGGGTGACGTCCGTAAGGCCCCGAAGGGGCCAAAAAAATTTTCTTGCAACACAAACCATTAACATCCAACATATAAAAATTAAATCCCCCAACACATAACAACCAACACATAACAACCAACGCATAACAACCATTGACATTAACAACCAACACATAACTACCATTGACATTAATTAACACAACCATTGGGTCCAACACATTTAAATTAAAATCCCCCTTAAACCCCCTTTGATTTGGGTGCATATTCACACGGGGGGTGAAGTAGGGCAGCGAGAGCCCTCATAATTGTATTTTGTATGTACGAAATCAATACCATATAGTATTCCGCTTGAAATCTTATAGTATTTTGCGAATCTTGTTATACAGTATAGCAAATTTTGTACTTGCATACCCCACAAACGAGGAACTTTACGTACGGTGTAGATTAAGGAATAAGGGGTGAATATGCCTATCCAACAGCTCTCGTTGCCCGGAGTCATCCCCCGTGTGAATATGATGGGGTATGAATTCAAATTCATACAACATGTAACTTAAACACAACGACTTCTTTATGTTTGGGCAACTAGCTCTATATTTAATAAGAATCTAGCTAAAAATCGCCATTTGAGCTACACATTATTAGATGTTTGGTTCAAAAATTGCCAATTGGGTTGCACCCACATTAGAAAAAAATTAGGAAAAATGGCCAGTTCAGGCTACATTTTTGGGGTCATATTTTACAAGGAATGGCCAATTCATTATACTTATACAAAATTACAGGTCCCTTAAAATTTTCCCTGACGAAGATGTGAAAGTGACAAAGGTTAAGAAAAAACCTGTGAAGGTTGAGAAGGCTGAGGATTCTAATTCCAGTGCAACTGAGTATGCAAAACCTATGGCTACAAATTTTGTTGCCAAGAGGAAAGGTAAGAAGAAGATTCTTAGGAGCAGCAAGAAAGCAAGACCTAGTCCACCAAGTCTTACAAAAGTTACTATTCCTGAACATGAGATCCCAGCAAGTTCTGTGCCAACTGTTGATGTTATTGCTACCCCTGTGAAGTCACCTGTGGATTCAGATATTCAATCTGAGGAGGAAGGTCTTACTCTTGCAGAGAAGTTCATAAAGAGGCTGGATAAGGAGATTGAAGGATTTGCAGGTTTGAAAGATCTTCAGGTCTGAAGTTTGAAGCTTGTTTATATTTTGTTATGTTTCGGATCCAAGTATGTACTGATATTAAGTATAAACTTTTGAAGGCATGTAACTTTTTGGATGCCATATTATGTATCAATGAAAGGGATACACTTTTGAAATCTTTTTTAATTACGTCATATGCTTTGTAAGCAATATACTAAACAATTAGCTTCACATTTATGGTACCAGTTCGTTTATGCAATCTGCAAATGAATGAGAACCATAATTCATTTGCATATACTACAATGTTGTATATGATTGATTGTTTGGTAACCAATTAACTTCACAATTATGCCAATTCATATCTGCAATCTGCAAATGAATGAAAACCATTTCATTATCAAATGAATGAAAACCATTTCATTATCAAATGAATGTACATGAATAACAAAGGTGTTTGTAAGAGCAATGAGATTATGTCAGTAAAATATTCATTTGGTACTCTTTCTTCAAAGAACTTGGTGCAGCCTTATCATCATCAATTATGCTATCAAACATATAGACTACTCTTTGTGCTCCAAAGCTCGGGTCGAAGATGATCATGAACATCCATTGGAAGTTCATATATGTTCTCATTTGCATGTAACATATCAAAACAACATGACATGACCAAGTGGCTATATGCATGGCATTCTGGTGCATCCTCAAGCAATTCATATTGATTTCCTCCCATGAACTTGTAATACTTACCCGACGTAACCACTTCTCTTCTTGCAAATTTAGCACCCCATGCATCTTTAAATGCCTTTTCCACAATGTGCTTAGGTTTAGTGCATCGGATAATATAAAGTCCACTTTTTCTTTGTTGTTGGCCTCGGATGGTACCGCAAAATTATCCCCAAAGATCAACTACATCAGATACCCATTCATGATCCCTTCATAGATAGGACCTCGCAGAGTTTCCAGCACCTCTTCAACACGGGACTTAGTTGAGAATAAACCCAAGATCCTATTCTCGCTTTTGTTTATGCACTTCCCATACTTTCTCGCCCAATGAAGACAAAAAGCAACTGAAATCCATATGAGCTACGAGTAGGGTCATTGGCATGAACAGCCTGATACAATGGAACTTTCTGGATCCTGTTAATGTCTTACAATCATGGCTATCACTCCTATCAACATCATTGATAGTTATCTCCCAAAAAAACCTGTAAAAAATAATGTTCAATATTGTTTTAAACACAACTAATTTCCATACTAGCACCATACCTATATTTTTTCTCCTTCTATCTCACAATCTGATTTAAAATGTGAAATGCAAAACACAACTACATCATGTGCATTCCTTAGTGGTACTGAATTCCTCTTCAACATCTCATGTGTGAGTGCTCTTTTTATTACAGCTCCAGCACCATCATGTTCACCTGCATTTGTTCATTACAAAAATCTAAAGAACAAAAAAAGCAAAGATAAAACAATAGAGTAAAGTTGAAGTATTTACCTTTGCCATGATATGATGCAAAGAAGTTCCAGTTTATTGGTATTCCTGTTTTTTGAAAGAATCTGCCAAGGAAGTAGAACATCCTTGCACCTTTAAATTGATGGGAACAACCATCAGACCACATGACATGATTCTTGTAGTTGACACCTCTATCAACAAGAAAAATAGCATGTTTCTGCAAGCAATGTTGAACAAATAGAACATCATGTTCTCTGTCATCACTTATATAGAAATGTGTTTCCTTAACGATCTTTCTTTTTTGCTCTGTAGAATTGGTAGCATGCCTATAAGTGATATGCACCAAAATGGTGCATTGGTCATTCCTCCAATGCAGGCTTTGTATTTCTTGTTGAATTTTGAAGGTATAGTTCTCTGCAAAGTCAATGACCCGAAACTATAGTGTCCTTTGGAAGGTTGCCAAGCACTCCGAATCGCTTTTGCTTGCCATCTTGCTTCATAATTATGAGGAATAAAAGCATTAAGAAAAGTGTCACCAAATTTGAACAACTCTGGTACTGGTGTTTTCTTGTACACAAGCTTGTTGACAGGTTTGGGAGCTTGCTGTAAATGACAATAAACACATGTCATTACCACCTTCTTGGAATAAGCAATTCATTAGCAGTATAGTACCTTCTTAGTAGCTATTGAAACTTCTTTCTGACCAGGCTGCTCAATAACAGTTTGCTTACCAATTCTCTTTGCAGTCTTCAAGGAATCCGCTATTGCTGCACTTTTCTTCTTCACATTTTTCACCTTCTCAATAGCCTTCTTAACAGGTTCTTCAACTATGTTCTGCCCCATAAAAACTATTTCTATAAGAATGGCAATTGCAATACCAAATGTTCTTAGTTGATTATAAGTGTGCAAAATGTTACCTTGTCGTCATAAACCTGTCATATAAGAAAACAGTTTCAATTCATGTACATTTCACAAGAACGTGTCAAGAACATGTGCATCACCTTAACAAATGTCTTCCACTCTACTTGATGGTCCAACTTATAATCTCTTTCTTGTGGACAAGTTGGCATCTTGTTTGTTCCACATGTTTTGCATTTCAGTAGCAGATAGTTATGTTGATGCCACTCTTCTGAATCATCCTTAGAACATACCATAGCTCTCCAAAGCTCAGAGGTTGAAGTGTATGTAAATATAGACGCATTGCAAGTTGGTCCTGGACCACATAAATCACAATTGCATGTGCAATTGGTACCATGAATGTTCTGATCTAGTCTTACTTTGTTTATGGTCTGTCTCACAAAGTCAATTCTCAAATGATAGATCAAAGAAGAAGTTCTCTATCTTTTACCTTCCTCACATATGGAGGTTTTGAGCATGGAATCTTTGAAAATGATATTTGAAATTCTGGATATTGTCTTACAAAGCGTTGGTAAAAACTACCGCAGAAGCGATCCAAACATGTCGGCAGATTAAAACTTTTCATCATTGTAACAATTTTCTTAAGAATTACACTGGTCTCCTCAAGAAAGTAAAGCGCATGCAAGATCTTCTTTTCCTGATGAGGCTTTTAATCTTGATGACATGCTTCTTACATGGAGAAACCCTTGTGGTGTACCTCCAAAAGTCAACAACTAGTTTTCTCTCATTGTAAGATAGTTTGTCACATCTAATCTTATTCTTGAACATGGACCATGGTCCATCACCATGTTCAGCACATACTCTCCTTCTTACAGCAGTTGTAACAATCTTTATGTTCAAGCATAGAGTTCTAGAGAATCTTGATTTGTTGATGTCACTATTGACAAAGATAAACCATGGCAAAGCATTTCTTGCCCTCCTAATATTTGTTTTCTTCTCATTCTTATGAGCTGCAAAAAGATTTTTAAAATTTCCTACAATACTCTTCAATACAGACTCTTCCTTCTTTGCTTGGGAAAAGCAAGTTAGAAGCCACTTTGCTGCAGATTGAAGTATCTCTTTTCTATCCCTAAAATTTGCACTTTGAAGAACCTTTTTTACCTTGAGTGCAACTCTTTTTGATAACCTTCTCTTTTTCCATGTGCGTTGAGATCTCCTTGTAGTAAGGCTTCTTCATCGGCCGCAAGCTCTCTTTCCCTTTTAAGACTCCTCTCCTTTCTCCTTAACTCAGCTCTATACCTTCTAAAAGCATCACCATCTGCAAAATATTTTTGAAGTTCAATATTAGAGAAATCTTTCAGGTTCGAGTAAATTGCTAAACTTACTTACCTTCAAAACAAGGTTCTTCATGACATTGGGTTTCTTGAGTGCTTTGTTGGCGCCAACCTTCATAATCTTCAAAGTCTTGGGGAAAAGAATCTAAAGATGGATAAGAAATAAAATTACTTAAATTAAGTAAAAAGATTGAAAGAAAAGAAAAAGACTTGGAAATTACCTTGGAAACAAGGCTGCAAAACTTCGTGACATTCATTGCCTTCAGGTAATTGCGCATTTGATTCAATTTGTTCATAAGGTTCGGGAAAAGATTCTAAACATGAAAGCAGTTCATCAACACAACCAACACCAACAAATTAGGAGAGCAGTTCCCAACAACTATGAAGTAAATTAGTACCTGGATGTATGGGATCTGTTGTAGCAGTGTGGATCTCTTGTTCTGCATCTTGATTCACAAATAAGTTGCTTATCATTCAAATTGTGTCTATTTTGCTTGTCAGCACCAAATAATATGTAATGAATTATGAGTATCAGTTACCATCTTTGCAATTCTTGCACAAATTAAACTTGTATTTATCCCGGAAATGGAATCTTCAATTGCAGATTTTTGAGAAATTGCATCGCAATTCAAGAACAAATGCCGAGAGAAGTTTTCACCGTTCTGAAAAAATTGAAGGCTAGATAGCGCTTTGACCACATCAAAATTAACATGTGTCTTGCATAATGATGCACAAAATGCCTCTCTCCAGTCCGCCATAGCCAGAACTGGAGAAAATTAGCAGCAAAGAAACTCATGAAATTATTGCTGTGGACAGTACCAAAACCGCCAAATCTAATTTTAAAATTCATTTTGCATCAGCGGTCACAACCTCGCATCAGCAGCACGGATTAGCAGCACCACCGGATCTTTGAAGTGGCAAATTCCGGTGTTGCCGGATCGACCAACGTAATTTGGCCCAAGAGAAAATGACGGCGTGAATGCCTTTTGACGGCGCTAAAATGTAATGTGACGGGTCCAAAGACTCAACCAAAGACACACGCGCCGCCCACACTCGAGATTGAGTATGTAAAAAAAACACACCCTATACATGCTTTGCATGTATATAGCCTCGTGGGAGGCGATTACTTTCTCGGTACTCTGATGGTTTGATGTGAATACCAATCGAAATTTTTGGTAGTAAAATTTTGGTTCGTAACAGTGGTATCAGAGCTTTCAGAGAGGAGGGAGTCAAGAACTCGGGGGTATTGGTTTTAGAGTGATTCCGGTTCTATCCACAAACCTACATTACTCACCATGGCATAACAATTCTGGTAGTCGGATGTTTATAAGACTGCCTTCAGGACCACCTTTGGTCATTTTGAATTTTTGGTGATGCCTTTTGGACTAACGAATGCTCCTGCTACTTTTTCCAGAATGATGAATGAGGTTTTTGCAGGATGTCTTGATACTTTTGTTGAAGTATTCTTAGATGATATCCTGGTGTATAGCAAAACCTTAGAAGAGCATTTGAATCATTTGCGTTCTGTCCTAACTGTGCTCAGACAGCATAAGTTGTACGCAAAGATGTCAAAGTGCGAATTTTTGAAAGCACATGTGGAATATTTGGGCCACATCGTATCTGCTGAAGGTGTAGCTGTGGATCCCAAGAAGACGGAGGCAATTCAGTCTTGGCCTGTGCCAAAGAATGTATCTGAGTTGCACGGTGGCAGGAGATTAAATCAAAGAGCAGGCCGGATTTGATACAGTAGAGGAGGAGAAGGCCAGATTGGGAGATAGAACCAAGTAATAAGCCCCGAAGGCTGGAGGCTAAGGAAAGCTACAGAGAATCGGATTTGGAGAAGGAAGGAGTTAACTAATTGAAGAAAGCAGTAGCAATCTGTAGAAGGAGGTATTGGTACCGCGGACTGTATTGTATGTGAGAGAAGCTTATCTGGCGAAGTCTTGTCTTTGGGCTAACCGGCATGCCCTCTGGGCAATATCTACGGTAATGAATATGGAGATATAAGGACTACCAGAATTGTTATGCCTCATGGTGAGGAGTGTAGGTTTGTGGATAGAACCGGAATCACTCTAAAACCAATACCTCCGAGTTGTTGACTCCCCATTTGAGATAAGCCCGGCATATCTGTTGAGATTTACTGTTAAATCATCATATATTTCTCTGTAAGTAGTGTAAATAAATTATCTGTATCATGACCTAGGTTATTATGTTTGCTTAACCTAAGGTCAATTGTAAATAAGCTCAATGGTTCATTAACCATTGATTCCATCATATTATTATTTTGAGGAGGTCGTTACTATTTTGAGGAGGTCGTGGCTACCGAATAGGAGCCAAATACTATTTAAATATGGCCACCTCATGTCGGCCTATTCTACTGGCTTCACCGTCGTGCTTAAGCCCGGGAAAGTCCTGTATATATAGACCATCCTCTGATCATAAGTATAAGATGAATTTCGGCTCAAATCCGGCTTGTTGCAGATTGAATGGATTGATTAAAGATCGAGTTTTCTCTCTTGATTTATGAGTCAATATAGCTACAGTATTTAGTCAATGCGTATATGAACAGTGTTCTCTGAACCATTGAAATTAAAAGTTGAATGCTACTTAAACATATGCATGGTATTAAGGGTTTGTGTGAAGAATTAAATCTAGTACTAACTTGATTGCTAGGTTTGCTAAGCTATTTTTCTAGATATCATCATTTGGTATCAGAGCAGGATTGCTTGAATATTTCTAAAGGAAAATGTCAAGCAGGTTTGGAGCAAGTTTATTGAACAGTGTAGAAGTATTGAAGGGTGGAGCAGGCTTTCAGATATGAAAAGATGTTGTCAAACATATCCTTGAGGTAGAGGAGCTATGGGATCTAGTTGACCCAGAAGGTGTTGATTTGAGTAACCAAATTAATACCATAGAAAGATCTGTGTCTGAAGGGTCATTCAATGCAAATGCTACTAATGCAAATGCAGGTGAAACATGTACAAGGGAGACCGTGATCAGTCAAGGAGGAGTGGCAGGAACATCACAGTATGCAAGAGTCAAAGAGGCACAGGGAATAATTTCATGCAAGGTAAGTTCCACTATTAGACTAAAATTAAGGGAAAAGAATCCTAGGCAAATGTGGATGTTCTTGCTGAAAAACTATGAGGAGAAAACCTCATCTCAGATAGATCTCTTGGAAAATGAGCTCAGAGGTCTTAAGCTTCACCTTGATGGTGATGTCTCTGAATATTATTGCTGATTTAGCAGCAGCAGGAGTAAATGTTTCAGACAGAAGTTAAGTCTTACAAATTTCCAGAGCCATTAGTGATAATGAACAACTAGACCTATTTGTAAGAAACGTGCAAAACAAGAGAAGAGGCAGAAAAGATTTTGAGAACTGAATTTGAGCAGAAGAAATTAAAAGAAGGAGAAGAATCTGCTGAGATATTATTTACTAGTGCAAAAAAGAAAGTCACTTGTTATTATTGTCGTGAAGTTGGCCACTTTAAAAATGAATGTCCTAAATTAAAAAAGGATTCTGGTTGCTTTAATTGTGGGGGCAAAGGTCATATTGCAGCAAAGTGTTCATCTCCAAAGGATTATAATCAAGGGAGAGGGAAGGAAAGAAACTCAAGGGGAGGAAGAGGATTTGCAAGGAAGGAGGGAAGCAAATCTGCAGGGATACACATCACAAGAGCAGCAGAAGAAAATGTTAAGGAAGAAACACCAGACGAGAATGAGGTAAATAAACTATTGATTGCAAAAATTGCAAACCCTGAAGCTAATAAATCTGATGTTGTTGTAGTTGATAGTGGAGCTGAGAGATCAGTAGTTCAGACTACTGATCTGCTCAAGAACATTGATGCCACTTGAAGAAATAAAATCCAAGTTGGAAATGGTGAAGTTCAATTTGCAGAAGGCTCTGGATTATTGCAGTTAATAGACTTAAATGGAAACATAGTGGACATAGAAAATGTCCTATGTGTACCTACTTTGATTAAAAACTTGATCTCAGTTAGTCAACTGGTTGATCTAGGATATATATCAATTTTGATTCCAAAGGTTGTAGCATTTATCTTGATAATGAATTGAAGTTTTATGCAAAGAGATTTGGAAATCTTTTTCAATTGGAAGGTATTGTCCATAGTAGCATTAATTGTGTTACAAAGTCTGAAACAGAATTGTGGCATAATAGGTTGGCATATACACACTGCAATAATGTTAAGTTCTTGGCTGAAAAAGGATGGATATCATGTAATGACATTAAAAGAGATGGGATTATATGTGAAGGATGTATGCTTGGGAAAATACACAGGCTGCCATTCAAAAAATCAAGAAGCCGAGCAAAACAAGCACTTGAACTTGTGCACTCAGACCTTTGTGGTCCTCTAAATATCAAAAGTAGAACAAACAAGAGGTACTTTGTCACATTTATAGATGATTACTCTCGAAAGTGCAAAATCTATTGTCTTGAGAAAAAATCACAAGCATTACAAGCATTTAAACAATATGTGGCTGAAGTGGAAAGAGAAACAGGGAACAAACTAAAATGCATAAGGTCTGATCGAGGAGGAGAATACTTGTCGACAAAATTCAAGCTTTTTTGTATTACTAATGGTATAAGAAGACAGTTAACTTGCAGGTTTAGCCCCCAACAAAATGGAGTAGCTGAGAGGAAGAACAGAACGCTCATGGATGCAGTTAGGTCCATGATCAAAGAAAGTGGACTGCCTAATCATCTTTGGGAAGAAGCTTTGAAGACGGCCACACTTGTGCGAAACAAACTTCCAACAGCAGCATTACAAGGTAATTTCCCTGAGAATCTCTGGTCTAAAACTGAAAAAATGATTAATTATGACATGTTCAAAGTGTATGGTTGTTTGGCTTATGTTCACATACCTCATGAGTTAAGAAAAAAGCTAGACAATAAAGCAGAGACTGGATACCTAGTTGGCTATGACGAGGAGGCAAAGGGATATAGGTTGTATAACCCTCAAACCGAGCAAATAATCATTAGCAGAGATGTGGTATTTATTGAGGATGTACTCTACAAGAACAGAATAAAAAAACAGGAATTTATCAAGGCAGAAATAAAGGCCAAAGGTTCAGCTGAAACCAAACAGATGCAAAAGCAAATTGATGATATGATCAGCTTGGATTCTGATGATGACAGTTCAGACCATGACAGTTCAGATCAAATTGAAGTAGATAAGCAAACAGAAATGACTGAGCACAACCATCATTCCCAAAGGAAGACTCAAGCAAAAAAACTTCTAGAAGATACTCAAATAGATCTAAACCAATATGGCAGAACAGAGACAGGAAGGAGTAGAAGAATACAAGCAACACAGATGGATTATGATTACATACTTAGAATCACAGAAGACCCTTGTATTCCCAGAAAATTTGAGGATGTCTTGACTTCACCAGAAAAGGATAAATAGTTGGAGGCTATGAATGATGAAATGGAATCCTTCAAAGATACTCAAACATATGAATTGGTGGAACATACAGCAGATAAGCACATAATAGGAAGCAAATGGTTGTACAAATTAAAATCAAATGCAGATGGAAGTCAGAAGTACAAAGCCAGATTGGTGGCTCAGGAGGGCAGGAGTATGATGAAACTTACTCGCCAATTGTCAAGTTGACAAGCCTCAGAATTTTGCTAAGTATAGCTAATGCTTTAAACCTTGAATCGCATCACATGGATGTTAAGACAACGTTTTTAAATGCAAAATTAGAGGAGACTATTTATCTAAGACAGCCTGCTGGTTTTGAACAGGGAGTAAACAAGGTATGGAAATTGAATAGGGCTGTTTATGGCCTCAAGCAGTCCCCAAGAGAATGGTACAACTGTATTGATCAGTTTCTCAGAGAATAAAGCTTTGAAAAGTTACAAAATGATGGGAATTTATTTGTATCATTGCACTTTATGTCGATGATTGCATAATGGCAGCAAATAGCATTTCATGCTTAGATAAATGCAAAAATATTCTCAAGAACAGATTTAGAATGACAGATCTTGGTGAACTAAAGCATTTCCTAGGAATAGAAGTAACTCGAGACAGAGAAAAAGGTTTTTTAAAGCTTACACAGCACAGGCACATTGAAAACATGCTGAAAAGGTTCAACCTTGAATATGCTAACCATGTTAAAACTCCTATAGTACCAGGGCATACACTTACAGCAGACTCAGAGATTTCTGAAAATGAAAGAAAGGAGATGGAAGAATTGCCATATAGATCTCTGATAGGTTGTTTGCTTTACTTAGCAAACAATACAAGACCTGAAATTGCTTATGCAGTTAATATCCTCAGTAGGAGAAATCATAACCCTGGGAAAGTGCATTGGATAGCTGGCAAAAGGATTCTAAGGTATTTAAAGGGAACCTTAGATCATGGTTTAACTTATAAGTCAAAGAATTTAAACTTGGAAGCATTCAGTGATGCTGACTGGAAAGGAGACCTCAGTGGCAGGAAATCAACATCAGGTTATGTTATCATGCTAGGAGGAGGAGCAATAACTTGGAGAACAAAGAAACAAAGTGCCATAGCAATGTCCACAGCTGAAGCAGAATATGCTGCTGCATCTCTAGTTGCAAAAGAAATTGCTTGGTTGAGAAGGCTGCTGAATGAGTTAGATTGTTTGCAAGGAAATCCCACTCAGATTTTTACTGACAGTCAAAGTTGTATGGCTATTGTCAAAAATCCAGTTGATCATGAGAGAACTAAACACATCGAGCTGAACATTCATTTTATAAGAGACTTAGCAGCCAAAGGATACATAACAATGAGATATGTTAACACTTCAAGTCAAGTTGCTGATATATTTACCAAGGCTCTTGTTGAAAGTAAATTCATGAAGTTCAGAGATTTAATGAATGTTACAGGAGTTGCAGACACTACAGTTAAGGAGACTGTTCAAGACACCCAAACTCAGCTTTGAGCAATAATCAGAGAAGTAAAGAAATATATGATGAAGGAGGAGTGTTGGGATTTACAGTTAAATCATCATATATTTTTCTGTGAGTAGTGTAAATAAATCATCTGTGCACTTAACAGCTACCATGACCTAGGTTATTATGTTTGCTTAACCTAAGGTCATATGTAAATAAGTTCAAGTTCAATGGTTCATTAACCATTGATTGTATAATATCATTATGTTGAGGAGGTCGTAGGAGCCAAATACTATTTAAATATGGCCACCTCAAGGTCGGCCTATTCTACTGGCTTAACCGTCATTCTTAAGCCCGGGAAAGTCCTGTATATATGGACCATCCTCTAATCATAAACATAAGGTGAAATTCGGCACATATCCGGCTTGCTCCGGTCAAGTTATTTCGTTTGATTTATGAGTCAATATAGCTACAGTGTTTGGTCAATGCATATATATGAACAGTGACCTTAGAACCATTGAAATTAAGATTTGAATGCTACTTAAAACTATGCATTGTATTAAGGTCTTTGGCTTGGGTGAAGAATTGTATCAAGTATTAACTTGATTGCTAGGCTTGCTAAGCTATTTTCTTAGATATCATCATTATCCAGTGTTTGGGACAAAGCGAGGTTGCGAGTAGCAACCGAGAGGGTGTTGTCCTTGGCCTCTTTCTTCTAATCTCTTCTCCTGTGTATTGAAACAAGTGTAGGCTTGTTCCCTTGGGAGACCTCTTATTGCTAGTGAGATGGATGCTTACTAAGTAAACGTCAACAGTCTGGCGCTATAAGGGCGTCTCGTTATACTCTGCATATACGATTTATGATCGTGAGCTTTATAGGAGCATCCGTGCAGAGTAGATAAACACGGAATGCTTATCATAAGGGAGTGTGTATGCAAGCACATGATTAGACAAATATGTTCTATCTTGTAGGAACTTCTGATACTTGTGAGATGAAATCTATCGCCGGTATGGGACGGTGATAGACGTAGTCAACAGCCTAGTGTTCTAAGTTCTTATGTTGCTTGCAGTCTTCCCTTACACTGGATCCACCAGCGCGGGGGTTCTAGACGATGTACTGTCTAGATATGGTGGGGTGTGTCTGCTTGGCAGATGCTATGGTGCATGTGGTGGATTCCATATGTGTGTTCTTGCAGGCCGTCAGTCATTGCTTCGCGTTGACATACTGGATAACTCTTATGCATGTTACTAACACGTGGAAGCTTGTGCAGGCTGTTTGATAGCTGGCGGGGCGTACGTATGCATTTAGTTATCTTGTGTTGTCGTCTTGTTATCATCTCGTGGTTTTCATGTATATAGCCTTGTAGGAGGCGATGCCTTGTTACGCGGTACTCGATGGTTTGATGTGAATACAAATCGAAATTTTGGTACTAAAATTTTTGGTTCGTAACAAACCAAGGCCTTGGTAGTTTAACACAGGGTTTAACTCCGGGTTTAATATCCGCATTTAGCATAAAAATAAGAATGCAGCTCAATCGGGCCAGATTTCTTAACTGCAACAGAACATCATTTGAATGGCACATGAGGATACAGTCAAGCCAATGTGGCGAGATAGGATTAAGAAGAAGAAGGTAAATTTGTTAAAGCTTTAATATTGTATTTGTTGTGATTGTTTGCTTGTTGTCAATGTCTCTATACTTGAGAGGAAGCAAAGCCACTAAAACTTTGATGTGGCATTTGACAATGTAAGTCTTAAAAACTCTGCTTAGCATCTGACAATATTTTAACCCTAGTTTGGAGTGTAAGGGAGTCTAAAGTTATTGATATGCTCATTTGACAGTCCCTAACCTATTATTTTTGCCTTGTTCATGTCATTGCTAGCTTTCAGTCTTTGTAAAGATGTCCTTTGGACCGCAATTTATGGTCTTTACATTTACATATATTCATTTGTTTTCTACATGTTCTTTGGAATAGACTACTCAATGCATCTGATGAATTCCATAAAATAGACTAATGTTTGAATCTAAGTTTGCGGAAGAGATGTTTACTGTTTCTTTTGATTATAAAGGCATAGCACTAGAGCTGCTTGCAGAACAATGTACGGTAAATACTCTGAATTCTGAATGGCTTTCCTGAAGTATAGACATTGAACATATATTAAAAGGGTGCATCAGACTTGAGGTATGGTATTTAAGTTATGGACCGACACTTGTTTTAATACTCTTTGCATTACAAACAACATTCTTGAATTTTTGGTCTCGTGCACATGTTTATTTTGACTTCATGAGGAGTTTCTGCCAGACATTTGATGATTTTTAAGGATGGGACTATTGAAGAGATTGAAGTGGCTCTTGGTCCATGTTGGGAGTTGCTGTTCCTTCCTGTCCTTTAAAATATGGTTGGAATGATCTTGGTATTGGCGAACTTTGGTTATGCCTTTTACCTTCCAGGACTTCATAAAATTATGTTTCAAATTTATAGACTTCATATAAATAGTTTGAATGTTAAAATTCATGATTTATGGATGTTAGATTCTCAAATTCGGATAAAATAAATTGTCTATATTTGATGATGTTTGCATTGTCTGTATTTGATGATGCTTGCATTGTTATGATAAATATTTGATGTGCAAGTTGAATAGAGTTGTAATGAGTCGAGGATACTCGGAGTGGGGCGTGGCACCTATTAATACAAGGGACTACAACTCACAACCTCATGGGACATGCTTTTTTCTGTGTTGGGGATAATGATAACTATCGGTTTTTTTTTCTTCTTTGGTATTGTGAAATGATTATAATTCATGGGGATAAAGTCTTATAGCCCTGCCAAACTTGCTTTTGAGAGAGAAGAATCTTTGCCAAGGTGAGCTTCGGCGGGGCAAATGCTTAAAAGCGTGAAGAGATCAGTGAGCTGACCTCTCGATTGTTGTTCCTTAACAGGTTTTTGGCATTGACTAGTAGTGTAAAACATCGTCATGTTGCGAAATTAACAGTAGGTTTTTACAACCCAGCTCACCAAGATGGATATGCCTTAATTGCTCAGATGTTTGCCAAGCATAATGTGGAGGGACAATGCACTTTGATAGGAATTGTCCTAAAGCTTTGTCAAATCCAGAGGGTTTAGTCTAGCAGGTACGTTCTATGATGCAATGCAATCACTTAAACAATCCTTGGAAACCCAAGCACTTGATTTTGAAACCTTATTCTTCATCAGTTTAGCTATTCCATAGAACCCACTTTATTTCATTTTTAGACATTTTTAGTTGTTTGCTTATAAGCAATGTGTTTGGTTTCAGGTATTGAATGTTGGATGGATGTTGATGTAGCTAGTGAGAATGCGCTCCCTTGTTAAAAGGAATTATCTAAGAAACAAAAGCAAATTGATTGGAGAGGGTAATATAAGGTAGCTAGCATAATTCAAACTATCAAAACATAGGAATGCACTTTCCATTTTTCCAAGATCTACATCATAATAAGTATGTGGTCCACGATTCTTCCCTCCATCTAGGGCAAGCTCGTAGTCTATAATATGAAATCAAATAGCCAAAATGGTCTAAAAGATTCTTAACACAATCATTGCTAGCTATTTGGACGGTGTAGACTAAGCAATACCTTTGTTGTGCTTTGATGTAAGATTTCTAAACTATCAAAATATAGGAATGCACTTTACCTTTTCTCAGGATGTACATCATAAAAAGTATGTGGTCCACGATTCGTCCCTCCGTCTAGAGCACGCTCGTAGTCTATAATATGAAATCAATTTGCCAAATTGGTCTAAAAGTTTCTTATCACAATTTTGCTAAGTATTTGGATGGTACCATTGTTGTGCTTTGATGTGGATTGGCGATTAAGATGTTGCAACTATGTTTCTTGCCTCCATTCTTTATGCTTTTATACTGTGCATCACATTTTAGTTTTGATTTCAAAAGATATAATTATCAAATTTGAAGCTTATTAGGCATTGAAAACCATTAAGGCGGATATATAGACAAGGGTATTTTATTTTTATAAAGGCGAGTAGGGGACTGCTAAATTCCCTTTTCAATGCAAATGATTTCACATGATTTCACACATATAAGAATGCTGGATCTATCATAATATTGCTAAAGCAATGGATTTGCAAGCTGGTTTCTCCATCTACTCAATCATCTGTATTTTTGCATAGATCAAATGTTAGAATAACCTAAGGAGAGTACTTATCGACCATCTATTTTGCGCATTGTTCCATTTGAAGCGCATTACTAGCATATGCTATAATATCCAATTGAGAAAGCCACTATTGAAGAGCCACAACTTATCTTCCAATTCTAGCTATGGATGCTTAAAATTAACAAATGTCATGGCTAAACTTGCATTTCTCTGTTAAGCAAACCTGCTAAAAACAAAGTCCAACAAAAACAAATATAAAAGTAGCCTGCATTCCTAAAATAAACAATGACTTTGGCAATTCAAATAGCTTAAACATTTTGTTAAATTAGAATTCTCGAATTTGAATTCAAAAAGAAAAATGCATAAAACGAATATTTAAATTTCCATTGATCAATATTGAAAAGATGAGCTTTACAAGCTTCTTTTTAAGCTTCAACCTTCATTCTTCGAAGAAGAATGTATGCTATTAATCGATATCCAATAGTCATAACCATCAAAGCACATATTTCTTGTAATGGACTTCCCAACTCAATGCCATTTAGTGATTTTGATAGATTCAAAGGCTTACAATTGCTTGAATGATTGCATTCAAAAAGCTGGTCCTTACTATATTGAACCTTGATGAGTAGACGAAACGAATAATAATTATAAGATACATACTTCAACCATCGGACAAATTTCCCAATATGCTACATTCAAAGAGAAGAAAATGAGTTAGTTCCCTTCACATTGAGAATTTCAGTGGCATATTAAGATGTAGCATGAGGAACTACCTGAACAAAGAAGCCACCTGTGAGCATGAAGGCCAAAACAAGAATAGATGCAAAAGTAGTTGCTTGCTTTACATCCATCATGGCAGCACCTATAAGAAGTCCGAGACCCTAAAGGAGGGGGGAAAGGTCAACTTTAAAAGCAAGGATAAAGAAAAAGATGGAGAAAGGAAAAAAGGGTGTTATAAAGTGCATTTGATAATCAACCATGGAAAATATGCTCTTGCATATTACAATGAGACCAAAGAATCTATCTATCTATCCATCTGTCTGTGCAATGCGTGTCTATGCACAACCTAATTGTTGGAGGGGGGGGTAAGGTTGGAGGGGAATGGCAAGAAAAGAGACCATACCTCAGCTGTGATCACAATGAGGAATACACTAAGTGTAGTTGATGCAAAGGAAGCCAAAGACATGCTCAAGTTTGTCATAAAGTAAATAATTAAGACAAAGATTGCAGGTAGTCCCAGTCCTAATGGTAGATCTCCAAATATACGACTCATGAAGTAAGAGCTCAATCTATACATGTCAGAGGCTCGCTCTTTCATCAAGATAGCACGCTCTTGAGGAAACGTATGTAATGCCACAAAAAGTGGAAAATGGCCCCAATAAATGGAAAGGAAAAACAAAAGAGATACCTACGACACAAAAATGAGCAACATCAATTAAATAGCTCGTTGAAAAGTTAACATCAAATAAGTACAAAAAAGAAAAATTAAAAGAAGAATGTTACTTGATCTTGCACACCACGCTCATCTTTATGGTTGGTGTTCCACCATATGAGACCACAAACTATTGCAGAGAAAAAGACTTGTCCAATCCTCAACCAACTGAAGTACTCATGTCGTCTCTCTTTAAACCCTCGAATGATTAAAGCACAAAATTGTTGCCACCACGTGCTATTCCATTTTCGTTTCTCTAAGGTAGTTGTCCGCAAATCATCACTAACTTTTGAAACTTGTATTTGCTCATCTCTTGATGCTTTGTTAATAAAGGCTCCCACCAAATGCTAAAGTAAAATAATAGCTTTTAAACATTATCATTAGACTAATAAAGTAAAAACAAGACCAATTACCTGTTGCACTAACTTCATTATCGCTCTTCCACATGTTTCTTTTGTTATGGTCGAATTAGTTATCTTCAATTGCAAGTCAAATGGTATACAACAACCACTGACATCTCCATTTGATAAGTCCAGCAAAAAGTCGGAAGGGTTCACAGGTATAATGGCTGGAGAAAAACCAATCGACCCAAAATGTTGCATGGCACCTTCAATTTTACCATAGTATATTGTACGGCCTTCTGAAAGGAGTACTAATTTGTCGAACATATAATAGATTCTACTTGAGGGCTGATGAATAGTCGTTATTATTGTCCGACCATCCTGTTTAAAGAGGGCCAATAGGGTTAAAAAGAATGTCCTTTGCCAACCTTTATACACAATATGCCAAATAAGTGCACATATTGTTATAACCTTATAAGAAAGACTATGATTTATTTTATTTCTTTTTTTTTTTGAAAAGAAAGAAATCTGGATAATTAAGTTCAATGGAGACAAGCCGTTTGATTTTTTATTGAATTGGATTTTTATTGTATCCAACCTTTGTTGACTTTTTGACATTCTTTATTTTTTGTATGCTCGAATGGGTTAAGTTCACTTCCTCTCCCCACCATCATAAACAACATACAACCCCTAAGCAAACACAAAACTAGAAAACTTACTTGTGCAAACCTTTGTATTAATTGTATAATTTTAAATGCCGTTGTAGAATCTAGACCAGAGGTTGGTTCATCTAGGAATAGCAAGGATGGATCTGTTAAAACTTCTTGTCCAATGCAAACACGCTTCCTTTCGCCACCTGAGACACCACGCAAAAAGGGACCTCCAATAATAGTTTCTCTACACCTAAAAAGGGAAGGAATTATCACTAATGTTTGTTTCAATCGATGGATAAATTTCCAAGTAAGTTATACCTGTCCAACCCTAGCTCCACAATCAATTTACCAGCTCGTTCTAATTTTTCTTGCTTTGAAAGTTGATTTGACAACCTCAATAATGCTGCAAACTCCAAAGTTTCTTTCACCGTCAAATGTGGATATAAGATATCATCTTGTGTCACAAATCCCATTCTGTAAAGGCACATGAAAGAAAAGGATCATTACATTATGGTTCTAAACTCATATTTTGTCTTGTGGCGACCTTTTGTCCATGCTATATATATAATTTAATTCATTCTATAAACTAATCCTAGTGAGGAACAACGCTAAACATTATTACGACACTTTTATACATTGGATGATGAGCCGATACACATTAATGAGCTGAATAATGTCAATTATCAATAATATAATATACTAAATATATAAATTTATGAAACATGAGAATAATGAAAAAGTATTGTATGTAGGCTAATAGAAATCGAAAGAAATAATAGATGTGCAATAACGAGAATATGGCAAAAGATAAATTATTCAAAAAGCTCTTTACATTAAAACGATTGTGGTCAATGCGCTTTACTAGATTCACTAGATTTTATTTAATGAGTGCCAACTTTATCTTTTTGCAAGATTACATTTGGGTAGGGCCAAAAAGGCATAATGGCCAAATCAAGGCCCTTTCTCAACATGATAGTGGATAGAATCTTGTTAAACAAGGGAAACAAGAGACAAGAATAAAGAGAGCTTTCCATGAAATTGAGATATGTAACTAATGTATGAATCATGAGATATCGATATCATACTTTTATTTTGTTTTTACATGTAGAGCGTTTAAAGGGTATTACATTATCCAATTTCTTTTGTCTCTCTTTTTACTTTTCTATTGTCTTTGCTCTGGTTTAAGATATTTAATTATCGAGAATAGAATAGAATAGAATAGTTTTATCGAGAGGGGAATATTCAGAGGCCGTTACGAGTAACTAGTGGGAGCTGTAGATAAAACTAAACTTAAACTACCAAGAAAGGCTACAATATTGAGATAAACAAGGGAAGGTACAAGCACAAATAGAGCACGTTTTGGTAGGGATGGATTGGAATGTGGGGTGAAGGAGACATAGGGTCAACGACAAGAAAAAGACAAGATCAAAGGGGCAAAGGATGAATAGTGTGTGGTCCACACTAAGAGAGATGGCAAATTTTTAAGGGAAAGAAAAAGGAAGGGTGGGGGGGCTAACCTTCTTTTCATAGCCTTGCTGTAGGGCATATCGTTGAAAGTGATGCTGCCCGTGTAGTTGCTTCTCACCCTCCCACCAAGCAGGTTCAAAAGAGTGGTTTTGCCACTGCCAGAAGGACCCATCATCGCAAGTATCTCCCCTGGTGCCACAAATCCACTTATGCCCTCAAGAATCTCTTTCCCAATCGGCGCTTCCTCTATGCAGCCAAATGGTCGGCGCACATTCCACTGTGGCTTTACCCATATCATGTATTTGATGTCTGTGAACTGTTCACCATTATCACACTTAAGTCAACTTCATTTTGCACAAATCATACTTACTACACGCGGATTATCACCCTTCAGTCAACTTGATTTTGCAGAATCGTACTTAAGATCATATGATTAACATCACTTTGCAGATCATCACACTTCAGCCAACTTGATTTCGCAGAAACTGCGCTTAACGTGAACATAATTTTGCTCTGTGTAGATAACTTGCCCTTCCCAGAAATCGCATTTACATCATAACACGATTTTCCTCTTCTAAAATACTTTCATTATATACACAATCTAAGTTCACAAACACAAACATGTCTATACAGTCTAACTTCACAAACATATGTCCACTATAGCATACAGTCTATTTTCACATCTTTCAAAAACTTTCCCAACACGTTTCAAAAACTTTTCACCATTATATCTCTAACAGTGTCAAACTACATGCAAGACTATGTCATAATGTTCAACCTAGGTACACCATAGGTCCAGAAGCCGTCATAGTTCCTAGAAATCTGGCAACATTTTCCTACATATTTCAGCATGTACTGATCTAACTTTATTCTATTCTCGACCTACGCAACATCTAAGGGAGGGACGAGTGCAATGTAAATGTACAATCCTATGTTGCGCATACGTTTGCACTCATCTTCAAATAGATTGGTAACGGCGAGTCTTGATCCGAACATTTGGGGATTTTCATATCTATCTGCACCTCCTGTTGCACAGATTCAATCTCGTCGTTGATCATGATAGCATAGGACCTAAGTGCTGCATTTCCTGATGTAAAAGATATATGGTCCCATTATCATTGATTAAGATGAGTCTTAAGCAAACCAAATCCATCTTTAGTGTCTACTATCAAAGTAGAACAATTGCCTTAGATGATTGTCTTGCCAAGACAAAAGAAACAGCCTGCTTTTTATTATAGACAAGCTAGCTTTAAGATTTAAGCAGAGAATAAATCCAGCACTTACCATCAGATATCAGTTTTAATTCACGATCTGGTGTTTGTGGGCATCCAGCAATTTGAAATGAGCACTTGCTTCTAGTGCTGCATGTTTTGCTTGATGTCATATCATCTCCATATAATTCTGACAGTGCCTCAGTATTATTGCCCTCTTTTGAAGGCAAATTACCTGCATGCCAGTTCTTTCTTACTGCCACAATTGGGCCATCCATGGCTGAAGTAAATATAATATCCCTCTTGCTAGAATATCCAAAACAGACAAGTTTTCTGGCTCTTTAGTCTTTTTCACAGACGAATCCCTTCAGATCACCAAAATTCTTTGCTTCTGTGCTTCCTTATATCCAACACATGTGAATATAATGATCCTGCTTTTTCATAGCGCAAAAGACATAATTCTTGGCTTCGCTCCCCTGTACAGCACAATAGAATGAATAACGGAAAATTCTTTTAGGGATAGAAGAATCTATTCGACAATCTATTGCAAGCATGTGATTTCTTCTCCTATGTTGCTTTATACCTAGAAACATGGTATCGAATAACAGAGCAGGGATATAATATGGATTGTAAAGCCTGCGCATTTTCTCACATGCAGTCTAGGAAATAAAGTAGACAGCCAAAATCCGGCTGAAAGCTTCTGTTAGATTCAAATAAATGCCACAGGAAAGACTGCACCATTGATATACTATATTTCTAGAAAACAAAAACAACCTGGGATATTTCTTATTTGCATGTCAGGTATCCAGCCAGAAAAGCCAAAATCTTACAAGGTGGCAATGAAGATCGTCATTAAAGGCATGGTGTCTCGAAAAATTCAAGCTGATAAAGATGCACGAAGAAACAAGCAGGGGAAGGAAATGCAGGACTGCCGGGATGCGGAAGAAAGAAACAAGGAAAGCAACGGGGGCAAGGCAAATGTATGTAAACACGACGGATCGACAGGGAAAACGATACGGGATGGACACCGGAAATGGAAAAGAAAAAAAAGCAAGAAAGAAAAAAGGCAAAGAAAGAAAGCTCAAGAATCGAAGAGGTAACCTGCGAGATGCCGGATCGGAAGGGAGCTGCAGCGGAGATCGAGTTCTTCGAGGATCTTGCAACAGCGGCAGCAGCAGCATGGGGAGGGAAGAAGCAAAGAAATGGAAAAATGAACTAGAATGGGAACGAACGAGGAGGGAAATGAGCAGGAAAAATATTTAGGCAATGCAATGAATGGGGAGAGCGGGGGGTTGCATTATATGTAAATAGTGTGAAGGTGGTGGAGAAAACGATTGTTCTTTTGTGGTGGGGACGGGATTGGAACTTGTTAGGAACAGAAGGGGGTTACAACCACCTCTGTATATCACCCCATATGAGTGCAGCATCTTTGGCCCCCCCTTCCTTTTTCGTATCCCCGCCTTTCTATACCTATATCTATCCTTTCAGTAGTATCCTGTCTTTCCCTCTGTATCCCTCCCCCACAGTGTCTTCCTCCTTGTATCCTCCTACGCCTGTCCCTCCCTCTGCCTCCTCTCCATCTCCTCTCGCCTCCTGTCCATTCCTGTCTTCTTTTACCCCCTAAAGTATAAAGATGCAGTTGGGCCTCCCCTCAACCCAGGCTGCTTTATAATATCCTCATATCTGAAGCCTCCTTATATACTCTCTTCTTTCCTCAGTTGTCTACTTGCCTTCCACTTGCTCGTTCTCTTTTTCCTGTTATGTATATTCCTTCCTCCGCATGTGCACACATACTTCAACTGTCCATGTTGTATCCCATGATCTGTCTAATGTTTGAGACTAACATACCTAGAGACCTTTTTTCTGAAACCCTCACATGCAGAATCCTTAGTTGGTTGACACGCAAGATTTCATAGATATACCACAATCTAGCACTCTAGAGTTCATCACCACCGCCAATAAAAATAGAAACACTAGCACCACCATCACCATCCATGAGATATCCTTCTCACTTGTTATAATACCACTTGTTGCGCTATAACTTCATTCCAAGGTTCTGGAGTCTCTAGTTTGACAGATTTTCTTATATTATGGCATGACATCACATCATCATTGACAATCTCTATAAGAGTGTAACAAAACAAACATATGCTAAAGACTTCAACCAAAGAATATTTGAAATGTTGAAGCTCTTATACGAAATCTCATAATGTGTCAAACTCACGACTTTATGAAGCTTGCACGTTTCTGGAGACTAATCTAGTGATTGTGAATTTGAATACCGTGGAGGCATATTTGACAATTAGGTCCCTGTGGACATTAAAAATAAATCTATCTATCTATCTATCTATCTATCTATCTATCTATCTATCTATCTATCTATCTATCTATCTATCTATCTATCTATCTCACTCAATAGTTCGATCCTCTCTTCATAATTAGATATGTCAAATGGAGAGTACTCTAGAGGGGTGGATACTAGTTTGTAAAGTTAGAAGTTCAAACAAAGTGCTGCGCACGGAGGGTTGCCCTCCAGTTTCTTGAGGGTGAAGTGGCCTAAATCAAACTGTGAAGTCATGTTTTCACAATCTATATTTAAATTAAAGTAGACCCCTACCATGTTCTTACAATCAGTTTGTAGGTCCCTACATTCATGTACAAGCCCGTCTTGTTCACTCAACATTAATGAAAATCCCATCGATCCGAGCCATCGGATCAAAATTCTAGAATGGGGCGAGCATACATGTCTTGCATGCATGCATGGGCGCATGCCTTCTCTGGTTGGGAGATCGCTATATTAGGCGAGGTTCTTCATCAACGTCTCATCGGCGCTTCCTCTTCTCTCTCAGCAGTACCTTATTCTCTTTTCTTTGAACCCATGCAGGGGAGGGGCTTGGGTGAAAGCATGTACTTGTAGTGGAACACCCTGGGTGTCCCCCCTGTCCCCCCTAAAAATGTGGTGGGAGATATGAAATTTGTGGTGCGATTTTAAATTTGGCGCCTAGTGCATAACTGCCCGGATTCAATCATTTCTTGAACTGCAACGACCCGACTCTCACGCCACCCGTCCCATTCCAATGTCCTACGCCACCCGTTCCATTCCAATTTCCACCTAACCGATTCCTAAACCCACCCGCGCCTTTCCTGAAGCACACGGCTATGGCGCTTAATCCGGTTGTGGATCAATCTGGTTCATACTTTGAATCATTTAATTTGGAAGCAAATCTGCCTAAAATCTCAAACCGAACACGGGTGTGAGAAAGAGAACTCGAGAACAAGAGCGGGATCATAAAAGGCGTAAAGGAAAAAGAAAAAAGGAAGCTAAAGAAGAATTAGCAAAAATTGCATCGGTGAAGGAGGATCCACGAGCGGCCTCTACTAGGTGTGGGATGGTGTTGAAATTATTATCTTCATTTCATAGCACCACTAAAGGCTTGGTGAGCGGTTATAAGAAAGAGGTTTTCACGAGATTTCGGAAGATGACACAATGGACAAGCGTACTTGGTGAAGAGCTGAAAGATTTGCAAGCCAAGAGCATTGTGGTCGGCAACCTCGGGGCTTCCATTCAACTTGTGAAGAAGTCTACTTGACAATGGCGGTTTAGCGACCAAGAGTAGTTGCCTTGCTATGGCGTGAAAGAGGAAGCATTACCAAAAGTGCTAATCTGTCGATTGCTCGGGGTTTTGGTAAATTTTGGGTGTTCATCCTAGGAATCTTACCAAAGCAAAATTGAAGAGGAAGAGATAGATTGCAAAGGGGAAATGGGTTTTGTACAAAGAGTTAGAAGAAGCGGATGCAATTCCCAATTACGTCATAGAACTTGTCGCGACAATTTTGGACCGAAAGCAGTAGGGTCTCTCAAATGCAAAAGGATGTTAAGTTGAGGAGAAGATTGGAGCGAAATGTAAGAGAGGATCATGCCACTCACTATATGGAAGAATCACGAGGTTATTTCATTTCTTCATCTTCACCACATTTTTATTGTTAATGTGGTATGTGGTATGTGGTTAGTGATTGCTTGTGATATGTGGTTGGTGTGGTTAGTGATTGCTTGTGGTGTGTGGTGCCTATTAATCTTTGTGATATATGATATGTCTTTGCCTAGTGTGGTGAGGCCGCGTGGTGTAAAATAAATGTTGTAAATATATGCTTTGTGGTGCCTAGTGTGGTGAAAAAAATGGTGTAAAAATACATCTTTGTAATATATGCTATGTGGTGCCTAGTGTGGTGAAAAATATGGTGTAAAATAAATGCTCTAAATATCGCGGCTTTGTGGTGCCTAGTGTGGTGAATAACATGGTGTAAAATAAATCTTTGTAATATATGCTATGTGGTGCCTAGTGTGGTGGATAACATGGTGTAAAATAAATCTTTGTAGTATATTCTATGTGGTGCCTAGTGTGGTGAAAAATATGGTGTAAAATAAATGATGTAATATATGCTTTGTGGTGCCTAGTGTGGTGAACAATATGGTGTACAGTAAATTATGTAATATATGCTTTGTGGTGCCTAGTGTGGTGAATAACGCGATTGTAAGATGAATATGCGTAATATATATGCTATGTGGTGCCTAGTGTGGTGGAAAATGTAGTGTGCAATAAATATCTTTGATCACCTTGTTATCTTCCTTGCGGTTGCAATTGTTCAAGAAATTCAAGGCGGAACATCCTAGTGTTATGATCAAGCAGGAGAGGATGTTTGAAAATTTGAAACCATGGTTTGTTGTAAAATTAAAGGACTTCAATAGTTCTTCTTTGTATATACCATGTTAGAATCACCGGATGCTAATAGATGGCTTCAATAGTATGAGAACTAAGCACCCAAAAAGGCTGCGGTGCACTTGTCAACTTTGGTCGGACATATATGGTGAATCTTGGGCGTGTCAATACAAAATAAGTAGCACAAGAAGTCGTGGCGGGGAATTTTATGTGAGAAAACTACTAGCTTCCAATATTATTATAAGAGGGAATGCATTACGGGTGAGTGTAAAGAGTGTGGGATTAAGAAGTTCCTATCGCCCACATGAACAATCTAGTGATAGTGGCATGGTGAAGTGGGAATACCTAGACTATGAAAAAAGCGTATTGAGAGATGGCGGCAAGAAGTCTAAGCTAGTTCACCAACACAATGGCGCAAGTCTTCCACTAGTGAACAAAATGTTGGAGAAGCTTCCAAAATTTCCTTTACACAACCGGATATAAGTGGCGAGGGGGCGATTACAAAGAACTCCTTGATAACTTGCACGGAGATGCTTACCTATCCGTGGTTGACCCGCATAAAACAAGGTTGCATATTAAAGCGAGAGCAAATCATCTAAGCGGGGGGCGAAGGAATATTCCCCAAAGATTCCCTTTTTTTGGCCAAAAGGGGCTAAATTGAGGTAAAATACAAAAAAGGACATAAAGCGTATTTTGCCCCAAAAAAATAGCCCATTTCTTTGTCTTGAAGAGGGAATTATTTGTGTCAAAATGACACTTTTCAATCAACTAGAATTTTTCCCAAATTATGTTTTTGAGAGTACTCATATTTTAAGAACACATAACTTTTATTCAAAATAGAAGTGAAATAGTGCTTGAAATTGTAGTATATTAAAAATTGATGATAGAATCTTGATATTCACATGCAAAATTCTGTATTTTTTTAAGTACTCAGTTTTGTGCAAAGGTGTGAGGGCGATGAGAGAAGGATCGAGCACAAAAAAAACAACGATTAGAGTTCTTTGATTTAAAGACCAATAAATATCGATTTTCCATATGCCTTAGAAATTATCAAATTTCTCTTATTTAAATAGTGGAGATAGTAGCGAACAAATGATATTGTGTTCGAACATTGAAACCCTTAATGTATACGGAATACACTTGCTATTCGAATAGCGAAAAAAAAAAAAAAATTACAACTTTTTGTGATTGCGGAATACACTTCTTATTCTAGAATATAGAAAGGAAAAAACGAAGCAAGATCAACTAGGTTTTTCCGCATTTTTAGTTTATTTCAATGACCATGCGATTTATTTATTTTTTGTTTTGCGGGGATCTGAGGATTGTGGTTCCAAATAATAAAAGGATTTGTTCGTTTGTTTTGTATAAAGCTGAGGGATACGGGATTTAGACTCCAAATAGTAGTGGGAAATGTATTACATGTAATACACTTTGTATTCGAATACATTAAAGTGTATTCGAGAATACATTTTAGTTTCAATGGGGAGAGATTTTGAATTTTTGCTCGCCTCCTTTGGCTGGATCGGCGATCTTCTTGGCTCTACCTCTACGGCATTACGGGCTACCCGCTCACGGCATGGTGATCCGGCGGCTTTGGTATGGCACAAGTTCTTAGATTTAGGGATTGGGTTATTCGGGTTATTTAGGGTCTTGGCACCATCGGGTTTGTTATTTAGGGTCTTGGCTGACTATCCAGGTCTTTAGCACCATTCTATCTTCAACTATCGATCTTTTAGCAACTTCAATGACTATCCGACATGGTTCAGCAACTATTTAGGGCATGTCTTTGCATCTCAACGGGTAGGGCTTTTTACCTTTGCCCAATTTAGAAAACGACTTTTCTTTGCCGGGCAATACAGGGAATGCTTCTATAGTAATGCTTCTAGCACAGGGTTTTGGATGCAAGGTTTTATCTCAGACTTTGTGCACAGGGTTTTGGATGACGAAAACATGTGCAGTGCAATTCTTGTTTGACATTTGCTCCTAATACTTATCGTCTTTGGAGTTATATCTCAGATTGTGAAGGTAAATTAATCCATAACAATTGGTTACTAAATGATACAAGTTACTAACTTGATTTTGATTGAAGCTATGAGATCCCCTCTTGGTGATGAGAAATTTAAAAATGAGACCCGAGCTTGCAGAAATGGTCACTGTCACTGAGATTGTAAGTTTTTTGAATTATTTTATTAAGTTATCTATGTCGATCAGCTCTTGGCCTAACTATCTTCAATAATACAGGAAATTTAGGAACTTCTTCATTTGTCAGCTGAGAAGGTGCTAGTCTGAAGGTGGATAAATGCAAATAAATGCACGTGGATTTGCTAGTCTGAAGATGGATAAATGCACTGATTTGCTAGTCTCAAGGTGGATAATGTTGTGGATTTGCTAGTCTGAAGGTGGATAAATGCACGAATCTGCTAGTCTTAGGTGGATAAATGCACAGGCAGAAGGAAGGCAGAAGGAATGTTAGAAGATGCATTTGTTTGGTCTTTGTAACCAGGTTAAAGTTAACATGTCGATACCAACATTGGCTTGGTTTTGTGAAAGTGCAAAACTTCCACTACCCTCATCATTTTGCTTAATATCATCTGACTTGAAAATGAAAATATTGGAGTTGCTTACACCCATGTCATTGGCAAGGATGGCCTGTATATCATCAGAGATAAAATTCTTAGCCACATATACAATGAAGACAACAAAACAATAAAATACAAGACAACAATACAAGTCCATCAAATTGAAGTACAATATTAGCCATAATTATGCATTATTGTTGCTAGTTGAAGAACAGCAAAAGAGGACATGAAGCAAGATATAGACAGAATCGTTAGCATACACAAACGTGTCTTTAATTGTTTCTACAAGAAAAAACATAGATACACCAAAGGTTAAGATCTACAGAATGTGCTAAAATGATTAAGCTTGAAATAGGCTATTATTGTACTTCAATTTTTTGGACTTGTATTGAAGGGAAGGATGGCCTAGTGCCCTTGCGAGTAGCATTAGACCAGGCCATTTGGATAGGACACATGATGAGCATTTTGGTGATCCTGCTAGACCAGGGAGGGTATATGGAGTATGTTTCCCTAGGATTTGAGGTGGTTTATTGCCTACACAAGGGTTTGCTCATGGGAAATCAATCCAAAGTGGCGGTGAGGCTTTCGGAACCCGAAATATGGCATTGGTGATCGAAATATGGCTCCTTGTTTGTGATACGGAATAGCATAAGAGTGCGTTTGTATTCGAGAATACAATAAAGTCTACTGCGTCGTATTGCGGAATAGCATAGGAGTGCGCGCTTGTATTAGGAATACAATAAGAGTGCAAGGTTCTATTTACGAATAACATAGGAGTGCGCAATATTCTATTGCGGAATAATATAGGTATTCACGGGCAACCTCTCTGACAGATTTGGCATGTTCTAGTGATTTAATTCTTCATTACACCACAAAACTTCATGATTACTTCTTTTCACACTTTACACTTTCGGGTTAATGTTAAGTAATTTAACTTTGTGATCACACCTTGCACTTTACATTTTAATATTAAGTAATTTCACCTATGGTCTATTATAAATTAAACCTTTTTTGTATATGTTCACAATAACTTGGTGGAAAAAAAAATAAAAATGTAGTTGAAATAGCATATACTAAATCATAATCACCATAATGTTTTGAACTTAAGCCCTAAAATTGACTTTTTAAATGGTTGATATCTTGGCGCTATCGTAAAAAAAAAAAATTGGGGCCAAAATAGCACACATTAAATTGTAATCACCATGTGTTTTGGACTTAACTCACAAAATGGCCATTTCAAATAATTAATCATTTTTTAGAGGAATCTTCAAACGGAGTCTTGCAACACTCCCGTTTAGTATGCAATCTTGTTCGCAGAGAATTATACTTTTTAAGGATCTTTCTATTTGGCTTGGTGAGCTATTTTTTATATTTTGCGGATGATTTTGCAAAGCATAAAAGGGGTGTGCAGCTTCCTTAAATCTACATCAATACTTTCTATTTCTCTCAATGAGCTATTTTTTCATTTGTAGAGATTTTGTAGAGCAAAAGGAGGTCGTTCAAGACCATGCATTCCTGGAATGCTCAGTATCTTTTGAAGTGTAAGTCAGCTTAATAGATAAATGGAAAGGCAGAATTTCTTTTCAAGCTACATTCTTTATATTAGCATCCTTTCACTTTGAGAACATCACTCAGAAGTGCATAGAAACGTATCCTTTTTATAGAATACGTGATGATATTCTCATTCATATCAACTCTAAAATGTTTATTTGGTACCTTAGTTGTTAGTCTTGCAGATATAATTTGTGGGATAGCGACCATATGATAAATTAGATGTTGAACTCACAGAATTGCATGTCTTAAAGGAAGTCACACATTTAACAGATACGCTTCAAGAATATGTTTAGCTTCCAGCCAGCAACAAAATAATATCAATCCATTGTACAATCTCCTCCTACATTGGAATCCCAATATGTCGACAACTTACGCCTGTAAAAGAGATTATTAACATTTGAAGCTCATCATTAGTAGCCTTGAGTAATTTCCGGCCAATCCAGCGTCGGCTGCCATAGATAAATTGTATTTCCATAAGCGGCCAATGACACTAGCGAGCACCTTCATAAGTAGTGAGACGCATGGAACAATAATAAGTTGCATCTTCTATAATTTTTTTTTATCAAATGTGATGAACAAATGTTGCATGTCTTTTCCTTTTCTTTATGAACCAACTTCATGCTTATTTTATTAAATATATTAGCTGTTTACCATTCAACATTAATGCCACATTGAATGTAAGCAAATGTTGTGTAACTCAAGATCATACATTATACATAAGCATTCAGTTGCAAACATTAGTTAATAGAGTGTTGCATGATTCAAGCAACTTTGCACATGATGCAACAACCCTAACAACAACTACTCTTCAATCCAATTTTAAGTGCATATATGCTATAACAAGGCACGAGCATTCATCTAAACATATTATCATAATTGGGCATAGAAACATACTTCCAGCTCCAGAATACATTGGTATTGCAACTTCCATTAATGGACTTACAGTGAACAACTACATCAAACATAAAGGTGGACACAACCATCATGGTGGTGCATGTACATTGTAAGAAGGTACAAGATAGGCTAACATCTAAGAATACCAACAAAACAAAGCTCTCTAATTTATGTCCCAAACTGCATCTACACAATAATCGACAAATGTCGATGTTAACTGATCGTAACTAAAAATATGCTATATGCAATAAGAATGTTCCATGATAGCTCTACATTCCAAGATTGGAAGTCAATTTGGACAAAATGCAAGAGTTCCAACGAGAACTAACTAAGTATAAGCCTCGCAAGGCAACACTCAAAGAGGATACACGGATTCACATAATACAACAAGACAATTGCTATGAACATTTTAAAATTTCATAAGTTGTATTCAAACTTTAAAGCTCAATAAATATAACAGGTTTATAAGGACGACCTTAACCATAGCGTTATTGATTACGGAATAATTCCAACAAAACCCCAACAATGATGGGCACTTTTTTTCTATGTAATAAAAATAATATCACAAAAACAAAACATGAGCCATTTTATGAAAAAAGCACGGGCCTTTTCACTTTGAAAGTTAAAAGGGTGACTTGGCCTTTCTATTAAGCCCTTACACAACATGAAAGTCCTTGTGGACTTTTTTTTTTGGGTTGCCCATAGGACAACCCTTGGGGAGTATGGAACAAAGCCGGATAGAGGGTGGCGATTGAAGAATATTGCAGCATATCCCTTGTCGGCGGTGGACTTTTTGGGATTTGAGGGACCCCTCAATACACTTAAGGCGTCATAGATTCCACTTTCGAGCTTGGCGGAGGGGTGGGGATGTGGTCGGCCAGATCTCTCGGGCTCAAGCACGTAGATCCCTTGATATGCTGCTCGAGGGGCCGGTTTGGGTAAAATTTTGCTATGGTTAGGATCTGTTGTCTTTGTTATTCTCGGATTGGATTAGGAAGGAGAGGAGTTATTAAAGTATTCCTTGACCCTTTCTCAATATCATAAGTGTTTTCGCAGTCAGTCTATTCTCTTCATGATGCCTATTTTTCATCTAGCAATCTGGAAGACATCTTTTGTGAATGCATGCATGCTTCCTCTTGTTCTAGTTTCTAGAATTGTGTATTAACACTATGGCTTGGACATCTGGAAGGTTTTTAGGTGAGCCATGGATTGAAGTGGGTCCAACACCAGGCCTTGTACAAAGGGAATACGGATATGGAGTGTACCAACAAAGCAGTATCTCTTGGCCGGCCCAGATATAACATATTATTTACGGATTGTGAAGGAATTGATGCATATGATCAAGCGGTACTTATCGATAAACATCATTTCTTCTTTTTCTTCTTCTTCTTCATTGTTAGATTTAAACAACATGTTTTCTTTCTCCTAATTATCAACCATTCTTAATTGTAGGGCACATACAACATACAAATATTCTCATTGGCCGTACTTTTGTCAAGCATCTCTATAATCGTAGATGTTCTTTTCTTGTTACATATAGAAGTTATATTTGCCATGGACTGGAAATTTTTTCGGGATTTCTATCTTGAGCTCAATGAAGATGGCGAGCGATAACACAGTTGGGATGTTGAAGATCTCAATCTGATTGGTAAGACCTATCTTTATTACTTCTATTTGTGCAATGGTCCTTTAGATATGATTCAAGCAGCAAAACATGGGGATTATATCCATGGACATTTCTGTGGAATGGATTTATGAAGGAATAAGATAGGAAAAAAACCCGGAGAATTTTTTCATTCCTATGTAGACCTCATCTATCAATTCTTTTTATTCAACTTATTTTTTGGAATCACAGTTTGTTGATGGTGGCGGACTCAATTTTTTTTCCTGAAGAGCAAGTCTTTCCAACTACTGATGTAGCATTAATAATCTGTTTATTGTTGATGGGTCGTCATGCTCAAATTTTCTTACTGGAATATGTAGCATAATAACAAGGGGTTTCTTTTGTATTTTTGTACTTTTTTTCCTAAGGTTTTTATATGATTTGATCACCGTATTCCATGAGACGTACTAATTGGTACATCTAGAGTGCACTTGTATTCTCACAGTTATTTGGCATATTATCTAGGGTTTTCAATGGTTTTGCATGTCATATTTTCTTACCCTTTTTTTTTTTTTTTTTTTGCTTCGTATGGAAGGCATCGAATTTTTAGGGTTAGTGAACAAAGGATGTTTTGGCATTCGATTTTGAGTTGAATCTTTGGAGGATTCTGCGGTGTCTCGGGGCGGTTTGCAAGGTTCATATTGTGTTGTGTGGGGAGGCGAGGAAGCTATGAAGAATGATCTTGTTGTTCTCTCTTGTTGTGCGGAAGCCTGATGCGTGACCCATTGACCCGCACCGATTGGCAAGCCGGTGGTGCAACCTTTTCCGGTGACCATGGCGGATCAAGATCAAATTATTATTGAAGCGAAGCTAGCATCATAGGCTATGCTTTAGATGGCGAGACTTGTGGTGCATATCAAATTAATTTTGTGGTGCATATTCTACCATGGCGAGATCGGATCGAATTATCATTGAAGCTTGCATCATAGACTATGCCTTCTCTTTTCTCTCCGAGGGCTATGGCAAAAATTATGATAGTAAGTTTCTCTTGTTTGCTTTTGCAAAGCTATTTCTCTATTTCTATTTCTCTATTTCAAAATGGGCACATTAAGAAGGCGGTTGCTTTGTACCACAAAGTAAAAATAATCTGTAATCACGATGGCAGACCATTTCAAATATGGCTTCCATGTAGGCTGAGAATACAAAATGGTGTATTATATGCCCTTCAAAGCGGCGTTTACATTCTGGGTTTGAGAATCGCGAAACTAAGTTTCCCTTTGAAAATTTTGGATCTTCATTTTATTTCTTGAAATGGAGATTGAGATAGTAGCTGTTTGAGCTAGTTTTAGAAAGGAAAGGCCCATGTATTTACTGGTTATTCTTGTATCTATGCTCATGGTTACTTACCTCTTCCATTTGTGCCTAGTAGGTTCATCCATCCATTTTAGTTGCCACTGTGATTTTATGGCGGTGCATGCATTACAGGCAATGCTTGAATGATTAGCAACTATTTAAAATATGACTTCCATGCAGCATTTAGTATATGCCCTTTCAAAGCAGCATTTACATTTATAATTTGAGAATGCAGAAACTAAGTTTTCCTTTTGAGCGATTATCTTGATTTTTATATTTTGATATGGAGAATGAGGCGGTAGATGGTTGAGCTAGTTTTGGAAAGGGGGTAGAACTCTCTACACAAGTTGGCACATTTTGAAGGCAAGTTAGATTAGCAATCTCTTGTTTGATATGAAATACATTTAATGTGTGGATTATCTGAGAATTCTATTCAAGTTTGACCAAGTGTATTGGCGGCCCTTAGTATGCAATCTGGTGAATTTGATGCAATAAATCAAAGACTAAGAAGAAAAAGGTTGCTTGAGAAAATTGCATGATTATTACTATGCTATCAATCCTGGATTTTTTTTATTGTGTATGTTCACCTCAGTGGAAGTGAGAATCTCCAATTGTGTCAACTCTGCATATTGCATTGCAAAAGAAATAGAGGTTTTATAGTTCTACTCAAGATATGTTGCTATCCTTTTTATTTCCCTAAAGAACCTTTCGGATGAAAAAGCAAAAAAGCAATTAGCTTGTTAGCTTGTTGTTTTAAAAAACTATTCCATTCTATTTTATATATTGATCAAGTAATGCATGATTTTTTAAAATTCTCAAATAAATGAAGGGATATTTTGGAATTTTGTGAAGCTTTTTAGTTATTTTAGGATGAAAAAGCTCTATTTTATTTGTAGTTTTGGGAAGGCACATCTTGTTGTATTGCTTAGCAAAGGTACAAAGCTTAATCGTACTAATTCCTCATATTCATCATCCAATGTGCTTATATGGTTATCTCGGAACATAATCTTTTCCTTGCATTCACTACACAATTCCCAAGGCCCTTAAAGTTTGCATATGTTTGCTTTTGTTAGGGCAGAAGAACCCGATTTTTAACATAACAACCAACACATAACTACCATTAACATTAATTAACACAAATCATTGCATAGCATATGTTTGCTTTGTTAGGGCAGAAGGGCCAAATTATTTTAACGTAACAACCAGCATAACTACCATTAACATTAATTAACACAAATCATTGCATCAACACATTTTAAATTAAAATCCCCCGAAACCCCCTTTGGGTTGGGTGCATATTCACGGGGTAACTTTCAGGGCGGCGAGAATTTGTCGGATGGACATATTGCCCTTTATTCCTTGATCTGAACCCGTTACATAGCGATCCTCGTTTGTGGGGTATGCATTTTAATTTTTCATCTTCGTATATTAAGGTTTACAAAATACTATAAGATTTTAGAGAATATACATAATGGTGTTAATTTTTGTACATATATTGTAAGCCGATGCCAGCGATGAATATTTAATCCTGGAAGCTTAATAGGGTGTCAAAGACATACCTAGTCTAGTTTTAAGCTCTCAAAGAATGATTTGTCCTCTCAACTTTGTTACATTCGACAACCGCTGCGGAGGTTTGACTTTGATTGAAGATCTAAAGGTGATCTTAAGATTTCGGTATGCGAGGAGATTCTTGATAGTGTCGTTGGTCATTCAACATACTTTTGAGGTTGAATTTGTAAATTGAATGCTTTGTCTGGATACCTTGCCTATAAGATATTATGGGATCACAATAAAATGGGCAAATCCGCGACCTTATCTTGTGTACGGGTTTCCAAAGGAGGTATAGAGAGGAAAGTCACGCAAAATGTATTTTGGTAGACATAAAAGCGCTTGGTTCATGCATCGATGGTTATAAAATATGAGAGATTTGTACATCACATATAAGTTTAAAGCTCCTTTGGAACATGGACAAATTAATATTAAAAGAGTTAAGGAATACTTGCCGGACATGAATGCATTGTGAACAGGGGTAATGGTGCTATTGTTTTGAATTTGTGGAAAGCATCTTTATTGTTCTTAGTATTGTTCTTTTCTTATTTACAAACAATTATGTGCCTTCCCCCTTAAACCGGAGGTTTTTGACTTTGATTGAAGATCTAAAGGTGATCTTAAGATTTCGGGTGAGAGAGAGAATACTTGATAGTGTCACGGTCATTCAACATGCTTTTGAGGTTGAATTTGTAAATTGAATGCTTTATCTGGATGCCTTGCCTATAAGATATTATGGGCTCACAATAAAATGGGTAAAATCATGACCTTATCTTTATGCGGGTTTCCAAAGGAGGTATAGAGAAAAGTTTGCAAATCTGTATTTGGTAGACATAAGCGGCTTGGTTCATGCATCGACCATAGTTAAAATATGAAAGATTTATACAGCACATATAAGTTTAAAGCTCCTTTGGAACATGGACAAATTAATGTTAAAAGAGTTAAGGAATACTTGAGACATAAATGCCGCATGAACCGGTAATGGTGCTATTGTTTGAATTTGTGGAAAGCATCTTTTTATTGTTCTTAATATTGTTCTTTTCTTATTGTTACAAACAATTATGTTGCCTTAGCCCATAAGCACGGTATTCTATCTTCCAAATATATTTTATAGATTGCAACCTTAAGGAGGAATTTGATGAAGGCACAAATTTGGTTGTGACTATCGTATTTGTAATGGGAAAAAGCAGGACTTAAGCCTTCAAAGAAGAATGTGCCAAAACTACGGAGAAAGTCATAACAATGCAACTTCACGTAGCCAATGTTTAGTGGGCTTATCTAGATTACTATTTGCTTCTAGAGTGGGTTGGGATATTTTTACTTAAAGGAGTGATGATTATATGGGTTAGATTGAGAAGCGTTAATTCAGTTTTGTATTGAAATTCGGCCCATGATAAGTATAACATCCTTTGTATTCCTTTGAATTTATATAAAGACTAGAAAAGCGCCTTGGCCCGGTGTTTGTGATATTAAATTTGAGGAGATCATATGCCAATAACGATTCAAATCCCATTATTGATACATGTTTTTTACTCCATAAATTTGAAGATCTACTCATCAATGTTGGCAATGGTGCTTTATGCCCTTGTATCTATCACGTGGAGGCGGCTCAAGGGGCAAAATGCCCATTAACATGTATTTATAATAAGTCTATAAGCTGTAGATATGCTCGTTGCTTATTCCATATTGTGAGCCCTACTAGGTGTTTATATAAGCTGTAGATATGCTCGTTGCTTATTCCATATTGTGAGCCCTACTTAGGTGTTTATGATTGTTGCTTGCCACATGCTTCTCTAACCACACAAACCTTATTTCAATATGATTAAAGCAAGTTGAAGTTGAAGAATAGGAACATTGTTCTCATCCCCAAGATCCCAAAGGGTCCAACGCCAACGGCAATGGCATCTTGTTATATTTGGACATAATGCGTAAAGTTAAATGGGGTAGGCATATTTGGACTTCAAAGGTGTCAAAGATTTAACAAGGCGCCAAAATTTTAAGGATGTTGTGAAGCTATGACACCTTCAGCACCATCAAGTTCATCGCAGATGCTGCTCTTCAATGTGTAACAGGGGACCCAAAAATCCAGGTAGGTTATACTAAGAAGTGAAATTGCGTTCCTGCCACAATTGATTTAACTGTTGAATACAAAACGACATAGGCCGTTGCCCATAACATAGTTCTTTCTCTTGCTGCTCATACGATAGTTGTTTTATCATCATCGTAACAAGTCTGCTGTGAATTAATGTCATATCTTTTTGTTGACTTGGTTGCAGGAGCTCCCCTTTCTCAGAGTACACCTGGCAAAGGTCACAACCATCTAAGACGACATGATAACAAAGATCAAAGACAGGAGTTGCATCTGTGAGTTTTAGGTTTATATAGGAAAAGCAACTGAGATAGTTTTATTATCTTCTAATGCAACACCTATGGCTAGCAAAGAGATGGAAGACGTTTGCAGTGATAATTACAATGGGCCAGATAGGTTTCCCTTGATCTCTCATGCAATCTCACTGCAAAAAGGATCGCTCTGCCTTTAAAATAAAGTGATGGATTTTTCAATAGTCTTTGGGAGAGTAAGCAGATTCAAATTCGGCCATGAAGTGAAGCTGCATGGAGGATATATCTGGTTTGCTCTGCGTAAGTTCAAGGCTATGTTCAATAGCCTTATTATATTCTATTTGCCTGTTGTCCGGGCTGTGCAATCCTGGATTCATGCCAAAGGACTAAGAAAGGTGGAGTCATGTGGCCAGAGGCTACTCAATATCAAGTTTCTGTCCCTTTTCTTTCTTGGGTGTTGCAACGTTTTCATTTTTTTCTGCATTCCAGGCTAAAGAGAAGGTGAGAAATGGCGATTGTGGAAAGTCCACAAATATATCGGCACCTAAAGTTCTGGCCCTGAATTTCTGTAAGTGTGCAATGTCTGGGGTGAATGAGACAAGATTACAATGTGGAAAAACATTTATAGGAATAGAGAGCACACGCCATGGAAAGGAGTTGTATATGTTTGTCTTGGTCTTCTAAATGGAACAACTACAATTTCCGCGTAAATTAAATGCTAATAACAACAGAAAGGTCATTGCTTTAAAATGGGAAAAGGAAGAAATCATTCTGATATTCAGAATAAGTGATTTTGATTTTCCACAATGTATACTGCGCTTTACTGCAAGCATGCATCGTGTAATGGTGCCATACAGAACATTGGATCAAGTGATAATAGGATGTTCTGTGCTGGTTTTACAAACTATGATGCTTGTGCCATTAAAAGGTGTATGGCTGATATTGTTTTTTGATGCAGCACCACCGGGTGGAAAGTGCTTGACGCTATAAGAACAATGAGAATGGGACAAGATGCACCTGTAGATTCAATGGGATGTGAGAAAGCTGGAAAATTTCTTCCACCAAAGGTTATCTAGAATCCTTGTGGCATTTACCTACTATATAGAAATTTCCTCTAAGCTCATTTATGATGTTGACTGTCTATTGACCAAAATGTTTGAACTCATGATTTGCTTGACATGTCAATTCTCCTCCCACGTCAAACTTGTTTTGCTGAACATCATTATAGAACACATTTGTCCTCATTGAACTTGGGAATGCCCTTGTTGACTGAATTACACTTCCTCTAAAGAAACATTCAAAAAAATTATACTTTCAAAGACTTATGAATGGCTTTTTGCACATTACACTTGTTTTGAAGAAAGATTTCAAAATTACACTTCCATGTAATTGCCCTCTAGAACATCACACTTTTTTTTTTTTGAAGAAAACTTTCAAAATTATGCTTTCTAATTACACTTTATAAAATGGTAATGAGCACAATGATTGAGCTTATAGTCCCTTGTCTCTAAGATGACAGGACAAGTTAGTTTTGTGGAGGCCTGTCAGTAAAAGCCCTCCTTTAAGCATATAAATGCATTATATTCAATGTTTTGATTGTTGTGGTATAATTTACAGGGCCCGATTTGCTGTATTGGTTTCTGCACTATTGTCTAGTCAAACTAAAGATGAAGTTACTCATGGTAAGGGCTTCGTTTGCACAAAATATCAACTGGTGCCTGTTATGAAATGAAACAGACAAAATTAAAATTAAAATTAAATCAATACATGGGACTCATAACACATCACATGCAATATGTCTCTCATTCAGTATAGCATTTTACACCTAAGCGAAGCATTAGGATTTGGGTTTACTACCTCGTTGCATAGATAACAGCACAACACAAAATGCTTTACAATTTCACGGATGCCTAAGTTCCTCCAAAGTTTAGCATTGTTCTTCTTTCTATGCATGATAATAGTGGGGTTTGCAAATAATTCATAATGAGCATATTATCATAGCTAATGCTCAAGTTCCAAAGAAGCCACTATTAATAACTTCTGTGAGAGCTCAGATGCTGTCACACCAACAGCAAACAAGACGTTGGAGTTGGAAGTCCAGTGTGGCATTCCATATAGAACAATACTCCAGCATTTGCAAGATCCCGGAGAAAGGCAACTGCAAAATAGCAAAGGAAAGATAAATCATTGCTGAGACAAAACCTGAACTGCATTAATCTTTTCTACCTGTTTGGAAATGGCAATGCTGATTTTCGTTGATAATTTTCATGTTAATTATTGGGAAGCAACTTGATTATTGTCGCTGGAGTTTCCAGATTATGTAATGAGCGTTTTGTGAGCTCTGCGAGTCTAAAAATTGATTATAATGCTGCTGCTGGTGGTTACAGGAGCCGTGGAAAGGTTGTCAGAGAAAAGTTGTTATCTATTGATGGTCTTTCAAGTGCAGAGGAATCTCTTATAAGCACAATTATATACCCTGTAAGCACATCCTTGTAGAAATAAGCTCATGAGCATTGTCTAGTCTTTTCATGTTCTTTAAGTAAGGAAGAAAAATGGAAAGTCATGGTTACATGTCAGTACGAGCTATTCAATATATCTTCTTTTTCTTCCTGTAAGGAACTGTGCTATACCCACAATATTGTGATGCTACTTAAGGAATATACCTGGAATACTTCATTGTTGCTGTGCATGGTCATGTGTGAATGGAGGAAGTCAATGCAAAAAAAATCATATTTGCATTTTTTCCTTTTTATAAGTAATGAGTATGTTTATGTTAAAACGAATTTGTTTCCTTTCTTTGTTCTGGTTTGCTTATAAAAATCAGGCACTGATTCTTATTCGTTTGTTTCATATTGTCTTTAATGTTAGCCCATAATGAATACATCTGCAATAGTCATGTGGGGATTCCTGAAGTCAATGAAACTCATCTCTTATAGGTCTCGTATTCTCTTGAAATCTCCTAATGGAACTATAGGTTTTGTGACTATCATCTTTAGAGAACAGTCTGTTGCAAATCTTGTATTAGCGCTATTCTATTCAACTCCACTACTAAGAATGACAGAAAGGGTAAAGGGAGATGGACAACACAGGAATATCCTTAATAAAGCTGAAATTCTAAAAATTAGAGTTTGGTGCTCTTCACGTTTTGACCTTTTGTGGCACCAGTTTCTGTCGTTAAGCAATAGTCTCTCTTTGCCAGAATGTAAAAACCTATCACGATTACTTCCAAAATGTGCAGAAAGGTGGAACAGAGGTTGGAAGATGATCATTAGCTTTGTTGAGACTTGATAGGCAGAGTTGGAACTGTCCTCTTGTGATCCCATCTGTTCAGGGCTGGCACTTGGGTTCTCAGTCCAAGTTAGATGTGCTTCTCTTATTAGTAAAGTGGCATATTTGTGAATGGGCTTTTATAGGTGACGTTTATAGAAATGTTAAACATCATTGGATTTATTGTCTTGTGCTAACTTGGGTTGGTTAGTTTTTGTACTGCTAATTTGGTAAATATTTCAGGTTGGTTTTATACAAGGAAGGCAGGATATTTGAAGAAGGTGGCCACCATATGTCAAGATGAACATGGTGGTGACATCAAAAGACTCTACCAGAGCTGCTTAAGCTTCCAGGAATTGGTCCTAAAATGGCTCATTTGGTAATTATTTGGAAATGTTAGCTGCTTAGGAAGTTGAATTAAATGATTGTAGTTGTGCTTAGCATAGGTTCCAGATACTGTAGTAGGTAAAAGTCCACTAAAGGTCAATGCACAGTAAGGCTACCTGACTTTGTGTTGCAGATTATGAATGTTGCCTGGGATAATATCAAGGCATATCGTTGATACTCATGTGCATCGGATAACCAACCGACTTGGCTGGGTATCGCCGAGAAAGTCAACTACACAAAAGCGTCTGGCTAGGTTGCCACTTCCCTATTATCAATTTCATCAATTAATGAGTGACTATTTTCAATTTTTCATTGATGAAGCTTAGCAGATTTGTAGCTTTTAAGATAAAAACTAAAAAAAAGAAATACTATCCATGATATTGATATTTGCCTTGAAGATTTACAGAATACTAATACGCCTGAAGAAACAAGAGTTGCGCTGGAAGCTTGGCTGCGAAGGAAGAGTAGTTTTCTATTAATCCACTTCTCGTATGCTCTGCTCATTAATTTTGATTCACCCTGAAAGATTAGGTCATTTAATTAACACTTTTATGCAGGTTGATTTGGACAAACAATCTGTACTCCAATTCGTCCACAATATCATAAATGCCTCTTGAATACCACCTGTCAGCAGCCTTCAGGAAGATCAAGATTAGAAGTCCAGAAGCCCAGATAGAATTCTTTTAGCCTTGATTTTGCATCTTTAACTTTAAGTGGAGATAATGGAAGGTTATCCCAGCCTCTAAATTTTGATTTGAGTCCAAAGCTTCTTTATGGGGATAAAGGGAAAGTCAGCGATTCAGTTTAGAAAGCTTTTTTGAACCTTTTTGTGATAGTTGTCTCCAATTGGTTGTTCCTATGCCTTCTCATAGAATGTCGATCTTGTAATTGTAGATGCTCATAATTATGATATCCGTTTATTGTTGACACAAACCTTGTAATTACTATTAGTATGTTAATAATATCTTCGACTGTCATTATACTCCATCATCCTCTTACATGAACCTGGTTATGTGCAGCTCTAGAATGCTAGAGCAATCTTCAGGTATTCCAATTGATACATCACCATAAAACTTTAGGGGACATAGTCACGACACGTTATTAAGTAAACAGTAATGTGTTTGGAACACTACTAGTTGATTGAACGCACAATATTTTTAGGGGTAATACTAGGATAGGTTGAGATGACATAACCTTTAACACAATAACTAAATGGGGTAATTAAAAGATGGGTGATTACATACATCAAATGTTTCAAGGTTGCTAATCAAAAGCACCACTCTCTCATTGAGAGTATCCATGTATAAACAGCTCTACAATTTCCTCCTCTCCCTCAAAACATCTTTTATGTAGGGCCCAAAATATTTGGTGGAAGAGACAAAGGTTTGAGCAAGGAACACTTTATATCATACTTATCCTGTATCCATAAGCCCTAATGTATTGTGTTGAGATTCACTTTAGGATCAAGATATAAGCGTGGGCAATAGCGGCTTGTGCCTTGGTACATTCACCGGTCTCAACATAGAGATGATGAGAAGCTGCTCTCAACCTTGATATAGCAATACGTAACCCC